>OX103943.1:82805146-83390146 GCA_944470405.2 Schistosoma mattheei
AGGTGCAGACTACCTGATTCAACCCAAATAGTTATCATAACCAAATGGCTGGATACATAATGTGGCTCTGATTATGTCGGATGTATCCATTCTTTGTCTTTCCTTAGATCACGAGCTTTAAAACTAGCTTATACTTTTTTGTTCTACAAATTCATTAATTTTTCTTGAATCATACTTCCTATGCTCAATCTTCTCTACCACAACTGATAATATTAATACTTCTACTACTCTGGAATTTGTTTTGATAACTTCATTTGTTACGGTAAGACATGGCAAATTGAATTTATACATATATATGACATGTTCTACGCTGCTTATGACTGAGTAAATAGCAGCTTTCAGTAGACCATATAATATCATTGTACATTGTAATTTATCGATCAGCATTTTGTATGATCATTTGAACAAATCGATTGTGTTCATTACAAATCTGAAAACTATCTTTCCTAAAAATTATGTTAGTTTTTTCCGTTCCGATTGATGTAGTTGATGAAAGCCAGTAGAAAAATCCCTTCACATTATCAGTAAATAAGTCATTCAGTCAGTCAGCTACAACGTAGGACCAGGCACATATATGCATCGGTCCAAGTTGCCATACCTCATTAACACAACAAGATGAACACCGGATTCATAAAAGTAGTTAATTCAGAGGTGGTAATATATAAAAAAGTAAATAAAACAAAAATGATTAACTTAAATTTGTAATCTAATTTGCAAATAATTATTTGAGTCTTTTAGAAAGACAACTAACTAAATACTTATTATACTTTTAGAAGAATATTTGGTGTTTAAACTTGAATACACGAAATGAAAAACAATATTTGACATATTACTGGAAAGTTGAGGGTAGTAGCCAGCAGTAAAATCAAGGATGTATGTTCCGTCAGATGGACGTAACTATACTTTAGTGTTGATGTACTTATCGGGACTCACTTCATACTCGCAACAGATCTATAGGAATTTGAATCACACTTCTGTTTCTCAGTTAAAAACAGTCGGTAAATGAGAGATTGGACGCAGCTTAGAGAGGCTAGTAGTAGCGTTTATTACTGCAGCATTATGTGATCCACGTTTGAATTCTTTATAGAGCATCAGTTCCCTCAAGATTCGAAATGCCCCATGTTGACTATTAGTGTTATCTAACACGAAAGCCAGGTTCAAATCTTACTACATCTTACTACCCGAAATGAAACATAATATATTTTGATATTAGAACACTTAGACTGGGCGGTGGCCTGTGCTGCATTGGGAGTAACAGGCGTAAGTAAGTAAGTAAGACTGGTAATTACATCGAAACTCTGTCAACAGGATTCTATCAGTAACAAGAATTAGACAAAGATTGCTACTCATTGATCACTTAGTATAAATAGAAATTCAAAGGCAATTGTCAGTCGGTTGATATGTCCGGTTGTTTTAAGAGGTTAAATACTTTTCAAACCAATTTAAACATATGCTTTATTTCTTACTAATATACTTGATGATGTATACATTCTATGAATGTCTTAATATTGTTTTGTTTTGCCATCAATGTCTTCCAATGTTTAAAAAAGATTTGTATTACTTTCAAATTATAGTACCAGGTGTTAACTTAGCATCTCCTCGTTTCGGTTGTTCACTAATTGCTGGTGAAAATGGAACATATCCACATTTTTTTGTTGAACATTCTCTTGATTCGGATGAATTGAATGTAAATAAATTGGATATTGAATCTTTGAAGATAAGTGAGGATGTTAGTTCCAATATAGACTATTCCGAGAGAAATGTTATTCCCGGTGATGCTAACGATGACAGTGACATTATTGAAGATGATGATACAGACGAAGAACAGGACGAGATTGACTGTAGATCTCATCATTTCCAACAACAAAATAATGATCAAACTCAGGCACCAACTATGGACATGATGTCTGATATCTCAGGTATTCTACTTACATTTTCGCTCATTAATAGTTGAGATTTTTTATTATAATGGTAGTAACAATACTGGTAGTAATGACAATAATAATTGGTGTCTAACATTTTTCAAACGCTGCTAAAAATTCCTTTTATTTATCTTTATTCATGATTACTTCCTCTGCTACGTTCCTTCTTTGTGGTTGAACTATTACTGCTCTTTTAACCAGTAGATCACAATCCCTAAACCTATTCCATCTCGTTTAGGGCAGCTAGGTAATATTGTGGTTCATGCTATTTACACGGACAGGTATAAGTGTGTATCGGGCATGATAAGTAGAAGAGGAAAATGACGAGAAGAGAGAAAGCTGAAATCAATCAAAGTAACAAGAGGAATGAAAGAACGATGAGGATTGTAAGAGACATTTCAAAGATGTGCAGATGAGTTATTTAATGTATCATTTTCATATTCTACCAAGCCACTTTGTGATTTTTCACTAAACTATGAATTGGTTTTCCCCACCAAGTCTTCATTTACTATAATATTATTAGTCCTCATGACCATCATATCTTCAGATCACCACCTATCTTGTGGTTGCCAAGATAAAATTGAAGATAAAGAAATACTAGACAACTGGATCAACAGCATTTATAAGTTTCAATACCGCCTTCCTTCGACGTACTTACAAGCCCGACAAATTTAAGATAGCTCTTAACAACAGGTTTCAAGAACTACAATATCCATTCAAAGAAGATAAAACAACTATGGAAGACAATTGGAGAGGGATTGAAGAAGCACCAACGTGAACGTATCAGGAGGTCCTAGGCCTCAAGTACCATCATCATAAGGAATGGATTTCTATGGAAACCCTGAACAATATAAAGAATGGAAGAACAAGACAGCTATTAAGAACAGCTGCAAAAGAACAGAAAAAGTCAAGGCACAAGATGAATCTACTGAAGCAAACAAGCAAATGAGGAAGAGAATTTGAGCTGACAGGCAGAATTACTTGGAAGACCTAGCGACGGTAGCGCAAAAAGCTGCAACAGAACAAGACATGAAACAACTACATGACAATGAGGGAACTAGTGGGGAAATATAGTGAATCAGAGAGGCCGTTCAAAGACACAGAAGGCGAGCATATCATTGAGATTTGAGAACAGAGGAACAGATGGCTAGACTACTTTGGGGAACTCTTGAATAGACCATCACCATTGAATCCACTGGAGATCGATGCAGCACCTACAGACATTCCTATAGATGTCGCTCCACAAACAATTGAAGGAATCTGATGGACACCAGACAGAGTGGGAAAGCGGTAGGACCTGACAATATACCAGCCGAGGCACTAAAGTCAGACTTAAAAACAACTGCAACATGCTCCGCATTCTATTCAGGAGGTTTCGGGAGGAAGAACAAGTACCGATAGATTGAGAAGAAAGATAACAAAGAAAGGAGAAATGAGCAATTGTAAGAACCACAGAAGCATCACAGTACTAACAGTACCGGGAAATTTTTTCAACAGAGTGCTGTTGAACTTAATGGGACATTTGGTAAACGCCCAACTCCGAGATCAACAAACAGGATTACGTGAGAATCGATTGTATATCGCCCAAACCGCGACACTACGGATCATTGTTGAGAAATCAATTGAATGCAACTCGTCACCATACATCAACTTCATTTGCTATGAGAAAGCGTTTGACAGTGTGGATAGGAGGACTTTATGAAACCTCCTTCGACACAATGGAGTTAGTAGCTGATTAGATCGTCAACATCATACGGAATGTATACGACGGAGTACACTGCAAAGTCATGCATGGAGGACATCTGACAGGTGCATTGCAAGTGTCAGCCGGTGTCATGCAACGTTGCTTACTCTCATCTTTCCTCTTTCTTCTTGTGGTTGACTGGATTATGAAGACCTCGAGATCTGAGGATGAAGACCACTAGTGTAGCAGCAGTCTCTACATCAGTAGGCCTCAACATACACAATTGAAAAATCAACACCATCAGATACAACGTCATAAAGATTAGTACTACTTATCTACTTAAGCCCATTACCCCTTCGTGAGGCATAGGCCGCCCACCAGGAATCTCCGAGAATTTCTGTCTTAGGCTATCCTTTTCTCCTGTTCCTTGGTATTCATGGTCTTGCTTTCTTCCTCGATATGTAAAGGCTTCCACTTCTTTTAGAGTTTTGCCATCAACGGTGATTTGGGTTGCTGTTTATTGTGCTGCATTTCCGGCTCTTGCTTATTCCTTGCAAATGTTGAGGCTTTTTTTGGGATGTAAGGTTCTTCATAATACAGTCAGCAGATAGCAGAAAAAAGTAGGTGATAGTTGACAACCTTGTCTGACGTTAGACCTCATTTGGAATAAGTCTGTGAGTTGCCCCTTATTCATGATTTTAAAATCCCGTCCGTCGTAGGAGTTAGTGACGATGTCTTCTGATACTCCATAATGTCGAAGAACATCCCACAAAGTTTTTCTATCCATGCTGTCTGATTCTTTCTCATGATTTTGCGTTAGTCATCCAAACAATTTAAAGAGTATTAACAGTCATTCTAGAGAAAAACCAATTACAATTGATATACAGTTGATGAACCGGTCATTTTTATGCTTATATGTACTAAAGTTTATGTTGTTACTGTTGAGTCGATTACTTGAATGTGAACCTATAATAAATATTGTTTGTTGTCGAACCACTTAGTTTATATATATTCATGTGTGAACATTTCGAGAAGCTAAGATGGTCGTTCAATGTATTCGACTTAGGGTACACTGTTCCAGTTACTATAACCTAATCATCATATCCTGTAATTTAAAAAGCTATAAAAACATTTTAACAAACCATTATTCAATTTGCGAAAATCCAAGAGTTATTATTATTTATTTATTTGAACACATAAATATTGGTACAAGAGAGCGCCAATATATATGCGCCACACAAAACAATGAAAATTCGAAGAGAAATAGAAAGAGAAAGAAAAAAAAACTAAGGAACGCAAAAGAAAAAGAGAACAATGACGAAGAGATTGGAGTAAGGTAGTGTGGTAGTAACGACGGAACGAAAAGGTACAATCAGAAGAAATCTTTCAGGTAAAGGAGACACAACCACTTTTTATGAAGAAAGTAAAAGAAGGTTACAGCAGGATCGCCACTGGCTTCTATTCTGAGCCATATCTGATAACGTCTCTAGCCACTGTGTAGCACCATCTCTCGGACCCCAACCAGGGAGTCGTGAAGGACCAACACAAGCCAGTCCTTTGCAGCTTTCTTTCATGCCACGACACCATGTCATGCACTGACCACCTCTCCGCTTCTTCCAACCAGTCCCAGAGTCGGCAAATAATGCACGACGTGGAATTCTCTGGGACGACATTCGGAGAACATGTCCAAGCCACCGAAGTCGGTGTTTCAAGATGGTGACACCAATTGAGTTATCATCTCTGTGCCCGAACACACGATGCCGAACCTCTGCATTACTGACATGGTGTTGCCACTGAATGTCAGCAATCCTTCGGAGACAGCGATGATCGAACACAGAGAGTCGTCTAACGTCCTCAACTCGGAGAGGCCAGGTTTCACAAGCATAGAGCAAAACTGCTCTCACCGACGCGTTGTAGATCCGACCTTTTACAGCCAGACTAACATCACGAAGGCGCCAAAGGTGGCCCAGATTGGCATAAGCCGCTCTGGCTTTCACTATTCGTGCATTGATCTCATCACTCACACCCCCACCAGCACTTATGCAGCTACCCAGATACACGAACTTCTCAACTACGTCTATCTGCTCACCGTCCAGGGTGAGTACAGGATTAGAATCCTGCCAGTCTTGTAGAAGTACTTTGCACTTCGAAGGTGCAAAGCACATACCATACCTACGGACACTGATTGCCAACTGATTAAGTGCGGATTGCATGCCTTGGGCATTATCGCACAGTAAGACAATATCGTCCGCATACTCAAGGTCGAGAAGTCTTTCTCCAGGCAACAGATCCACACCACCATTACTTACATTCATCAGAGCTGTTTCCAGAATGTCATCGATGGCAAAGTTGAAGAGGAATGGTGAGATTGGGCAACCCTGCCTAACCCCACTGCTCGAATGGAACAATGGAGAGAGGTGGTTGTATGCCCTCACTCTGCCTGAGGTGTTTTTATATAGGGCTTTAAGGATGTTAATAAACTTCTCAGGCACACCCTTCTTCAATAGACAATCCCAGAGAACAGTCCTGTCCAACGAATCGAAGGCAGCCCTGATGTCAAGAAACACTACGATTGTTGGCCTTTGAAAAGTATGGCGGTGTTCTAACATTTGGCGGAGGGTGAAGATATGATCAATACATCCTCGACCAGAACGAAACCCAGCCTGCTCCTCGCGAGTCAATCTTTCTCGGGTTTTGAACAACCTACGAAGAATGACGGAAGCCAATAGCTTGGACGCAATCGGAAGTAAACTTATCCCCCGATAGTTGTTACAAGAACGACGTGAACCCTTTTTAAAGATAGGGACAACTATCGACTCATTCCATGACGTTGGTACACTCTCTAGTTCCCAAACCTTTGTAAACAACGTCGTCAATTCCTTAGTCAAAAAGTCACCACCATCTTTAAAAAGAGCCGGAGGTAAGTCATCTGGGCCAGGTGATTTGTAACGCTTCAAGAGTTGGAGTTCCTTGCGGACTTCCTCCTCATTTGGTGGATCAGTCGTCACCGGCCATGGAGGGCAGGACAGTCTGACCGATGTTGCCGGAGCAGCAGGCCAGTTGAACTGCCCTTCGAAAAATTCTGCCCATCGTCCAAGACGTCGATGGATGTTAGTGATTGGCATCCCATCATCCTCGCAGATTGTTTCACTCACACCAGACTTCTTGCTGCCAGTGGCTCGGATGAGCTGGAAGAGCTTCCGGTAGTTACCAGATGCAGCTGCTGCTTCCAGCTCATTAGCACGCATCGACCACCAGGCTTCTCGGTCCTTACGCAAGCTTTGCCCAATTTCCTTACGTAACATCCTTCGTTTATGGTCAAACTCACGGTCACCCGGAGTAGACCGACGGGCTTCAATGAGTTGTAAGGAACCAGAAGAAACCCAGTGCTTAAAAGCGGGACGTTTCGCAAACCCACAACTGACTGTTCCCGCCATTTTCATGGCGTCATGCAATTGCAACCAATGCTCATCTATACTTTTCGGTGGAGTGGTAGCTAGCCTAGAGGCTAGCTCGGTTCGATACTTACTTGCAACAGAAGTTGCAACCAGCTTGCTAACATCAATCCGTTGATGGCGTTCACTTCGTTGTCCACTGAAAAGTAAGGCAAGATTGGCGCAGACCAAGGCATGGTCAGAGTCCAGATAGGTACTCCAAAAGGAGCGGCAGTCTTTTACACAACCACGCCAGCGGTAGCTGATCGCGATGTGATCAATCTGAGTCCAGGCTTGAGATGCAGAGGGAGGACGCCAGGTGGCACATCGGCGATGACTGTGCCGAAAGTTAGTGCTAGCCAGAAACAGGTTGTGGTCTGTGCAAAGTTGCAGTAGACGGTCCCCGTTATCTGACCTGCGACCAACGAGTCCCCATCGGCCACCTAAACGACTCTCTTCTGTGCCTAGACGCCCGACCTGAGCATTCAAGTCTCCGGCTAGTACTACAATATCTGTCGAACGCACTTTCTGGAGAAGAACTGATAACTGGTGGTAAAACTCATCCTTGATTGCATCCGGGCTGCAATCTGTCGGGGCATAGGCGGAGATGACGAAAAGACATCGTTTCTCACGCCGATTTCTTCTCACTTTGATGGAACTTTCTAATCTAACAGCACATAACCGACTGTTAATGGGGATCCAATCGACTAGTGCTGCCTCAGCTCTAGCGCTTAGTGCGACACCAACGCCAGCAAGACCAGACGAAGATGCCACAGGGTCCCCGGATAAGCGCACGTAAAACAAGCTTTTCGAAGCGACAGATGGAGATCGAATTTGTAGTACTTCGCCAGAGTCTTGAATACGGGTCTCGGATAGACAACACACGTCGATATTAAGACTTTCCAAAGACATAGCCAGCCCTATCTGTTGTCCGACCTGCATAAATGTGCGAACGTTGAAGGCAGCCAGTTTGAATGGTGCACGTGGTTTCAGAAAATCTGCTTCAGTCCTCGTATTCGGTGGTAACATACAATTTTCAACCGGACAGTGACTCGAGAACGTTTAGATACAGTCGGATTTCCACCAAAGACGAGCCGCTGTATAAGTATAAAAGAGGGTGAATAATGTGGAAAATAATAATAATAATGATAATAATAACAATAATGACAATAATAGTAGTAATAATAATATTAGTATTAATAATGACAATAATTGTAATGATAATAATCTGAATCAATTGTTTGTTTTTCAAAGCGAGAAAGATAATTTCCATAGGCATAAAGAGTTCATCAATTTGTGTGTGGGCTGTGATACTGCCCGGGTGCCCAAACCGAAGCAGGTGGTTATCTTAGGGGGCCACTCCCCGAGCCTTTGACCTAAAGGTCTAACCCACAAGGCAGTGGAGCATCGTAAGGAGATGCAGTCCCATGGTAGCCGGTGACCAACGATTGGTTCATACGCCATTCGTTCCCGCAGGATACTGGAGCCCATGTGCACCATTGATTTGGAATCCGGTTAAAGCGCCGGACATTCGCTTTTCGTCCTCTCATTTTCGTAGACAACACCCCCGCCACGAGAAGGCAATGAGTAGGACTTCCCTGGCAGAGGCTGTATACGCGTGGCCGTGTGAGAGTATTTCGAGAGGGAGAGCGGACTCTCCCCACTCTCGGCCGTACCAGGGCATTCAGGGGGCCCAAGAGTTATTACAGATTGTTGTTAAATCTCTAGATGTGCATAGATAAAAATCCCAATGATAAGTGAAGTTCAGTCGTGTTGTATGTGAAACAATTGCCCTTAAATGGTTAGACTTTCTCCGTGTAACCTGAAAGTTCTAAGTTCAACCCATGTTAGTGTCTTGGATGCGTGCTTCTGCTAGCATGAAACTGCTGTGCAGTGCTTTCTGGCTCTTAATAGCTGTCTAATTACAATCACCCAGTAATGTAAACTATCAAATTTAACAATTTTCACAATATCCCTGCAGTAATACAATTATCCTTGTTACACAGTTTAATCTAACTAATTTTCTTTTACTAATTGTGACTTCTGCTACATTACTTAACAGTTTCATCACAAGTGTTAAGCTGCTTTGGTTTCTCGTTTCAATTGTATTTTAGTCATAAGTCTGTATTCCACTTGGTCTTGTATACTTAGTATTACAATGACCAGCATTCAGTTAGCTTTATTTATTATCAATTCTAGACATCTTTTGACCATCTCCATAATTGATTTAAACTCCTATTAATGTATATGCTTATCTTTAAGCGTTTTAAACTTATATATGATTTTGTAAATTTATTTTTCAGGTCATTTACTCAGTCTCCATCATGATCATGTTCAATTACCTCGAAGTTCTTTACCAGAAAGCGTAGTTTGGGGCATAAATCATACAGTTAACAATAATTCTTGGAGTTCTTTACATTATCCAGATAATAATCAAGTATGGTCATCTAATGCTCAAGATCACATTCAACATAATGGTTTAAATGTTACTCCATTTGACGGAACTAGCATTTTAAATACTCCAACAACGCCACGTACTACTAATTGTGTGAATGATAATAAACCAGCCCGTTGGATTCAACCATCTACAAGACAACGTGTTAGTCAGCATAAACCACCACCACCGCATTCAGAATATGATGTAGTGCGTCATTCGTTGAATGATCCCAATGCTAATATTATCATTCGCTTGGGTAAACCTAGTATTGTGAATACTATACGCATGCAATTATGGGATCAAGATTTACGGTAAATTAGTTTCAGTTCGTCATATGTACCATATAGAGTTTTTAAAGTGATGTATAATTAAATTTTTTTGACTCTCTTTTTATTGGAATACTTTTCTCGATTAGAAAATACGTATGTGAAGTGATAATGGTGTTTATCTTAAGAACCTATCTGGTTAATGGCATGACGAGGAAAACTAATCTCTTGAATTGTTTTTGGTTTCCTTCAGGTCAGGCTGTAATTGCAGGAATAAAGTTGATTAATTCTCCTAGACTGTCCATCCTAGTACTAACAATCTTCGGTTATACAGTGACATGACTATGATGAGATAACAACAGAGAATAAAACTTAACGACTATTGGTCCAGAATGCAGTACTCTCATACTCGATCATTCATTTTTCTATATTATAGCTTATGTTAAGATGATAGCGATGGTTGACTGTCTATTTTGAAGTAAATAGATGTCTTAAAAAGAGCAGCCCTCAATTTCCTAATTCATTGTCTAGTTTATAATGTAGTAGGGTTAGGGTTATTTCAAACTAACAAAATTTGTTTATTTCAGTTGGTATTTGAAATTTTTTACTTTATTAAATTTGTCCTTGTTCTGATACATAATTTCTGGTTAGCGTTTTTTAGCGAGTTAGTTTTCCACCGGGGGGTCGCTAACCCTATGCTCAACCCTCCTCCTTTATCCGGGCTTGAGACCGGAAGTAGCCCCAGAAGGGTTCCAGGCGAAGTTTCTGATAAATACTGCAGAAGTTTTAATTGTGATGGTGTCTAAAATGTCTCCCAATACTTATTCATAAAATTCTACTGATTGTAAATACTTTCAGTTTCAGTAGAAGCTAAAAAGAAGGCCTTTAGCAATTCTTAATGGCATATTTATGCCAAAATATTTTAATTTTATGCAAATGTTGATGAAACCACGCAAACTATATGACAAACAAATCTTTCTAATCTTATTGATTGTTTTGAAAATCTTTATACATTTTCTCCCTGTTAATTATCCATTTTTATTCATACACATTTATGCTTGTTAGTATTCATGTATCCATATTATTTAAATAGATTAGTATCTGACCATAAACAATTGAATCACTTCTAATTCAATGGTCGGCTAAATGCGGATTTGCATGTTCGTTTAATGTACACTTTGCTTGTTTAAGTGTAAATAGATACTTAAAATGTACTCATCGTCCATCCAATATATATATATATATATATATATATATATATATATATATATATATATATATATATATATCCCGATCGAAGCTGCTACCTTGACGCGGTGGTCGGGCTTGCCTATCGTGATGACCCAACCGAGCTATATTGGCTGGAACATATGTTCCTGTAGGTTCTACCATGCCAGGCAGGTCGATTGGTGAACGGTAAGACTAAAAGCAGCAACTCAAGGTCTGAGGGCGAAGTCGTACTGCTGACTGTAGAGGGGTGTGACAGCAGTAAGGTGTTTCCTTCGGACAACCAGCATGACAGCGATGCTGCCTTCCCACAAGGAGGGGTGGGGTTAGAAAAGGTCGACCCTAAAAATGTCACACCTCACCTTACCTCACGGATTTCCGTCTCCGGCGGTAAGGCCCTTTGAAGAACGGAGCTAACACGTCAAAAACCTTCCACAAAAAGGCCGTGCGCGACCGGCCTCAAGCAGTTGTCCCTTGGGCTCTGCGGTCACGCTCCCAGGTCGTCAAGACCAACACTAATCCAATTTCCTTTTCAGGTTCCTCAAGAAATACCCTTCCACGGTGTGGGCAGCCGGGAAGTGACATCAGCCCTCATACCCGTAACAGCACAAGAGACCAAGGTGGTCACATTCAAATCCTTCCTACACCTCCTAATACCTCTCTTATCTCCATGACTAACCCTCCTCACGTCTCTTTATCACCTCGCACCGCTAGGGCAAACGATTCGAGTACGTGGAACGCCATTCCTGGTCTCCTGAAACCACGCTCTAAACTACACGTAGGAGCTTTTAACGTACGAACACTTTGCCAAATAGGACAGCAGGCTTCCTTAGCTAAAACTTTAGAATCTCGCGCCATCGATGTGTGCTGCGTCTCCGAAACGCGCATACAGGATCCGAGTAGCGTCATTCATTTGACCTCACCATGCCAAAATAAAGAACCGACTCGATTTACGCTTCGTGTATCTGGAAGCCCTGATTCTGCTTCCCGTGGCCTCGCCGGCGTAGGTATAGCATTGAGTCCTAGGGCAGAACTAGCTCTCTTAGAGTGGATCCCAGTAGACAGTCGTTTGTGCGCTGTCCGACTGAACGGAACAGTAAGAATCCGGAAAGATAGGGACACTCGTCGTTGCCTCTTCGTCGTCTCTGCCTATTCTCCCACTGACTGCAGCTCAGATGATGTAAAAGATGAGTTTTACAGAAAGCTTTCGGACCTTCTCCGAAAAGCTAAGCGCTCGGATGTAGTAATAGTGGCCGGTGACTTTAATGCTCAAGTAGGTAAACTAAGCGATAGGGAAAGACACCTAGGTGGATCTTATGGTGTCGTGGCTCAAAGAACAGATAATGGCGACCGTCTGTTGCAGCTATGCTCAGATAACCGCCTGTTCCTTGCAAATACTAACTTTAAGCATAAGGAAAAACATCTTTTAACATGGCGACCCCCTAATTCGTCCCAACGTTGGACCCAAATAGATCACATCGCTATCAGCCACCGATGGAGGGGCTCGATAGAAGACTGTCGCTCATTCTGGAGCACATGCCTAGATTCAGATCATGCTCTAGTGCGAGCGCGTATTTGCTTGCGTCTTACTGGACGTAGGAAAGACGCTGCAAGGAAACCTCTTAGGGCCTACTTAATGATAGTCAAGCTAAGAGTATATTTCAGGAACAACTAGGAAAACAGTTAGGCAGCCATGTATGTGATGCCCACCCCGATGCAGCATGGAATGATATCCGAAAAGCTGTGGAAACAGCAGTGATATCTGCTAGTAAGGTAAACCAGAAGGTTAGGGAGCAACACTGGATCTCAGCAGCATCTATCGCACTGATAGATGCTCGGAAACTCATTCCACCTGGCTCTGAACATAATGAAGAGCGGAGTCAGCTTAAGCGCAAGCTGACAAGAAGTCTACGCAATGATCGCGAACAGTGGTGGGTAGCGAAAGCAAGAGAGATGGAAAAGGCAGCGGCAATAGGTAATAGCAGACAATTGTTCAGACTCGTTAAGGAAACCGGAATTAGGAACCCGACCGTTAGCGAAACAATCTCAGAGAAAGATGGACATATTATTCATTCTCAATCCAGGAGATTGGATCGATGGGCAGAACACTTTAGGGATCAGTTCAACTGGCCTTCAGCCACACTTCGGTTTCCCACGATCTCCAGTCAACCTGAATGGCAAGTTAATGTAGGTCCTCCGTCCCTTTACGAAGTTGAAAAAGCCATAGGAAATCTGAAACGAGGGAGAGCAGCAGGCCCTGACAGGTTTACTCCTGAGATTTTTAAGGATGGTGGTCCAGTATTAGCAATGAGATTAACTGAGGTCTTAGGTAGAATTTGGGAACTGGACGTAATCCCATCTGACTGGTCTCAATCACTGATTGTGCCAGTCTATAAGAAAGGACAAAAGTCCTCTTGTGACAATCACAGAGGAATCAGTTTGACTAATATAGTGTCTAAAATATTAGCTTCAATAATACTTCGACGCCTAATCAAAGCTCGTGAAGAGCAGATTAGAGAAAACCAGGCTGGTTTTCGACCTGGACGTGGTTGTATAGATCAGATATTCACACTACGTCAGGTTCTAGAACACAGACACACATTCAGACGCCCCACAATGGTAGTATTTCTCGACCTTAAGGCGGCATTCGACTCTGTTGATCGTGAGGTTCTATGGCAGTGTTTGTCACTGAAAGGAGTACCAAAGAAGTACATTAACCTTATAAAGGCTCTCTACTCGAACACAACTGGTAGAGTGAGAGCTTATGGCGAACTGTCATCAGAATTGATTACCTCAAGTGGTGTTCGTCAGGGCTGTCCACTCTCCCCATTCTTGTTCAACTTTGTCTGACGTACTTTTAGAGATAACACTCTCCTCATCTAAATTTCCAGGGGTTGAACTTCTACCGGGAGGTTCACTTGTTGACTTAGAATATGCTGATGACATAGTTTTATTTGGTGAAGACGCTGACAAAATGCAGAGTCTTCTGACCACTCTAAGCAACAATGCAAGCATGTTCGGGATGCGATTCTCTCCCTCGAAATGCAAAATGTTGCTTCAGGATTGGGTTACATCGACACCCGAACTAGTGATAGGGAGTGAAGTAGTTGAGTGTGTCGACCGCTTCACTTATCTTGGAAGTCTCATCAGCCCTTGTGGTTTAGTGTGTGACGAAATCTCAGCACGGATACAGAAGGCTCGACTAGCTTTTGCCAACTTGCGTCATTTATGGCGTAGGCGAGATATCCGTCTATCAACCAAAGGACGTGTTTACTGCGCAGCAGTTCGTTCCGTCCTACTTTATGGCAGTGAAACATGGCCGGTAAGAGTAGAGGATATTCGTAGGTTACTAGTATTTGATCATAGGTGTCTTCGAAATATTGCTCGTATATCATGGGACCATCGAGTAAGTAACAGTTGTTAGGAAACGGGTACTAGGTAAGGATGGCAAATCAATTGATGAAGTAGTGAAACTTCATCAGTTGAGATGGCTGGGACACGTGTTACGTATGCCCAACGACCGACTGCCTCGACGTGCTATGTTCAGTGGTATAGGAGTAGGTTGGAAGAAAGCTAGGGGCGGCCAAACCAAAACATGGCACAAGTCCATGAAGTCACTGACAAGTGGACTGAGTCATGTTGGTAGGTGTAGACTACCTGGTTGGGGACCGCGAGATGATAGCAACCGATGGTTAGAGACCCTGAATGACATGGCTCAAAATCGTTTGCAATGGCGCAGGTGCATCCACTCTCTGTGTTCTCCCAAATTCTAATCTTCTGAATCCTTCATGTCCCTTTTTTCCTCTTTCCAAATTTATTTCACTGGATTATACTCTTTAAATAACATCTCCAAACCCTAATCTTCCCGATTACTGCTTATACTCTTGCTACCTCTACCACTACGGGATTTGAATCGACAACTGCATCTCTGTGCTAATGTGGTGTGGCAACTCGAACTGATGTACATACGTACGAAGTTCTACGTTGTTACTGACTGACTGACTGACTGATATATATATATATATATATATATATATATATATATATATATATATATATATATCGTATTTCGGCTTTTCGTAATCGCATTGTTATAAGCAGGATTCGAATCATTTTATTTATTTATTTATTTTAACACATAGATATTGGTACAAGGAGGCACCGAATACATATGCGCCGCATAGATCTCATTTGATATGTGTGACGGCTGTGGTACTGTCCGGGTGCCCAAACCGAAGCGGGTGGTTTTCTTAGGGGCCACACTCGGAGCCTTCAATCTGAAGGTCTGATCCACAAGGCAATGGAGCAACGTAAGGAGATGCAGTCCCATGATAGCTAGCCGGTGACCGATAATTGGTTCATACGCCGTTTGTTCCCTCAGGGTACTGGAGCCCATGTGCACCATTGGTTTGGAATCAGGATTTTCCAACTCCCCTAGGTGGACTCTCTATGTCCACCAACCCGGTTAAAGCGCCGGACATTTGCTTTTTGTCCTCTCAATTTCGTAAACAACAGTAATGCCACGATAAAGCAGTGAATAGGACTTTCCTGGCAGAGGCTATATACGCGTGGCCATATGAGAGCATTTTGAGAGGGAGAGCGGACTCTACCCACTCTCGGCCGTACCAGGGCATTTGGGAGTGGATTCGAATCAAGAAAATGTTTACGTAATTTCTCTTGTGATCATTTATTCTAAGCATCGAATAACAATTGAATCAATCTAGAAGGCTACTGAAATCTCTTTAAAGATTATCTATGATATATTACAATGGATATACTATTGATAGCATATACAGTCGACGAATATTTTTTCAAAATATCTCATCTTAATAAGTTATCCCATTAATTTATTCTTTTATTTTATTTTTATTTTTATTTAGTTCTTATTCATATATTATTGATGTATCATTAGATCAATCCACTTGGCATCGTATTGTTGATTATCAAAATTATATGTGTCGTTCATGGCAAACATTATATTTCCCATCACGTGTTATTCATTTTATTCGTATTACAGGAACAAGAAATACATTTAATCGAACATTTCATTTAATTACATTTAGATGTTTTTATAGTGAGAAAGTATTTCAACAAATAGATGGATTTATGGTGAATAATTTTTCTTTTCATTTTTTTACGAGTTTTTTATAACATATTTAGCTTCACTATTTTATTATCTTTAAGTAATAGTATGAGGATTTGTGGAGATTGTAGTATTTTTAACGGTTGAATTCACGAGTCAATCTAAGCTAGACCACGATCTAAAACCTGAAAGCTCTGGACGGCTTAGTATGGGGCTCCTTAGAAGTGCGCATCCGCGAATCTCGCGCGCGAGACCCGAATCCATGATCTTCGCTTTCGTGTGTGAATGCTTAACGTCTAGACCACTGAGCCGGTAGCATCGAATGATGTAACTAGTAACTAGCTTCAAGATGGAATTCCTGGAGTTCTAGTGAGAAGTCATGATTAATGGAGTCTAATCCTTAATAACTTACTAACGCCTGTTACTCCTAATGGATCATAGGCCGCTAACCAGCATTCTCCAACCCACTCTGTCCTGGGCTTTCCTTTCTAGTTCTATCCAATTTTTGTTTATTTTTCTCATGTCTGTCTCCATTTCTCAACTTAATGTGTTATTTGGTCTTCCTCTCTTCCTTTGGCCTTGAGGATTCAATGTGAGGGCTTGCCTAGTCTAATCCTTACTAATAATGAAATGAATGTCACAAACATTTAACGATTTAGTAGCTGTCTGTCTGGACTCAGTAACTCAGTAGGTAATTCATTTCGTTTTGAACTGAAAGGCACTAAACTCGTATCCTAATACGAATATCGACACTGGAATGGAGGTATATTCAGCCAATGAATCCCAAATAAGACGAGAAGCGCATCTTGGATTTCACCGCCAGTAACATCTATTCTGTTAAACAATTTGATGTAAATTTTGACCAAAGCATTTTCTCTTGGCACCGGAAGGATTTTACCACTGATGATTTCCTACCAAATATCTCGGATTCTACCTCCTATTGCGGAGTCGTGGATGCGCACTGCTGCGGAGTCCAATACTAGGACTAAACGGCCATCCGGTGCTTTCATGCTTTTAATAGCTGTCTTAGATCGGTTCGTAATTTTAGTCAAAGTCAACACTCTACAACCATATACTGATATATCTAGTATCATAATCAATAATATGCTAAGTTATATTTGCATTGTCCCTCTCTCCTCTAGGTTCCTACATTTAATGTTGCAAATGTCGATCATGGTGCTACTGTTCTAGAAGGTGTCAGCCGAAACAGGAATGCACTAATTGACGGTAATATTCGAATGTACGATTGGAATTCTGGTTATACATGTCATCAATTAGGCAATGGTGCTATAGTAGTTCAACTAGCTCAGCCATTCTTATTACGTTCAATGAGGTATATTTAACTTGTAAACCTTCTGTTGTCATGTTTGTTTGAGATTTTTTCTTCCTCAGTATTATTGTCTGAATCGTTCATGTCACTGTGTTATAAAATTTACTCGTTTTATTATTTAAACTTATACCAACTTTAAAGTTATTCATCATTTGAAGAAGCAACTTACATGACGTCACAAATGCTGGATAATTCATTTCTATTCATATTTTTCATTACACATAGTAAATGACGATGGGTTATGTTTTTTTCTGACGTCATACTTCAGCAAAGATACGAAAGCCTGCTAGTATTCAAGATAATTCCGAAGATATGGTATCATCTCATAGAGTCATTGACTATGTTGAGATTAGGTAGTGGTTGGAGGTAGTCAACAGGAAACGCTGAACTTAGGTTTCGTGCTACTTGGCACTCGTCAGCAAGGTGTACCTGTATTCTTGAGAGAGCTGAAATGTATTTACAACTGATTGATCACTGAGTCCAGGGTTTCCTGTTGACTAGCTCCAACCACCATCTGATCTCAACATAGTGCACGCAATGTTGAGTCACCTAGAATGGTGGCCATATTGCAACTTAGTCGATAAGATTCGATCTGCACTAAGAAGGACTCGACATACATGACATTGATCACCACCCAGTGATCAATCAATTTTAGTCACTGGCTGTTGGACTGTGAGCCATATAGGTTGCTGAAGGCTACCTGGTTCGTATCCAGGGAACTACTGCAATCTCCACACCAAGACTGTTACAAGTAAAGATTTATTGACCTAAAAACACAACGATGACCCTTGTCGAAAATACACTCATTATATATTGATTGTACACCTATTTAATTATTAATTAGAATGAATCACACAAATGAAAAATACCTAGAGTTGTAACAAACCACATACTGCGTGTCATGCTGAGCATAGTTCATGTTAATTTAATATAAGAATATTATATCTTAATAAATAGCACATTCAAATAAATTAATATTATACCTAATAAGATATCACTATGGGAAACAAAACAAATATTACGCTGAATAACAACTTCACTTATCTTGGAAGTCTAATCTGCCTTAATGTGGCAGACCCTACGTTGTATATGACTAACTGACTGGTCTCTAATAATTCTACATAAACCCACACGCCTAAGGATAATGATCACTCGCTTCATGGACTGAATTAAATTCTTGGTTTCGCTCAAATCATCATTCTTTCAGTTTGCATCAGGGTTGCTCTTTGGGATAGGAGATTCCCTCCCTCAACCACCCCAGGTTCAGCTTCCACTTTCAAGTAAAGAAGCATAACTAGAGTCAGATTAGACGGCGAAAATAAAGTATAGTTTAATTATTGTGTTTAAGTGTAAATCTGTTTCCTTTTATCTTATTTTCTTCTGCATAGATTTTTGCTATGGGATTTAGATTCACGTACATACTCTTATTCTGTGTATATATCAAATGACCGTGTCGATTGGAAACTTATACGTGATGCTTCTACAGAGCCATGTCGTTCTTGGCAGATAATTAAATTCCCGTTGCAGTTAGTAACATTCATTCGTGTTGTTGGCTCATACAACACAGCTAATGATGTATGTTGTTCTCTCTTAATTTTTCGATTGTTATATTGTCTGATTTTCGATTCTTCAATGTTATATTCAAGTTTTCGGACGTGAAGTACCTTAATTTCACAATGAAACTGATCAATTAATTTTCTGTCAATGTGTCATATCTTAACACTGACCAATACACGTAGACTACCTTAGGCAGCTAATACTCAACAAGCACTAGAAAACTAGTACTTTATGCTTGACTTTTGGCCCCTTGACTAACTAACCCAAATAAACAGAAAGGACACAAGGTCAAGGATCACCAGTCAAACATTCATTTATATACATGCATGACCAGATCATTCGGCAGACCAACTAAGTAAAAGTATTAACACGGAACAACAACATTAATAATGGGAAAAACGGAGTATTGTATACACAGAATCAGTTCTAGTTTATGAGCAGAAAATGCCATGGCAACAATTTACCGTTCAAATAAAAGCTTAGAACTAGGGCGGTATGAAAACAAATAAATCAAAATACTTAAAAAAACTTGTGATTAATATACATATATAACCTTGCAAACATATCTTTGGAAGTTTCTACTTCATAGTTAACTCGTCTCTCATAAGACAATGAAATTAATTGGTCACTTGAACCTACACCTTTGTCATACAAATGAAAGCTTGTCAATAAGTGATATAAATAATTAAATACGTTAGCAATTCGACTATTATATTCAATGCCATTCCATAAGGTTTGCGAAGCTATTTAGTAACTATATAACCACGGGTTTGGTGTTCAATGGTTTAGGAGTAGGTTGGAAGAAAGTTAGGGGCGGCCAGACCAAAACATGGAATTCTCAGGAAAGCATCGCTAAGTATGCAGACACATTGTTGTGTATGTACTGGGCAGATTAATCTGTTATTTGAGCAAAACTAAAACTACACAGTACGTATGATATTTTAGTTTCCATAACAAGTTACCATCGGTTGATGCGAACCATCGAAAACCAGTGAGTTCTGAACGGAAACTGCTTCATTTCAGGCTGAGATATTCCTCAATACTATACACCTTATCGTAGGTTTAGAACCTTAATGTTTTGATGTTTTAATAAGCACAAACACTTATCTGCCACACAGTTTACTGGTCTATATTTTAAAGCTTCAACCAGTTAAAGGTATTATGCCATCACCATCTTCCAATGTTATTCGTGAGAATAATGTTCCATTATTATCAAGTATGCCTTCATAGAACTATTTTAATTGTGAATTAACCTAGATTACACTAATCTAAATGAATTAATCAAATATTTTTATTTCATTGCATCAAAATGTTAAGAATTCTTGAAGTAAAATAACGATTATGATTACAATTTCACAAAGGAACTTAGTTTAAGATTTCCATAAATATGAATTAAATGCTATATCGTGTAAATTTGTAAACGGTGTTCATTTACGGTAATACCAACATCGACATAGATAATATTTTATAATATCATAATATGCGTATAATATAATTGTCCTGTAAATGACTTTAGTAATCTTAGTTCACTAAGTATTATGAAATTTGTTCTGTTCTACTTTACGGCTGCGAAACATGACCACTAAGAGTAGAATTTATTCGTAAGCTACTAGTATTTGACCACAGATGCCTTGGAAATATCGCCAGCATCTGATGGGATCATCGGGTAAGTAATAGCGAGGTAAGACTCAGGGTATTAGGGAATGATGGTAAATCAGTTGATGAATTTGTGAATCTTGATCGACTGAGATGGTTGGGCCACGTGTTACGTATGTGCTTGAACACCGATTACCACGACGCACAATGCTGACTTGTATTGTAGACGGTTGGAAGAAAGTTAGGGGAGGGCGGCCAAACGAAAACGTGGCACCAGTGCTTGAAGTGACTAACTTGTAGTCTGATCCATGTTGATAGATGTAGACTACTTGGTTGGGGTCCACGCGACTATCGTAACCAATGGTTGGAGACTGTGTGTGATATAGGTCAGAATCGATGACAATGGCGTAGGTGTATACACTGTTTGTCTTCCCTTAAACGATGAGATTAAAATTATTTCATATGTTTCTTTCTACGAACTAATTCTTTCTTTCTGTACTATATCCTTACACAAATCTTTTACATATTACCACCATTGAAGTAACTACTTCTAGGAATTCGGTATTCATGTTGCTGTGCTAATGAGGTGTGGCAACTTGAACCGATTCACATTTGTGCGTGGTCCCTCGTTGTAGCTGACTGACTGAAGTATTTTGAATACTTTAGTTTAAATTTAGTAACTAGTTCATATAAGTTCATCAACAAAAGTGACTAACAACTAATCTACCGCCTGGAATTTATGAAACAGGAAGTGTTTTATTCCATCAGCATTGATTAACGGGTTTTAAAACGGCTAGAAAGATGGTCGATCAGGCGTTGCGCTTTGGTTGGATAGTCACCCTATCGTTACTATATTTATCGGTTTTCCAGAAAGCTTAAAGACCAAGGCTATATGAAACTTTCAACTTTCGGTTTTCTGTACACGAACTAACCTTGGAATAAAGCTCTTCATATTTCGCGCTTTTTCTGTATTGTTGGAGTGGTTTATGTCGGAGGAGTTTTAGAGAAATATCCCTCATCAAGTCTCCAGGGGCTTAGAAGCTCCAGGAAACTTTAATCTTCTCAGGAACATTTTGAAATACAGAATCACGCGCCATGGTTTTGATAAGGTATTTACTATACTTCTACTATATATACTATAAATCCAGAGTCCAAGTCATGTTACGTATATAAGGTCGGGTGTGTTACTTTAAATACCCACGTTTTTATGTATGTAGATTATACTTGGAGTAAAGCTTTTATTCGCACTTTGTGCATTCTTTCTAGTGTTTGCAGTTGACGTCTTCAATACCACGTCAAGGCAGTTCTACTGTATGGAGCTGAAACTTGAGAACTACAACAACCACCATCAGAAGGTACAAGTATTTATAAATAGCTGCCTACGCAAGATACTCAACATCCACTGGTCGGATACAATCAGCAATAGCCTTCTGTGGGAGAGAACAAAGCAACTTCCAGCTGAAGAAGAAATTAGGAAAAGACGATGGAAATGGATAGGACATACATTACGCAAATCGTCAAAACTGCATCACGAGGCAAGCCCTAACTTGGAACCCTGAAGGGAGCGAAAAAAGAGGAAGGCCAAGAACACATTGCGTCGGATTATAGAAGCAGATATGAAAAGGATGAATTACAACTGGACGGAGCTAGAAAGGATTGCCCAGGACAGGGTTGGATGGAGAATGCTGGTGAGTGGCCTATGCTCCTTCACGAGGAGTAACAGGCGTAAGTAAGTAAGTAAGTAAGTAAGTTTGCCTGTAGAATACACTTTCTACGCCTTACCAAGACTTCTTGATCGAGTTAGCTGAGTCGGGGACAACAGACCAGAATAGCCTAACGAGTCTCTGAATCATTGATCCTTCGTTCCGTTCCGAATAAGCCAAATCAGTAGTAGCATTCAATCTTATCGAACCTAACAGTAACATATGTTAAGTTGAAGTTTAAAAAAGTCTCAACAAAACATATGGAATATTGTGATGAATTACCGTTCTGAAAAGCAGTGACCAGTGGAGTACTAACAGGTCTGTTGTGAGATAGTAACTCACTTATAACAATTGTGGACGGTGACACACGTTCGTGGATTGGTTGAGGTTAGACATGGACACCGTTAGATGCCGGCTAGCTCAATAGTCTAGTGGTTAAGCGTTCGCGTTCGAGATTGATAGGTCCTGGGTAGGAACCTGGCCAAACGAGATCGTGGATGCGCATTGCTGAGAAGTCCCATAGTAGGATGAAACAGCCGTCCAGTGCTTTCAGGTTTTCAATGGTGGTCTAACATCAGTCAGTTCATGATCTCGATCAAGAATATTTTTTTATAACTGTGTTCAATTTATATGAAAAATAGTCATTTCAATCGAATTAAGATACTATTTGTTGATTATTTCTCTTTCTAATCCATTCATTTGAGGGTCTTGGATCATTAATTCGATTTCTCATGATCAATTATCAGTTAATCTTCTTCACTGAACGTCCTTTCGTTTTTCTTTACTCTTTTCATTTTAATTCCTTCGCTTCGTCCCTCTAACCGTCTGCTCAGATCAACGAGTGTACAAAATATATGTATTGGAAAATCTATTCTCGTATTTGACTTATTTAATTCCATTATATTTGCTAACGTGGATCAACTCCATAAACATGTATACGAATAGTGAAAATGTATTTTTCTACAGCAAATATTCATACGACCCAACTGAAGTCAGATCGCTGACCACTAAAGTGGTGAACCCGTCGACAACATCATCCGATCTAATTAACGTCAAAATGAAGAGCCCCACTCAAATTTTTCCTAGGTGTTTTGGATATGAAAAATTGTGTTTATCATGTCATAATAAAACCATTGGTAAAAATCTTAACACTATTTCATAAAGAACTAGAGATTCATATCAAGAAAAATTGTTTTCAATTTGTTTATATCATGAAAGAATCGTTAGTCAAAGATAATTTCATGATTTTTGGAGTTTCAGAGTTTTATTGAGGAGCTGTTACCAGTGGATTTCAACTGTATCAGAGATAAGGCTTTCGTGCCTGTAAGTAACTCTCGTGCTATTGATAGAAGAAACCAGACTAGTAGTGAATACATTTTATTTAGATTTTCGTACAGTCACAGTGAAGTGTGTGATTACCTGTTCAGACAAACAAAGCCTGTCAACATTCAGTATAAGATAATAGGAAATATAACGCCTATACAAAATAAGAAAGTGAATGAAAACTTAAACTCTATCGTTTTGACATATGCTTAGTTGTTTGAGATCAACTCTTAACCAATCAACCTAAGCTGTTACAAGGCGAATATCACTAACTAATTACAGTTACACCATTGGATGAAAATACAAAGATATAAAAGTCTTGTATCTGATCCCTGATGGGGTTGTGAATGTGTTATGTTGTGAAGTCCCATATTAGGACGAAACATATATCCAGCACTACTCTAGTTTCAATGGTTATTCTTTACATAAACTACTAAATTCAGTAATATCCAGATTATCTTAGAATAACAGTAAAAATATTATTGGTTAGATAATAACATTACATAAGTTGGTAAACAGAAAACCATATGAATTTCAAGAGTATATATTCAATCGAATTCTTTTTAAACTCACTAGTGAATAGCATCGTGAGAAAATTCTCGGAGTTCTGGTGAGAAGCTGTGACCAGTGGAGCTAATTCGTGTCAGTTAGAAATAGGTGTCTACCTCAGTACAATAGAAGATGGTCGCGCAATTTCGTGGATTGGTTGAGATTAGACATTAACACCGTTGGATTCTGGCTCAGTGGTCTAGTGGTTAAGCGCTCGCGCACAAGACTGATAGGTCTTGTGTTCGAATATCGCGGGGGGCGGGATCGTGGATGCACACTACTGAGGAGTCCCATACTAGGAAGAAACATCTGTCCAGTGCTTCCAGGTTTTCCATGGTGGTCTAGCTTCAATTGACTCATGATTTCAATCAAAAACTTAACAATCTCCACAACCCCTAAACTGATAATTAAGCAAATATGACGATATATATGACATACAAATAGTATAACTTGTCTACCATTCACTACCATATTTCTATATCTATAGGGTGTAGTAAGATATGAAAAAGAGGAACTAATTAAGGGAGATGTTTTAATCATCTCATGTTTGTTATTAGGATAAATGGTTGACAGTTATGAAACATGAATAAACTATGAATTACGGATGATTACAAAACCATATCTATTATGTGTATTCGCACGAACGCTTAATCTGTGGACCATTGAACCGGCACCTAACGGTGTTAATGTCTGAATTCATCCATTATCTGAGATAGATACCGTTAGTTCTGTGTTCGAGTCCCACGTGCAGGGTTGCGAATGCGCACTGTTGAGGCGTCCTATACTAGGGTGAGACAAACATCCATTACTTCCAGGTTTACATCGAATAATGAATTCAACTATTAACATGTTATTAGTTGTCAATCATCATTCGTTAAATCCACACAAAATCGACAATAATGTAAACACTTCAAAATCGAATAGTTTTAAATATTCAACCATAACCGGAAACTGAAAGAACCATGAAGTAATATACCTTACAAAGAAACAATAATCCTACTCAATTGAACGTGATGTTAAATAATGTTAACAATTGTGTACAAATATCACTTACATTTCACCTGAAAATGTATATTAATAATTCACATGTAACACCGTTGGATGCCGGCTCAGTGGTCTAATGGTTAAGTGCTCGCGCGCGAAGCCAGTAGGTCCTGGGTTCGAGCCCCGCGTGGTGCGGGATCGTGGATGCGCACTGCTGAGGAGTCCCATACCGGGACGAAACGGCCGTCCAGTGCTTCCAGGTTTTCAATGGTGGTCTAGCTTCAACTGACTCATGATTTCAACCTGTGAAATTTGTAAAACTCTCCACAAAACCCATTCTGATAATTCACATGTACGTTCATTACCAGATATATCAGAAAACTAAACTACTGGGTATTTACCCGCTTTAATGCGCATATTCCAAAGAATCTTCAAATCCTATGTCTTTGATTAACTTGCGTAATTTATTGTAGAGCCAATTTGAATAATGTTCGGAGATGAGTTTTATAACCATTCCCTAATACAACGTGCTCTTCATGAGCAAGTAAATTGATAAATGTACATTGATTTAACCCAAAATAAGAGTTCATCCTTCACAAATCTACGAAACGTACGCTGATTCGGAACAACAATACGATGTCGAGCCAAATAGAGTGCGTTTTTTTCTCAGTGGTCTTGTAAGTAATTTTCAGAACTTTTGTTACAGTATCTCCTTGAAGATTAATGTTCATGAACAGAGACTTCTTTGTTGGTATGATCATTTTCTCACGTTACTATTTAGGCTCCCTTTTTTTACTCCTTTCCAACTAATGTTTCCAGAATACAAAATTAACTGAAAGGTCTAGTTAACAATATAATCACTGATGTTAGTATGATCTCATGCATTAAGAAAATCTCCGGCTATTTTATTGACAAGTCGTTGGTGACGAACAAGTTTTGATCATTTATTAACTCGATAAGGTCAATAAAAACCAATCAACGTCGAGGTGTACAGAACAAGCTGTGAAACGCATATGGAGAAATTCGAACACTTCACTTCTATCTGAAGTTTTTGAGGATGATGTCGTTCAGAAGAATGATGAAAGCTCCACGATCAAACCCTCCAGCTCAAAAAACAAAACTCCATCAAAATCACCATGAGCACAGAGCCACTATATCACATTGATCGATTGTGTAATCCTTTTAATTCTTCAATGAGATTAACAAGTTAGATTAACCTTCTACTCTGAAGTTTGAAGCAGTTGAGTTTAGTTTAATGTTACATTGGAAGTATTTGTTACTTTCAATTGTTAAAATGCCATATTGCCCAAAATTACTAGGTGACTTAACAACTAATGGTACATCATAATCAAATTTCTTTTCGGATAAACGAACAAGGGTAAACGAAATGAATTCCATAGAGAATAAGTCGTTGCATTGTTGCAAGTCATTTTGACTTCTACAGTATAATTGGAATAGTTCTAGTAAGTAGAAAGTAATCAAATCTGTTTCATTATGAATTCTCTTGAAGAATTCTTTATATTAGCAGTAATATATCCGTTAATCTTCATACATTTTCTCTTATGATGAATCGTGTATTTGCTATAACAGTCAATATTTTAATCGCCAATATATATATGAAAGATGTTTTAGTTCAGGTAAAAGAATGAAAAAACATATTTTCTAATGATCAGTATAGTGGTTATTAGTGATTATTAAGTTTTGATTGAGATCATGAACCAATTGATGTTAGATCACCACTGAAGACTTGGATGTACTGAACACCCATTTCGTCCTATTGTAGGGCTCCTGAACAGTGTGCATCCATGATTCCGCTCATGGGATTCGAACCCAGGATCTATCAGTCTCGCGAGCGAACGCTTAACCTACGGTACTACTGAATCGGCATCCAATTGGGCATCTTAATGATTCTCTTAATAATTCAGCCCAATATGTTAAGCCTTTATACCTTATTCTAGCTTTCGGACAGCCCATTCTATTCATTCCACTTGAGTCATATTTTGATCTTGTTAATTATTCGCTTATCAACATTGACTGTTTTTATATGAGAGCGTATATATGTGTACATTCCCTATCTCATTCATCACTGTAACTTATTTTTATCTGACTGTAAATATTGATTAACGCTTGGTTAAATGGGAGTCGGCTTACCCGCCGTCTCCACTGCGCGTCGTTTCGCTTCGCTTCTCTCTATTCCATTCGCTCTACATACAAAATATATGTATTCAAAAGTCCATTCTCGTTATTTGACCTATTTAATTCCGTTATTGACTAATGCGATCAAAGCCGACCATTATATACGTGGATAGGTGATAAAAAAACATTCATACGATCTCATTGAAGTCAGATCTTGGGCCACTAAAGTGAAGAGCCATTTCGACAACATCATCCTATGTAAATGACGACAAAATAAAGGGCCCCACACTACTTAAAAAAAATACATGCCAACACTTATCTATCTTAATTATTCTATAAACGTTTACCAACATAATGTTAAACGAACTGGAAACAGACCATGTGCCAAGAAAATAACTTCGTTTTTTTTTCTTTTTTTTAAAGATTTATTGTCTATTAACTTTGCTATTGTCACATGATCACTAATTGCGAACAAACGAAAAAAAGAAAAAAAACGGACACTAACTTAGTGTATATTTTGAAATGAAAACAATGGTAACAAATTACATGTATTACATGTATTCATAACTTATTCAATGTTTGTCTCTCCCAACTGGTAATATATTTTTAGGATTGAATAATAATTCATAATTTAAACGATGTATTGAAGATTGACGTTCAGGGATATGAATAGTTCTTTGATTCATTAAATTTAATTGATAAGGTAAAGATTGTTGTGATTTTGATGGATTACGAAGATCTTTTAATATAATTTGATATGTATTTAATGAATTATTATCATTATTATTATTATCATCCATTGGAATATATATACAGAGAGACGTATCCATATATTGGATTGTATCCAACCTAAAGGATTATATACCATCATCATCATCATCATCATCATCATCATCATCATCATCATCATCATCATCATCATCATCATCATCATCATCATCATCATCATCATCATCATCATCATCATCATCATCATCATCATCATCATCATCATCATCATCATCATCATCATCATCATCATCATCATCATCATCATCATCATCATCATCATCATCATCATCATCATCATCATCATCATCATCATCATCATCATCATCATCATCATCATCATCATCATCATCATCATCATCATCATCATCATCATCATCATCATCATCATCATCATCATCATCATCATCATCATCATCATCATCATCATCATCATCATCATCATCATCATCATCATCATCATCATCATCATCATCATCATCATCATCATCATCATCATCATCATCATCATCATCATCATCATCATCATCATCATCATCATCATCATCATCATCATCATCATCATCATCATCATCATCATCATCATCATCATCATCATCATCATCATCATCATCATCATCATCATCATCATCATCATCATCATCATCATCATCATCATCATCATCATCATCATCATCATCATCATCATCATCATCATCATCATCATCATCATCATCATCATCATCATCATCATCATCATCATCATCATCATCATCATCATCATCATCATCATCATCATCATCATCAATGGTATGATGATTATGTAACTGATAATATTCCGTTGCATTACATAAACTAATATTTAATAAATCACAAAATATGAAATTGAATCGATTATTGATATTGAATTGATTCATTGGCAATAGATTCCTATAAGAATTATTGATCACTAATTGACATGATTTTGTTGCATTATATAAATGCCATGCATAATCATTTGTCACATGTTGTTTAGCAGTACCAGTTACAGCATCATGATGTTGTAAGATACCGATTACGTTGCGTAAATGATTTACATTTTCATCATTATCATGATGATACTTTTTAGTTAAAATATGATTTGCAAATAAATGAATCTATTTCATTGAAGAGAAGAGAAGAAAACAAAAACAAAGAAAAAGCAGCGAAAGAAAAATAAACAAACAAATGAAAAAGTGAAAAGTGATAAATCAGAAAAAAAGAAAAAGAAAATTAGGGTAGATTATTGTATTTAAGAATTTAGAGAACTACTATAGCCATCTATTAAGAACGTACAAAGATTTATCAAGTTGTTTCATACAAGATACTAAATATCCATTGGACGGATGTCATCAGTAGGCCTTAGTATATATGAAGTAAAAAACAAGATCATCAGCCAAATCAAACATGATGGAGAAGCTCTGGACTAGGTGGAATGTTATACGTACCTCAGATGCAGCACCAATGAACAAGAAATATCTGATGCAGACTTAAATGTGGGGATTGGCAAAGCAATTACAGCATTCTTACAGTTGAACAACATATAGAACTCAAAACAACTGTCAATCAATGTCAGAGTCAAAATCCTCAATATGAATGTCAAGACAGTTTTACTGTACGGAGTTGAAACTTGGAGAACTACAACAAACATCCTCAGGAAGGTACAAGTATTTACAAATAGTTGTTTACACTTACTTACTTACTTACTTACTTACTTACTTAATTAATTAATTAATTAATTAATTAATTAATTACTCACTCACTTACTTACTTACTTACTTACTTACTTACTTACTTACTTACTTACTTACTTACTTATGCCTGTTACTCCTCGTGATGGAACATAAGCCGCTCACCAGCGTTCGCCATCCAACCCTGTCCTGGGCAATCCATTCTAGCTCCTTCCAGTTGTTATTCATCCTTTCCATATCTGCTTTTATTTCCCGACGTAATGAGTTCTTTGGCCTTCCATTTTTACGCTTCCCTTCACCATCTCAAGTTAGGGCTTCAGTCGTGAGGCAGTTTCATGATTTGCTTAATGTATGTCCTATCCATTCCCATCGTCTTTTCCTAATTTCCTCTTCAGCTGGAACCTGGTTTATTCTCTCCTACAAAAGGCTGTTGTTAACGGTATCCGGCCGATGGATGTTGAGTATCTTGCGTAGACATCTATTTATAAATACTTGTACCTTATTGATGATAGTTGCATAAGTTCTCCAAGTTTCAGCTGCGTATAGTAGAACTGACTGTGTTGACGTTCGTACTGAAGATTCTGACTCTGATATTGGTTGACAGACAGTTGTTTTGAGTTGGATATGTTGTTTGTTCAATTGTAGGAATGCGACCCTTGCTTTGCCAATCCCTGCCTTTACGTCTGCATCTGAACCTCCTTGTTCATCGATGATGCTTCCTAGGTATGTGAAGGACTCTACATCTTCCAGAGTTTCACCATCAAGAGTGATTTGATTGCTGTTCTCCGTGTTGAATTTGAGGACCTTGGTTTTCCCCTTGTATATGTTGAGTTCTACTGATGCACAGACTGCTACCAAACTAGCTGTCTTTATCTGCGTTTGTTCATGAGTATGCGATAGGAGGGATAGGTCATGTGCAAAGTCTAAATCGTCTAATTGATTCTGAGTTGTCCATTGTATGCCGTGTTTTCCTTCAGATATTGAGGTCTTCATAATCCAGTCGACCACCAGAAGAAAGAGGAAGGGAGAGAGTAAACAGCCTTGTCTGACTCCAGTCCTTACATAGAATGCATCTGTCAGCTGTCCTCCATGCACTACTTTGCACTGTAGTCCGTTGTATGAGTTCCGGATAATATTGACAATCTTCTCAGGAACTCTCTAGTGTCAAAGAAGTTCCCATAACGTTCTCCTATCTACACCGTCAAATGCCTTTTCATATCAAAGAAGTTGATGTACAGTGACGAGTTCCACGCAATTGATTGTTCGACGATGATCCGTAGTGTCGCAATTTGGTCTGTGCACGACCGATTCGTACGGAATCCAGCTTGTTGATCTCGAAGTTGGGCGTCTGCTGCATCCTTCATCCGGTTCAGCAACACTCTGTTGAAGACTTTCCCTGGTATTGACAGTAGTGTAATGCCTCTGTAGTTTTCACGTTTGCTCAGATCTCCTCTCTTTGGAATCTTGACGAGGTATCCTTCTTTCCAGTCCATCGGCACTTGTTCCCCCTCCCAACTCTTTTTGAATAGAAGGTGACGCATGTTTGTAGTTACTTCAATATGACTTCAGTGCTTCAGCTGGTATGTTGTCGGGTCCTGCTGCTTTCCTTCTCTTGATTTATCTGATGGCTATTCTGGTTTCTTCCGTCGTTGGTGGATTAACACCTATAGGAAGCTGTGTGTGTGTTTCTTCGATGTCCGGTGGATTCATTGGACCCGGCCTATTCAGGAGTTCCTCGAAGTATTCTACCCATCTGTTCCACTGTTGTTGAATTTCAGTGATTGGCCTGCCTTTTTTGTCTTTGACCGATCTCTCTGGTTTACTATATCTCCCTGCTAGTTTCTTCGTTGTATCGTAAAGTTGTTTCATATTTCCTTCTCTAGCAGCTTTTTCCACCTTCGTTGCAAGTTCTTCCACGTATTTCTTCTTGTCGGCTCTAATGCTCCTCTTTACTTGTTTCTTTGCTTCTATGTTTTCAGCTTGTGCTTGGATTTTCTCTGCTCGTGTTTGGCTGTTGTTAATTGCTACCGCTCGTAGAATTGATCTTTAATGACGTCGTTGCTATCATTGGTGGGTGCATAACATTGGATAATATTCATTAAGATCCCCTCCTTTGTTTTGAATGATGCTTTGATGATTCTGGATCCGTGAGATTCCCATCCTACAAGTGCATTTCGTGCTACTGTGGACAGCATTAGAGCGACTCCCTGAGTGTGTGGAGCATTTTCCTCTTCGTGACCGGAGTATAACAGCATCTCTCCCGGAGCTAGTCTTTTCTGTCCAGCTTGGGTCCAGTGGGTTTCGCTGATTCCCAGTACTGCTAAGTTGTATCTCCTCATTTCCGTTACTATTTGACTAGACTTCTCGGTCTCCCACATTGTCCGGACGTTCCATGTACCTATAAAAATTGTTGCTCTGGTTTTTAGAAGGAGCATCGGCCTCATGGCTTCCGAAGGAACTCGGCTTTCAACATGAGGCGTCAATTCTTCTAACGAAGAACTTCTAACTCCCAGGTTCAGAGTTTGAATGGTTTGAATTATTTTTTCTGGTTAGCTTCTTTTTATCGAGTTAAATTTCTACGGAATTGGGTCTCTAACCCCATACCCAACCCTCCTCCTTTACTCGGGCTTGGGACTGGCAGTAACTCTCGAAGAGCTACAGGCGGAGTTAGTAACAGGCGTAAGTAAGTAATATTTTGTTTAGAAAAAAAAACAAAACAACATTAGAATGTCCAATTTAATCTAAGACTTGTCTATTTTAATTTCATATAAATTACTGCCCGTAATTGAATGACTGACAATAAATAGGCACTTTACTAAACTAATATATCATAAACATAATGATTACGTCATAACACAATGGTTATATATATATATAGAGAGAGAGAGAGGGAGGGAGGGAGAGGGAATGCGATTCAAGGGAATTGAATAGAAAACTTAGTTTTTGTCAGTAGTATCCTTCGCCTTTATATCAAAACTAAAGAATGAATTACATTTACAAATATTACATATATTACATAATTACTGAAAAAAATTTTTGTACCTTTCAATTATTTCTTCAGTATCTATTTGTATTGGAATAATAAATTACATTATGGGAATAAGACTTAAGGCAATAAAGAAAATTAAGGCTAAATAAACTGACTATATACATGTATATATATAAGAAGAAATTTCCTCTTTCTCCCTCCCTTTCTCTCTGCCTCTCCCCCCCTCTCTCTCTCTCTAAAAATACTTGCCTGAAGGCTGAAAAACAAAATATTATTAAAAATTAACATGTAAGTATTATGAAAAATGTCCAATTATTTCAGTGTGTGCGCGTGTGTGTGTGCGTGTGAATAGTTTAACTATAACTAAGCAAACATTATAAAATTAGTCAGTCAGTCAGTTACAATGTAGGACTAGGCACAAATGTGCATCGGTCCAAGTTGCCATACCTCATTAGTACAAAAAGATCAACACCAAATTCACAAAGTAGTTAATTCAATGATGGTAATATATAAAAGAAAGATCGCAATAAGAATATAGTAATACAGGAAGAAAGAATTAGTTCGTAGAAAGAAAGATGTGAAGCGATTTTAATGTCTTAGTTTGAGGGATGACAGAGAGTATATACACCTACACCATTGTGATCGATTCTAAGCCATGCCACCAATGAGTCTCCAACCATTGGTTACGATAGTTACGTGGACCCCAACCAAGTAGTCTGCATATACCAACATGGATCAAACGAGAAGTTAGTGACTTCAATGGCTGATGCCACGTTTTTGGTTTGGCCGCACCTAACTTTCTATCAACCGTGTCCAACACTATTCAGCATTGCGCGTTGTTGTAATCGGTGTTTAGGCACAGGTAACACGTGGCCCAGCCATTTCAGTCGATGAAGATTCACAACCCCATTAATTGATTTAGTATTATTCCCTAATACCCTGCATCTAACCTCACTATTACTTACCCGGTGATCCCAGTAGATGCTAGAAATATTTCTAAGACATCTGTAATTAAATACTAGTAACTTATGAAAATCTTCTACTCTTAATGAACACGTCTCCCAGCCATAAATTAGAACATAACGAACTGCCGCGCAGTATACTCGTCCCTGAATTGAAAGACGGACAACTCACTTTCTCTATAGGTGACGTAAGTTGGCAAAAGCCGAATGAGCTTTTCGAATCGTGCTGAGATGTCATGCATTGTTACTTCTTAATAGTTAGTAAACACTCAGTAACTCATTGAGGATGCAATATTACAATAATCAGGTCCCTACAATTGATTGATCATTGGGTTGTGATCAATGTTATGTATGTCAGATCCATCTTAGTACAAATCGAATCTTATCGACTAAGTTGCAAGGTGCTCACTGGTCTAGGTGACTTGGACATTGTGTACATTATTTTGAGATAAGGTGGTAGTTGGAGGAAACCCTGTATCAAGGTTTCGCGCCATTTGGCACTCGTTCGGCAAGGTGTACTTGTTATCTTGAGGGAACTGATGCTTCCTGATGGATTCGATCCTGTGTCACACAGCTTCACAGTTAGAGACATCACCATTGAGCTATGCGGGCCGCGACTGAGATGTATTTACAGTAAAGTCTTGTAGGCTTTCATACTAGTGAGCTGGAAAATAGTGATTCAGATTTTGCAACTCCAGATAATTTATGATTTTCAAATAGTAGCGTATGTTTTTCACAGTGTTTGAGCGCCGAGTTGATGCAAGACATTAAAGAGGAAGAATGTATTTGTATTATTAAGATTATTAAGACTGTAGAATTATGGTCTACTATGATATTAGTACTGCTCTAACAATAGACCTAATCCTGAAATTGTAGATTTGTGATGATATAACCGCCTAATCTATAAGATCTTACGTGGAAGTCACATCATCGTCTACACCAACTCACTGTATCGTAACAACTACCAATACATTATGAAGAACAAGCTTAGGCTAGAGAAAGGACAATATATTTAATATGAATAAAAGATATGAGGTAATATTCAGCAGGGACCACGCCTGCATGGCCGAGCCATGCCATTCGGTCAACTCCAATTCATTCGATTCCTTGTTCGCGCCTTCTCCATCGTTAGGTATTTCTCCACGTTAAATATTGAATATCTATTTTCCGAGTAATCTCGTATTCAGCTTTGAGGATTGTGTGGTTATGGTCCAATGCCACTACAAGATATTAAGTTTTCTAAGGACTGAGAATACTGATAAATAGAGAAATATATTTCATTATAATTTGGTACTGTTTTAATTTCCACATTTTAGAAGTATGATCTAGTTTACTTTCCATTCTAAAAAATTATATTGGGACAGTTATCATGGTTGGAAGTAACAATACAACAGGTCCATTAGCCTGAGAATGGTTGAAAACTTTTCTTCCATGATAGGGTTCTGCATATGTTCTCGTCAGCGATTTAACCAAATGCCTATTCCGAGATCATATAGTTTCATTGTGAGTGATAACTGTTGGTTCATGTTACACAATTCATCTTGGAATTTTCGCCGATATTAGTGAGTAGCAAATAACAGTTATTCATTCCTTTCTTATTTTCGTTGGTATCCTAGCTGTTGACAAATCATGGTAAAACAAGGTCGACATATTTCTTGCTCCAATGAAACTCTTCTGTTTGAAAAAGATAATAATGTGAGCTAATGAGACGTACCAAAACATTTGAAATGACAACAACAGCTAATTTATGGCTCAGTGGTCTATAGGTTAGGTGTTTGCTCGCGAGACAATAGATCTTGGTTTCGAATCTAGCAGGGCGGGATCGTGGACGTGCACTACTGAGGAGTCCCATATTAAGATGAAACGGCTTTCCAGTGGTTCCAGGTTTTTCATGGTGGTCTATTTTCAATTCACTCATGATCTAAACTATAGAACTGTTGAAAGTAACTGCTGTTATTCCGATAATAAGATATCGATAAAATGGAGTTTATGAACGTTTACTAATGAATTTACTAGTATAGAACCTGAAAACTCCTTTGCTTTCTCGGTCACGGGTTGAAATATTGTAGAATTGTACCACTAAAGAGTCCCAAAATAGATCGCAATAGTTATTCAATGCTTCCATTGATTATTTAACTAAAATTTATTCATGATAGTAACAGAAGAAAAGAAAACTCGTTGAAACTCTGGATGATTTTCGTTTATTTTTATTCTAATATGATTATTTTCACTAAAATATATTTAACTGATTCAAAGATGGATAGTGGCTAGCAATGGACAAATTTAAACTGTACCCCACTGCCAAAGCAGGTAGCTATCAGAACTCAGTAACTAAATGAATAACGCGATGTTGTTTGAAGCGAACGGCATTGGTTTCGACTTCCAAAGTGACCATCAACTCTGAGACGAAATCACATCCAGCTGACAAGTTCCAAATAGGATGAAACACTCTCTCTAAATCCCACTACTAACCACTATCCATTATTGCTTATAAAACTTGTGATCTAAGGCGGCAATGTCTAAGCAATACGCATATGATGTATATACAGGTCAACATGAAACTGACCAACTGCAGTCCTAAATAACAATGAGAAGATATAAAAAAAACAAGATCTAATGAATTATTTCATTCAGTTAGAAAGAAAAAAAAGAGTAACTATAATGAAAACAACAAAAAAACAAGAAAAATAATAATACTCATCTTAAGAAAAACACACACACACACACTTATATTTGATTTATTTACATTCTTGTTCTATTTTTATTTGCCCGCCTTTGTTTTTTTGTCGTTTTTTTTTGTTTGTTTTTTCAAATCGTCTATAGATGATAATCTTCTTGTTTGTTTGTTCTCTTGGATACAAGAAAACTGTGTTATTTTTAGGTATAAACAACTTCTATTTTCACTTGATTAAACTTATGATCATAAATTTATTTACAACTGAATGAATAAAACAAAATAAAATAATCATAGAATCAGAATTATTTGTTTTTTTAATTAGTTATTCACTAATAAAACTATAGAATAATATGTACTTACTTAGGTAGTTACACCCTTTATGATTCATAGACGGGAGGAGGAGGAGGCACCTGAGAAGGAAATTGGATTAGAGGTGGTCTTAGTGACCTGGGAGCGTGACCTCAGTGCCCAAGGGACAACTGCTTGAGGTCGGTCACACACGACCTTTTTATGGGTAATTTTTATGTTAGCTCCGTACTTGTTGAGACCTTACCGCCGGAGACGGATATCCGTAGGATAAAGCGAGGTGTGCATTTTTAGGGTCGACCTTTCTAACCCCACCCCTAACTGTGGGAAGGCAGCATCGCTGTCATACTGGTCGTCTGAAGGAAACACCTTACTGCCGTCACACCTTTGTACAGTCAGTATGACTTCGCCTTCGGACCTTGGGTTTGTTGCTTTTAGTCTTACCGCTCTTCAACCGACCTGTCTGACGTGGTAAGACCTTGGGGAACGGTTGTTCCAGCCAGTATAGCTCGGTTGCTTCACCACGATAGGCAAGCTCGACCACCACGTCAAGGTAGCAACAACGGTCGGGTCATGATTCATAGACGAGTATAGGCCGCTCATTAACATTCTCTAACCAACTCTGTCTTCCACAATCCTTTCCATATGATTTCAGTTGCTATTCATACGTTTTCATGTCTAATTCCAATTCTTAACGTAGTATGTGCATTCTTCCATATTCCTCTTTTCTGTTCCCCTTCATCATTCCAAGTAGTACACGCTTGACTCGAGATGCAGTTTGGTGATTTCTGTAATGTATGTCCTATCTACCAAATCCATAGTCTCTTTTTAATTTCATCCTCATTTCGAACATGGTTTGTTACCTCCAACAGTAGACTGTTGCTGATGGTTTCCGATCAACAATGGATATTGTGTATCTCGCGTGGACAACTGTTTATGAATAATTGTACAGTTTCGATGATGATTGTGGTAGTTTTGGAAATTTAAGCTGTGTATAGGAGAACTGACTGTGTTGATGTTCGCATTGAAGATTGTGATTATGATATTGGTTGATAGACAATTGTTTTGACTTAGATATATTGTTTGTTCAATTGTAATAATGTGGTCCTTCCATTGCCGATCCTCTCCTTTACGTCTGCATCCGATCGTCCTTGATCATCGACGATGCAGCTGACCACGAGATACGTGAAAGATACTTTTAATAGTTGAGATTATGAATAGTCAATTGAAACTAGATCACTATGGAAAACTTGGAAGCACTGGACGGCCGTTTCATCCTATTGTGTGACTCCTCAGTAATGCACATCCACGATCCCGCCTGGGATGATTCGAACCTAGGACCTATCAGTCAAATTCAATGTACAATATATTAAACTTCAAATATTTTCACATAATACTAATCACTTGATTGTTTTGTTTTGTTTTTACTACGGAATAAATTCATTTTAAGTTGACATAGATACGTTTTCTTATTAAAATGTGATATAGTTTCTAGTTATAAAAACAAATCTATTCATAGGGAAAAACTAAAACTTATCATTCCCCCCCCAGAGAAATAAAGATATAACAGTAGTTTATTTCGTTTAAAAAAATGTAAATGATGAAATTAATGTAAATGAAGATAATTTTGTTACTGTTAACCACCACCATCACCATCCCCTACCACCCTCATTTAGACTAAACATAGAAACATTTACGTCAGTAGTATACAGAAAAAAGAAGAAAAAAAACAATCCACAATATTCTGTTTCAATATTTCTGTTTTCTTTAAATAAATATAGAAATAAAAGTTGAAATTATTATGAACAACAACAAAATGAATGAAGAAATAATTAATATCAGAAGGGGTTTTTGTGGATATTATAGTAATTTCAATAGTTTAGATCATGAGTCAATTGAAGCTAGACCACCATGGAAAACCTGTAGACACTGAACGGCCATTTCTTCCCATTGTGGGACTCCTTGGCCGTGCGCATCCACGATCCCGCATCGCAAGATTCGAACCCAGGACCTTCAGCCTCGCGCGCGAATGCTTAACTCACTAAACCACTGAGCCGGCCGGCATCCAATGATGTTATTGTCCAACCTCAACCAATTCACGAAATTACGCGACCATCTTTTCATTGTACTAAGGTAGATACCTGTCTCTACCCGACACAGATTAGCTCCACTAGTCACGGCATCTCTCTGGAACTCCTAGAATTCTCTCACGATCTATGGTGGTCTAACACCAATCAGTTCATGATCTCAGTTTAAAACTTACTCATCTCCACAACTTCTATGCGGATAAATTTTTTGGTCTACCTGACACTTATCTTAATTTTTTGACCCTGTAGATTACTTTTAAGAACAGGAAAACTTTAAAAGATTTGATGAAGTATTCTTGTGATTTGTTTCCATTCTCGTTTCATCATTTCCCTTTATCTATTCTCATCTAATCTCTTGATTATCATACAACCTTCTATTTATATGATATAGTCGCTTTCTATTCTTTTATAGAATCATATTTATCAAACAACTTTAAATACGAATATACGTGTTAAGTAAATGAGTTTATTGGATGGAAGATTATCATCTTTGAATTCTCTTTATTTTTATTCATTGACTTTAAGTTGATCAATATTACCAGATTATTATGGAAGCAATCGACTATTTAAAATAAATGTCTTGGGTAGATTGTATGGACTGATAGAGTTGATTGTAATCTTTACTGTATTTATTCTGGGAGCTAATCGTAAGCATAAAACTGAAAACAGTAGAATTTGATAAAAATTTATTATAACGATGTGTATATGTAATCTATGCCTATTCAGTAGTTAAAGAAGCACATCGACAATGAAAGAACATCTGGAACTCAAAACAGCTGTCAACCAACACCAAAATCAGAATTTTCAATACAAATGTCAAAACAGTTTTACTGTATGTGGTGAAAACTTGGACAACTACAAAAGCCATCATCCAGAAGATACAACTATTTATTAACAGTTTTCTATACAAAATACTTCGGATCCGTTGGCCGGACATTACCAGCAACAACCTATCGTGGGAGAGAACAAACCAGATTCCAATAGAGGAAGGAATTAGGAAGATGCACTGGAACTGGATAGAACACACATTGAAGAAATCACCGAGCTGCGTCACAAAGCAATACCTCACATTGAATCTCCAAGTCTAAATAAAGAGGCCGATCAAAGACATGAGAAGAATGAACATGAATTGGATGGAACTAGAAAGGAATGCACAGGACAGAGTCAGTTGTACAATGCTGGTCGGTAGCATATACTCCATTAGGAGTAACAGGCGTAAGTAAGTAAGTAACTAAGTAAATAAGTAAGTATTCAGTCAATATTTTTATCTTATCACTTAGTGTTCTAGTTCAATACACACCCTCTTAATCTTATCAACATTCATTTATGATAAATATAAACATTATCAAATCATTTACAATCGTTGATTTGATTTATAGTTTATTAGATTGTTTTAAGTTATCCCAATTTATTGAGATGAGAATATAATATGTAATAATTCATGCTACACACTATACTACTTGTAAGGAAAAATATAATTACCATATATTTATGTAAACAATGTTAATCATTTGGTAGAACGTTATGAAACTAAATAGTTAACGATCTAGAATTTATATATTTACATATAAGTTTAGAAGGTAATCATACCTGATTATATCGTTCTTATGCTTATGCTTGTAGAGTTAGATATCCGATATTATTTTACAAATGGTTTTAGACATAAACTAACAATCTAAGCAAAGATGGATAGTGGTTAGCAGTGGAATCAAGGAAGCGGATTTCCTCCTATTTGGAACTCGTCATCTTAATGTACCTATAGTTCAGAGTTGATGTTCACTCTGGGACTCGAACCCAGTACCGTTCGTTTCAAAAGTTACCATGTTATCCATTTAGCTATTGAGCCCCGATTTTCACTTGCTTCTGCAATGGGGTGAAGTTTAAGTTCGTCCACTGCTAGTCACTGTCCATCATTGTTTAGAATGCTTGTGATCTAAGACAATATCGAGGCAATACGAACAGTATGTACATATGCCAATAATGACTGGTCAATTGAAGTCCTAAACATCAATGGGAAGTTTTAAGTAAACAATACCAAGTGAATATAAACTAACATTACCTGATGAAATGCTGTAAATTCAAATTAGTTGATAGTGATGAGGTTCTTTGGAAAAAAAGAAAGAATAACTATTCTACTATTCAATCCTCCTAATAAAGTTTCCTAACTTAATTCATTTCATGTGCTTACATGTATGGTGAATATGAAGATTGTGACCAATTCCTGAATATTTTTTTAAAGATGCCTATCGTATTAAAAGACTAATATTTGAACGAAGAATATAATCTTCAGGTTCTACAATTACCCAATATCCAAATTAAAAAATCCGAAAAATGGTCGGGTTAAGGGTCGAGTATATTGTTTAAAATTAAAGCATGCGAATTGTAGGCATTTCCTGGAGTTCTGTTGAGAATCTGTTACCAGTGGAATTCTGTTGTGAGATATCAGCTCACTGAAAACAATGGTGTACGGTGGTGCAATTTCGAGGATTGGTTGAAGTTAGACATTAATACCGTTGGATGCTGGCTCAATGGTGTAATGGATAAGCGCTCGCGCACATGACTGATAGGTCTTGGGTTCGAATATCGCGGGGGGGGCGTGGATGCGCACTGCTGAGGAGTCCCACAGCAGGACGAAACGGCCGTCCAGTGCTTTCAGGTTTTCCATGATGGTCTAGCTTCAATGAACTCATGATTTCAACTAGTGGAGTTTTAGGACTGTCAAACATAATAGAATAAAATTGTTCATGTTGACATGACTTATTTGGAATGCTAACTTGAATCAGCTAATATGTTAAGTGATCTATGATCCGAATAAATATGGGTCATATAGGGTGAGAGAAATAAAAGTGCAATTACTATTCTGTCAAGTGTTTGGTGGAAAACCATAGTGTTTGACAAATTAGTAAGACGTTATAAGGAGTGATGAATGCGAAGTAAATGAATCATGTATTGGAGAGATTAATAATGATGTTTAACCAATAATAATAACATCATCAATAGTTGAGATCATGAGTCAATTGAAGCTAAACCACCATTGAAAACCTGGAAGCATTGGGCAGCCGTGTCGTTCTATTGTGGGACTCCCCCACGACCCCACTTAATAAGATTCGAACCCAGGATCCATTGGTTTCGCTCGCGAGCACTTAACTTCCTAATACCAATACAAGGATTTGTGAATAAAGATAACAGAGACAATTAAATTTGACTACGAATGGTTGTAAGTACATTAGTCAAATTAGGTCATTCAATAACTAAGATTACAATTGATTAATTGGTCCTGATTTTGGCCAGGGGAGTAGGAGTGTTTGAAGATATTTCTTCTGTACGCTTAGCACTGGTTTCTTCATCCGGCTGGCTACTGCTTCAGCCGTTTGAAAGACTTTAAGTCTGACAAGTTTTCGCAAAAATTTACTGACCTTATAAATAATCTATATTTATAGCTTATCAAGGAAACACCTTATTCTTAGCATTATTTACATTAGGAACAATTTATTCTTTATCGAAAATTCTCAGTTTATTTCAAAAATAAACACGATGTTATTCGCCATTTTGATACCTTGGAATGGTGATTAAGATTAATCTTTTGATGACCGTTTGAACTATATGGACTAAAAACATGGTCATTAAGTTTTTGAAATAACTCCGCCTGGAGCCCCCCCCCGGGCAAAATCGACCTGATAACTGATTTAAAGTTGTAGTTAAACATTTCTCGTGGATAATGTTTAACTTGAGGAAACAAAATTACTGTTTGATTAAAAAATCTTTTCCAGGTTTTAACAACGACTGATATAAAAATGTTTAGTTTAAAGTCAAGGCCTACTTGAATATCTCGTCTACCTGTTCCTACCATTTAGACATTTCAACAAGTTATCTGTTTCTTTGTTTGTCTTAACACATCATTATATCAATTAATTGCACAACCTATTGATGTGCATTTGTGAAACGTTTACTACATTTCTCGGTGCAACTTACAAAAAAGTACAATCAAAGATATCGTAGTGGCTTGCAATATGCACAGAAATGAATGAACATTATTCAGATGTTGATTCCTAAACTGTTAACATCTAACTGGCGGTCGATCAACATTTCACGTCAATATATCGATCAACAAATAAGAAGCGGAAACTCACCGAAGTAATTTGTACTGACAATTCTATATTTTATCAACAATATAGTATTGTATAAAGCTTATACTACTACTACTACTACCAGCAATAATTATAATAGTGAAATAAAACAATAGCATCACTAATATGCATACACAGTGTAGATTGTAATCTGCATTCTATTTAGCGCGGTTTATACAACGATACATATCTGATAAGTAATGATTAAAATCTAGAGATCTGTATATGTGTTGCGTAATAACTTGACACTCGCAACGATTTTTTTTAAAAAAATAAACACTATAGTTAAGATTGAGATCTGAGATAAATGCAATCACTCCTCTCCTTCTTTCTGAAAGAAAATCTCACGTTCAATCTAAATGTTTATCTAATTAAGAGGATAGTGGGAAATACCATAGAACAAAAAAAGGTTTTAATATAATCTATCATGATCTTGATCGTGTTGATTTGGATTTAAGAATAAATCATGGGAAATAATGTTCAATAGTTAAACTATCTCGAATGATAAGAATAGATTATTTTCACTTGTCATCTCTTGACGAAAGACACTAGTAGTTTGATGAAATACAAATATGGCTACGATTACGGAAAAGTTATTACTTACTCTGAGTCATGACATGTGCATGATGATTGTGTGTACTTACTTACTTACTTAATTACTTACTTATTTACTTACACAATTACTTACTTACTTACTTACTTACTTACTTACTTACTTACGTACTTACACAATTACTTACTTACTTACACAATTACTTACTTACTTACACAATTACTTACTTACTTACTTACTTACTTACTTACTTACTTACTTACTTACTTACTTACTTACTTACCTACACTTGTTACCGACAAATGGAACATAGGCTGCCGACCAGCACTCTCCAACCCATTCTGTTCTTGGCATTCATTTCTATTTCTGTGCAATTCTTCTTCATTATTCGCATATCTGTTGTCTCCATTTCTCGACGTGATGTGTTCTTTGGTCTTCCTCTCCTCCTTTATTTAGCCTTCAGAATTCCATGCGAGGGATTGCCTTGTGAAGCACTTCGGAGATTTCTTCACTGTATGTCCTATCCACTTCCAGTGCTTCTTCCTAATTTCTTCCTCCATTGGAATCTGTTTGTTCTCTCCCATAGTAGATTGTTGCTGGTATTGTCCGGCCAACGGATCTGAGATATTTTGCACAGACAATATTCATATCATCGCAACAATAATAAAGGTATAATCGTATAGATAATTTGTTTGAATGATTCTGTCCGTTAAATAAGTTAACGAAAGAGCTCAATCAAATGAAATATGAACAAACTCAATTGCACATGAGTTGCTATAACAACATGTTATAAGACAAATCATTTACATTAGTTAAATAAATCTATTAGCTTATTACCCCCATATCAATAGTTAAAATAATAAAAATTTAAAGTACGAACAATTTATAATTATCATTCACAAGTGAAGCGATTAGATATTGATTATTTTCTTCTAATTTCATTAACTCTAATAATAATTATTTAGTTGACCAACTATTCTGCTCTGTTTCTTCTATAGTAGAAGGAAGAACGAATTTATTCGTAGAAATAAAGATATAAACAATCTCAATCTCATAGTTTAAGGGAAGACAGAGAGTGTATAAACCTACACCATTGTGATCGATTCTGAGCCATGTCACCAATGAGTCTCCAACCATTGGTTACAACAGTCAAACAGACCTCAACCAAGTAGTTTGCATCTAAGACTAGAAGATAGTGACTTCAGTGACTGATGCCACATTTTGGTTTGTCCGCACCCAACTTTTTACCAACAGTGTCCAACACTAGTCAGTATTGCGCATCGTGGTTATCGGTGTTCAGGCATACGTGACACGTGGCCTAACCATATCAGTCGATGAAGATTCACATCCTCATCGATTGATTTACCATCATTCACTAATACTCTGCATGTAACCTCACTATTACTTACCCAGTGATCCCAGTAGATGCAAGCAATATTTCTAAGACATCTGTGGTCAAATACTAGTAGCTTACGAGTATCTTCTACTGTAAATGGCCACGTTTCGCAACCGTAATGTAAAACAGAACAAACTCCCTCGCAGTAGACAAATGTCTCGCCTTCTCCATAGATGACGGAAAGCAGCAAAAGCCAACCGAACTTTTTGAATCCGCACAAAGATTTCGTCAGATACCAACATACACATCATAATTCTAACATAAGTGAAGTTGTCGACGCATTTGACTACTTCACTACCTATCCTTAGTTCAGGTGTCCACGTAAGCCAGTCCTGCAGCATTCTTTTATTTAAAAAGACCCTTTTGAATGAAACTAACTATTAACTCCAAACTAATCAAAGTTAATTTCTCCAAGTTGTCATGCCTTTTATTATTATTTTCATTATGTTACACAAACATAAACACAAACACATACAATTTGTTCAGTCATTTATTTTGACATCGTAAACTTTTCACATGATTCGCATTAAACTGACTCATGTTATCCTATTTACTAAAGTTATTATCTGAACATGATTGACTTATCACAGTATAGATTAGATCTGATATAACTGTCAAAACACTATTTCATTATTCTTCTATGATTTTGATCATTACCCTGAAGAGGTCCAGACACGGTTGATGGACGAAACATTGGAACTATTATTTTTATTTTAATCGCTGAGATTATTTCAAATATAATTTTCGCATAAAACGTTAGTTTAGTTTCAAACAATGAAGATTTTTATGTGCTAATGTTAAAATGTAAGTTTTACCAACACAAGGAATCATGCATACAACAAATGACAAATACAATTGTAAATTTAATAATTTCATTCATAAGTCAATTGAAGCTAGACCACTATGAAAAATCTGAAATCATTGCATGGCTGTTTCGCCCTATTGTGGGACCCCTCAACAGTGCGCATCCACGATCCAATCTCGCGAAATTCGAATCAAGTCCTACTGAGGAGCCCCATACTAAGATGAAACGACCATTCAATACTTCTAAGTTTTCCATGATGGTCTAACTTCCATTAATTCATGAATTCAATTAATAAATGACTACAATCTTCATAAAACCCTTATCTGATTTTCATTATATTATGTCTATATTCATTTTATAACGTGATAAGTTATTTATATTTAACCTAATTGATGCTTTATTGTGATTTAGGTTAGTTTGCTTAGATTGAATTTCTTCATTTTATCACGCAATGTAGACGTGTTTTCAATTTTAGTTGAGTTCTATAGTCAATAAATAATGAAGTAATCAATCGTATGGGATTGCATTGATTTAGTCATAACTCAGTGTTGTTTTTTGTTTTTGTTTTTCTTGTTGAAAAGGACAGATAATAGGAGGGAAACGATTAGAGATCTTTCAGTGATCTTCATTACATTCAATGATCACTGATTTCTACATCATGAATTCGAGGATTTTATGCCCCTAAAACACATACATTATATAATGAGATTCGTTGAGGACATTCTCATTTCCAGATGTTGATCTTGTTTTAAATGATCCCTGAAACACAATCCAATATATTTTTTTTTCATTCATTGATGATTCCAAATTGAAGAACTTGCAGCTAAAAATAATATACATTAACCAGTTAGTTCAATTCCATTCATTCCATTGGTCAAGATAGTAGATACAGGATATCAATAACATTGGTTATCTAACTTACTAATTAAAGAAGCTGGATTTATGAAATTGTTGTATATAAAATAACGATCTATTGCTGTGCCTTGGAAATCTGAGCGATCTCAAAATTACATTTGAGTTCTCTATTTTCAATTTGAATACTAATAGACTCAATTCGAATAGTTGATTGAGTGAACAAATTATCCGTTTCCCTCATTAGTAATCTGTTAATGCTTTTAAGCATTGTTATTTAGGACTGTAATTGATCAGTCTTTTGTTGGCATAGGTACATCCTGTGCGGATTGCCTCAATATAACGTTATTTCATAAGCTATTTAGGCAAAGATGGATAGTGGCTAGTAGTGGAATCCAGGACTGAGTAACTAAGCAAATAACGCAATGTCGTTTGAAGCGAACCATACTGGGTTCGAGTTACAGAGCGAAAATCAACTCTGGAATGCAGGCAAATCCAGCTGACGAGTTGCATATAGGAAGAAACGTGCCTTCTGGATTTCACTGTTATCCAATAACCATCTTATTTATATAGTTGAAATCAAGAGTTGATTAAAGTGCGACCATCATAAAAATCCTGAAATTAATGAACAGTCGTTTTGTCCTAGTATGAGACTCTTCATAATTTCGTATCCATGATCTCATTAGATGTGTTCTCATGCCAGACCGAAAATCATCTGCTTGAGTCCCACATGAAGGGGTCATGGATGCGTTCTATTAAGAAGTCACATACTAGGACGAATCAGCCGTCCGATGATTCCAAATTTTCCACGGTATTCTAATTTCAATCAAATCACAATTTCAACTATTAAATTACTACAATCTCCACAAAACCCCTTTCTGATAATAGATATATATATCACCGTGGCTACATGTAAGTAATGAATTCGTTTCTCCGTAATTACTGTATATCTCTCATACCATTGAAATTTTCTTAATTATTATTACCTTAAGGCATTTTCTGTTTATAAATTCTATTCTCTACAATAGTAGATAATAATAGATAATTAAGATTATCAGTTTAGGGATTGTGGAGATTGTTAAGTTTCTGATTGAAATCATGAGTCAATTGAAGTTAGACCACCATGGAAAACCTGGAAGCACTGGACGATCGTAAACAAGTTAATTATTCTGTTATGAAATAGGACAATCAGTTTTAAACAAACAAACAAACAAAAAACATGTTCATAAAAGGTTACTTTTCTATATTCAAAGTTGATAAGATTTTAATAGTCCAGGATCTGATTTCAATGAGATCGTTTCTCATTGTTATTGAGATATACAATATTGTCATTACTCGTATATAACTGTCAACTTTGTATAATGGAATTAAATAAGTCAAATATAAGAATGGATGTTACATAATATATATTTTGTACACTCGTTGATCTAGACAGACAATCGTAGGAAAGAAGCGAAGTAAGCGAAGAGAAGAGAGTACAGCAATAACAGAAGGCTGCACAGTGGAAAAGGTGTGCGAGCCAACTCCATTTAAACAAGAGTTAATCAATATTTATAGTCAGAAAACAATAATCTACAAACATGTGATGATTAGGATAAGAAATCTACACACACATATGCGTTCATAGAAAAACTATTAAGATTGATAAGTGAATAATTAACAAGATCGAAATGTAATTCAAAAAGAATGAATGAATTGATGTGACCGGAACGTAGAATAACCTATGTGGGTTGGACATAGTAACCCACATTACAAGATAGTTAACACATAATTATTTACAAAATGTATCAAGTTTATTTACTTACTTACTTCCTTACTCACTCACTTACTGACTCACTTACTTACATACTTACTTATGCCTGTTACCCTCCACCGATGGAGCATAGGCCAGTGACCAGAATTCTGCAACAAACTCTGTTCTGGGCTTTCTTTTCTAGTTGCATCCAATTCTTCTTCATTATTCTCATATCTGTTGTCTCTATTTCTCGACGTTATGTGTTCGTTTGTCTTCCTCTTCTCCTTTATTTAGATTTGAGGATTCCAAGTGAGGGCATACCTTGTGAGGCAGTTCGGTGCATTCCTCATTGTGTATCCTATTCATTTTCAGTGCTTCTCCGTAATTCCTTCCTCCGCTGGGATCTGGTTTATTTTCTCCCATAGTAGATGTTTACTAATAGAGTCTTGTCAACGAATTCGATGTATTTTGTGTAGACAACTGTTAATAAACACCTGTATATTCTGGATGATGGCTTTCGTAGTTCTCCAGGTTTCCACCCCATACACTATAACTGTCTTAACATTTGTATTGAAAATTCTGATTTTGGTTTTGCTTGACAGACAGTTGTTTTGAGTTCCAGATGTTCTTCAATACTAAATGTGCTGTTCTTGCTTTGCCGATCCGCATCTTCACATCTGCATCATATCCACCGTGTTCATCAATGATGCTGCCCAAATATGTAAAGGTTTTTACATCTTCTAAATCTTCTCCTTCAAGTGTAACTCGGTTGTTTATTTAATATTGATAACATACATTACTGATGATAGTGAGCTCAAATAGAGATACTTGTTCTCTACCATAGTAAACTTTTGCTGATGGTTTCCGATCATCAACGGATATTGAGTATCTCGCGTGGAAAACTGTTTATGAATACTTGTACTGTTTTGATTATGATTGTGGTGGTTGTGAAATTTTCTGCTGTGTACAGTAGGAGTGACTATGTTGACGTTCGTATTGAAGATTGTGACTTTGATATTAGTTGTCAAACAGTTCTTTTGAGTTTGATATATTGTTTGTTTAATTGTAATAACGCGGTTTTTCCATTGCCGATCCTCTCCTTAACGTCTGCATCTGATCCTCCTTGTACATCGATGTTGCAGCTGACCACCAGGTGCGTTAAATATTCTACATCTTTCAGAGTTTCGCCATCAAGTGTGATCGGATTAGTCGTCTCCGTGTTGTATTTGAGGATATTACATTTTCCTTTGTGTATGTTGAGGTCTACTGATGCAGATGCTGCTGGAGCTACACTAGTCGTCTTCATCTGCATTTGTTCGTGCGTGTGGAATTGAAGATTCAGGTGATTTGCGAATTGTAAATTTTCTAGCTAATTCCGAGCTGTACTTTGTAATCCAGATAACCACCAGAAGAAAAAGAAGGAAAGAGAGTAAGTAGCCTTGTCTGACTCACGTGCAAAACTTGAGGTTCTCAGAGTACATCTTACCATGAACTACTTATCTGGAATCCGTTAATCAACATTTCCTACTTCACTTATTTTTTTGATTTTGCCTGAGAGAGCGCCATATACCTATTTCGCCTTGGAATGAGAACCAAAACAATAAAACACATATTCCACTGATCCTATGTTTAGTAATTCGAGTTGTTCCCAGTAAATTCTACTGATATTTTCTCACATGATGAAGAATACTTTTACTTAATTTCAGTTTATCTTAAATCGTAAGGAACCTGTATCCAACTCTCAAAAGTATGAATCGACAATTAAATAATTACCAATTACAATAATTATGATGTGAATTTTCTCACAAAAGCTTTAATCAACTTTCGTATCATACAGTTAGACTGGTACCAAGTCAGATTATATAACTACGTAATTTCTTTATATTACATTATGATTAGCTAATCAAGATTTCATATGCGACAAGTGGAACACTGTTGAAAATGAATATTTAAATCAGAGAGGGGTTTTCGTGAATATTATAGTAATTTAATTGTTGAATTCATGAGTCAATTGAAGCTAGACCATCATGGAAAACCTGGAAGTACTGGGTGGCAGTTTAATCTTAATTTGGAAATTCGTGTCTTGGTTGACGGCCGGATCAGTGATCTAGTGACTAAGCGCTCACGCGCAAAACTGATAGTTCCTGGGTTCGAATCTCGCGAGAGGGGATCGTGGATGTGCAATGCATGGAGGAATTAAAATTTAATTTGCTTTTTATTAAGCTTGTTATGCAAAAAAACTAATCATAATGGAAACAATTGTTATTATAAACAACTGTTACCTTGCACGAACTCTCGTACACTCAGTAGTCTCACTTGTAGATTTTGACACGATCTCGGTATTATTTCGATACCACAAGATCACCAAAAAATACATCCAAACTACAACCTTCAACTGCCTTCTGATATTTAATCTATGGAAAACCTGAAAGCACTGGACGGCCGTTTCGTCCTATTGTGGGACTCCTCAACAGTGCGCATCCAGGACCTCACCCCCTGCGAGTATCGAACACAGGACTTACTGGTTTCGCGCGCGAGCACTTAACTACTGGACCACTGAGCCGGCATCCAACGGTGTTAATGTCTAACTTCAAGCAATCCACGAAATTGAGCGACTCATCCACCATTGCCTTCAGTGAGTTACTATCTCACAACAGACCTGGTTGAACTCCACTGGTCACTACTTCATCATAATGATTTTATTGTAGATAAGTTAATTGTTTCCTTATACTGATACACTCAAATAAGGTTTGTATTAAAACTGTAATCAATTAGAATTCAATTCACTTTCAATAGTGAAACTCTTAAGATTTTAACAAATTTTTGAAGCGAAAATCAACAACAACAAAAAACAAATAAAAAAACATAAACAAATTTTATGTATTACAGTTAAACAGGATTGAATTTACTACATTTGCCTGACCAATCTAATATAAGCTTCATTTAGTCAAGCTAATCAGAACACAAATTGGTGGAATAGTTAAGAGAAGAAGAAGAAGAAGAAGAAGAAGAAGAGGAAGATGAAGATGAAGAAGAAGAGGAGGGGGAAGAAGAAGAGAAGGAGGAGAAGAAGATGAACAGGAGGAAGAAAATAGAGGAAAAAACGCCTCTTGTAACTATTCTAATTCAATTAACATTAAATGAAACTATGTGAATTGGACTGATCCAAATGGAAAAAAAGCACTAAAACAAAAACAGAAGAGTAACAATAATAATGAAAAGAAAACTGATTAAAGAGTTCAGTATATACAGGTGAATAAATTTCTTAATGGGAATTTCAAGTGTATTTCTGTTTTGTTTTTGTTTTTTTTTTGTTTTACAAAAATTTGATTCTCTTTAAGAAATCTTGTATCTACTTGGAAACGTATTTAGTTAATCTGGTTTATGAATTAGGATAGATGCATTTTGTTGATATTTACTGAGATAAACTTCTTAATTGAAGTATTCATTTACTAGTGCAATGATAAGTTATTAAATAAACATTTAGACTTCTCTAATGATAACATGGTGTATTTGGATAATCAATGAGATTGTAGTGTTGGTTGTTATGTTAAGCTTATATTAGATTATTCTAGGTTCCAGTTAGGCTAATTCATTTATTCTTCTTAAGCCATACTATTAACCTGTCACTTATTCGCTTATTAATCCTGACTGTTTTTTATGTAAGCGTACTTATGTGTGTGTTTATTATCTTACTCATCAAATGTCTGTAATCTATTTTTATCTGACTAATAATATCGATTCATGCTTGGTGAAATGGAGTTGGTTTACATGCTTTCTCTACTACGTGTCATTTCGTTCCGCTTACTTCACTTCGTTTCTTCGATCGTTCATTTGGATCAACGATTGTATGAAATACACATATTTGACGTATTTAATTCTGTTATTCATTAGCGTGTTTTAAGTCGATGATTAGATACGTGGATAGACGACAATTATATTTCGTCAAAGATTAATAAAAACGATCAAATTGGAGTCAGATATTCCAGTACCACAAAAGGACTATAATTTATGGACGACTTTTTCAGGAATCTTAAGTGATTTTAAGAAATTTCAGTCAATCAGAAAACAGCCGGTATAGTGTAAGAATACAATTTACAGAACCAAAAAAAATTACAGTAGATGCACTTTTTTTAACGTTCCAAAAACTTCTCAAGGTTAGAAAGAGGCTCTGTAGTTCTTAAATCGTAGTCCCCGTCTTAGCAAACTATTTCTTCCAACGTATAATACATACAAATACATCATCACGATAGCCTGGACAATGTCCAGCAATTATTTGAACAGTGCAATCACAAACAAAGGAAATTCTCAGTAATTCCATCTATTGTAGCCAATCAACTATGCCGTCCTCTTTGGAAGGCGGTGTAAACCGACCGTACATGAACATCTGATGTTGAAATAGACTCTGTGATCTTCGAATCGTTTCTCGCCTCTGATCGGCTCGTCCATAAATTACGGTCTCGCCCAATTGATCAGTTTCTTGTTGGTATATGTGCATCCTGTTCAGATTGCGCCGATATTGCTTTAATTCACAAACATTACAAGCAAAGATAGAAAGTAGGTAGCAGTGGAATCCAGGACGCGGACCTTGCCCTATTTGGGGTTCGTCAGCTGTGTATAACTGCATACCGAAGTTGATGTTCACTCCGGGACTCAAATCCGGTACCATTTGCCTCAAACGCCATCGCATTATCCACTTAGCTGGTGAGTCCTGATAGCCACTCGCCTACTTATAAAGCTTGTGACTTAAGGCAATATTGAGGTAATCTGCACAGGATTCACACACGCCAATAAGAGAGTGATCAATTACAGTCCTAAACAACAATGAGAAGAAACAACCAAACAGTACCAAATGAATTTAAAATTCACCCTATTACAAAAGTAAGTGGCTATAGAGACTCAATGGATAATGCGTTTAGAGCAATCAGTACTGGGTCCAAATCCTAGAGTGAACATCAACTGTGTAATGCAAGTATATCTAGTTGGCATTTGTTTTTAATGCTCAATAAGATTAAAACAAAATAATTCATGATTCGATATCTATATTTTAATTTATATTCAGTTGAAAAGGTACTACATTTAAATTGAAGTCATACATACCTATGTGTAAATCTTAATATCAAAGAGAATATTTACTAATGAAAGACATAATAACTTGTGAATAGTTTTAGCTGACTGTCAAAGCTATTTATTGAAATGTTTATAATAGAAAAAACAATGGAAACTTATTGATACAATATAAAAATAAGCTATCAGAGACGTTACCACTGAGCTATGGGGGCCACGACCGACCTACTGTAGAACTGGGATGTAATCATAATTGATTAAGGTATTGTTAGATTATCCCTATTAAGTGTTCTCATAAAGTCATAATTTTATAATCATTTTCATTATGGTTAATTTATATAACGGAACAAGCTTACGAATAATTCTTGAACAAATGTTAAAGGAACTCGACAGGGTTGGATGGAAATTGATGGTGAGTGGCCTATGCTCCTCCACGAGGAGTAACAGGCGTAAGTAAGTAAGTAAATGTCAAAGGATCTTTTTTTTCAATTTTCAGTTATATTCATTTATAGAAGTGATATTCTTGAAAGTTTTTTGAAAATTTACAGAAAATGTAAACTGTGCATAGTTCAAGCACAAATGGTTATAAGTTAATGTACAATACTGTTCATAATAGGTAATCTGACAGCATAGTAGCATTGCATAACAGTATGAGTTCCCCTAATAACAACGACTTACCTTATTAATGTTAAGATATTCAACTGTACTAAATAGAATACCGCTTCCATGTAATTAATTCCCTTTACAAATTCGTTGAAACTATAATTTATCGACAACCTTTGAGTGACGTTAAACTAACCTTGAGAGTGTTTATCTAATAACCAGGACTAAATGAGGGTTCGAAACCGGGTGTAAGGAATTAGAATTATGATTTAAAGTTGATGGTTAAAGTTAAGAATTAGATTTAAAGTTTTCATCATAAACTGACATCAACTATAATGCCATGAATCTATTTAGCCAGATGGATAAGTGAATTTCGCTCCAAAATCCGAAACCTGTTATCTTATTCGTGATTGGTTCATACAAAAATTATCGTCTTGCCATAATTTCAAACACATAATCAAGATCATTTCCAATATTTGTACACTCTTAATTACTGGTTGAATAATATTCAAAAATTCATTGAATAAATTGTAGTGGCTGGTACTATGTTAAGACCATATCGGTTATTCTAGCTTCTTGACAAACCGAATTATTCATTCTTCTCAAGTCATATCTTGACCTTGTCACTTATTCGCCTATTGTCGTTGACTAGTTTTATATGAGGTTATGTGTGTGCATTATATATCCTACTCATAACATATCTGTAACTTATTCTTATGTGACTTTAAATATTGAGTGACGCTTGATGAAATAGAGTTGGCCAATTCGTTTCCTTCTCCATTTTAACAACAAGATTATCTGCTCATCTACTTATTTTAAATGTCTGTTTGGATAAATGGATGCTTGAAATAAATTCCTCTAACCGAGAGTGTATTTGGGCTTCTTATTATCACCATCACATGAACCGGGTTCGACTAGGTATAATATACAAAAGTAAACGTAAGATTTATGTCCATTGCATATTTATACGTGAATGGCGAATGCTAGTGGCAGGTCTATGCTCGACAACGAGGAGTAACAGGCGTAAGTAAGTAAGTAAGTATATTCATACGTTCATCCAAATCGGAGACAGATCAGTGAGTTACAAAAAATAATAGAGAAAAAAGAAATCCTTACATTTTCATCCTGGATTTCATCGCTAACTATTATCCCTCTGTGTTTAGAATGATTATGAATTAAGACAATATCAAGGTAATACACACAGTATCCACATATGCCAATAAGAGACTAAGCAACGACAGTCATATACATCAATGGGAAGATTAAAGTAAACAATATTAAGTGAATGTAATAACTGAAAAATTTTTTTAATACTTGAGATCATGAGTTAAGCTAGACCACCATGGAAAACCTGGAAAAAAAATTGACAGCCAGGCAAAATCGTGGATGCGCACTGCTGAGGAGTCTCACTTTAGGACAAAACGGTCATCCAGTGCATCTAGGTTTTTCATAGTGGTCAAGCTTCAGTCGACTCATAAATTTAACAATTAAATTACTAAAATATCCACAGAAAGAAACCCTTCTGATATTAATCAACATATGCTCACTAACGACAGTCTACAAGAGGTATTTTCTGGAGTTCCAGTCAGAAGCAAGGTCAGTGGAGTTCAGCTGGGTCTTTTGTAAAATAGCAACTCACTGAACATAATGGTAAGTGTTTCACTCAATTTCGTGGATGAGTTGAAGTTAGACATTAACACCGTTGGATGTCGGCCGGCTCAATGATCTAGAGGTTAGATGCTCACGCGCGAAACCGATAGTTCCTAGATTCGAATCTCGCGACACTGGATCGTGGATACACAATGCTGAGGAATCTCACAATAAGACGAAACAGTCATCCATCGCATCTAGATCTTCCATAATGGTCTAACTTGAGTTGACTCATAATCTCAACTATTAACAATTACTATAATGTTCACAAAAAGAAACCCCTTATTATAATTGTTACTCCAAATAAACATTAAAACTTATTCAAACAATAATAAACACTTATCCATTAGCATTATGTTTACTATTTGGTCAGTAATTAGAGCATAATAGCACTTATGCATTGTTGTGTAACCAATTTCTTTATAGAATATTACTTCATATTCAAGTTTTATGATACAAATATAGAGATTACTGACCAGTCAACCATCAAAGAAGAAACAAAAAAAAAAACACTTTCATATTATACAAAAGTGTTGATTGATTGATCAACATCATTTACTTGAATAGACACTTATTAGAAGATACATTGATGTATCGAATAGTGAAAGAGATTTGTCACTTGGTTAAATGATTTTATTGGAGTACTTTTTTGTGCATTCAATTTGGAACTTTCGTTGTTTTTTTTCTGAATAATATACGATTGTTAGGCCAAAATTTAGGTTGAAGCTTACGAACATACATATATACATACACACATACATACATACTTACTTATTTACATACTTACTTACTTTACTTTACTTACTTACTTACTTACTCACTTACTTACTTACTCACTTACTTACTTACTCACTCACTTACTTACTTACTTACTTACTTACTTACTTACTTACTTACTTATTTACTTACTTACTTACTTACTTACTTACTTACTTACTTACTTATTTACTTACTTACTTACTTACTTACTTACTTACTTACTTACTTACTCACTTACTTACTTACTTACTCACTTACTTACTTACTTACTTACTTACTTACTTACTTACTTACTTAATTACGCCTGTTACTGCCAATGGATTATAGTCACCAACCAGCATTCTTCAACCCACTCTGTCATGGGCCTTGCTTTCTGGTTCTATACAATTCTTATTCATTCTTCTCATATCTGTCTCCATTTCTTCGACGTAATTTGTTATTTGTTCTTCCTCTAATCATTCATTATTTGTATACCGAGAAATATTTACGTTCCATAATGAGATATTGCCGTGATATCTCTTGACCTTACGTCTTAAGTTGCTAGTTTTTTTTTGTTGGTTGTATTCAATAGAAGTATTTTTTCTCAATGTAATGGTGGAAGGTACTCAGTAAGAACAACCTCAAGTCATCCAACATCTAATAGCAGTTAATGTGATATCGTGCCATTTATACTATTGGTTATATTACAATCTGATCGACAAAATTCAATAAGAATTAATACGTAGCCCAATATCTGACGGTGGTTTGATTTAACACTAACGTTATCGAAATATACATTCCAGCTACCTCCGTACGTAATTATTGACTTAATTCATGTTAGAGAATAAGTCAAATATGAGAATGAATTTTGAACGTGAGTATTTAGTACACTCATTGATCCGAACAGGCATTCAAATTGATAAGCATGTAATCAAAGAAGAGTGGAGAAGCGGAATGGGCTATCTCCATTTCATCAAGCGTGACTAAATATTTAAAATCAGACACAGAATTAATAAGATAAACATCACACACACACATATGCTCATATAAAAATAGTCAAGGTTAGTAGGCGAATAACCGACAAGGTCAATATATGACTTGTGAAGAATGAATGAATCGGTTTGTCTAGGAGCTAGAATAACCCATATGGTTATGACTTAGTACAAGAAACTACGGATATACTTGATGGATAGAACAACAGATACTATGATGCATTTATATAGTTATGAATTCAAAAAGCATTTAATTTAACTAATTTGAGGGGGAAATTTACAAAACGCTACTCAAGCAACAGTCAATATTTGATACATTATTTAAAAAACCACTAATTACACCTTATGTGATTGAGTTTCCCCAAACTACCGCATAGGAAATTTGAACGCAAGTTCTTCGTGAGATAAAACATAAAACAAATAATGGATAGTCAAATTCATGAAATGATCTAAGCTGGACTACCAACACAAATCTAGAAGCAATGAACGGCAGTTCCGTCCAAGTATGAGACTCCTCACTAGTGTGCATTCACTATTCCACACAAGGGACATTGGGTGCCATTCTAATGATCCAGAGGTTGCGTTCTCATGATCGATCGAAAGTCCTGTGTTTGAATCCCAAGTGGTGGGTCGTGGATGTGCATAATTTTCATTAAATTATTATGACACTCATTTCGGAAAATTACCCTGAAAACATCAATGTTCAACTTGAACATATTTAAATCTACCATTTGTTTATATGTTAGAAGTTCTCAGTAGGAAACTCTGAACAATGGCATATGCCAGCTGGAATTCATCAGTAAGGTTCATCTACATTTTTGAAAGAATAGTTACTAGACGAATGACATATTCCTATGTCACCAAGCTTCGTAATCTGATATGTTGCTACTGTAAGGCCAGCAAAATATCACTGGGCCCTAGTCAAGTCATCCGGCAGCTGGGTCATCGAATATCGAGCAGATCATCAATCCCTATCAGAGTCAACGACAACCACCTTACATCGCCCATGCCGTGATGTTCACACTTTCAATTGTACCTAATTTATATGAAATATTTCCGAAATAACGCCTTTTGTGTTGTACGGTTTTCAAAGCATCTATAGTACTTTGGTACGACGAAGAGGTAATCCATATTAGGTGCTTAACGTAAGGTGTAACTTTGACGTTTGTTGTTAGTTACAGAATTCCCGTTTCACTCCAGTAGGCCTTCAGTAATTCAACAGAGATCATCAGCGTTGATGATCTACACAACCACCACCACCACCTTCCAAGAGAATCGATATCCTAACAATTGATTGATCACTGTTAAGAGACCACCTTTAAAAAAAATTTTCTTAATCGTTGAATAATTTCTATCGAATAAATTGTAACTATCTGCTTTGAGTTTTTTTTATTTCATTTTTATTTTTGAGATTTGTCACTAATTTCTATCGTATCTACACTTTATCTATTAAAATTTAATGAGATATAAAGACATTTGTACTTTTGGTAAGGTCTAGGAACCAATGCTTAGTTTCCCTTCTCTCTCTCTCTCGCTGTGTGTGTGTGCGCGTATGGAAAGATATTTAAGCTTAACCTACTTAAACTTCAGTCAATTGTGAAAAGAAAAAAAACACCTTTATAGTTTGTAGATCAAGTGGAAATTCAAGTCTATTTTCAAATAACTTAGATGTTATAACGCATTATTATTACCATTACCATTACCATTATTATTATTATTATGCCTATTAAATTCTAAATTTCAAAAAAACGAACCGAAGAAATAGAGAGTATTACCTAATTGATCTAATGTATTAAAGAGAGCAAGATGGAAGATTGGTGCAGAATAATAAATGGATTCAGTTTTTCATTTCGTTAGGTTCTCATCAGCTGTTTACAACCTAAAATATTTGAAAATCAACGTTCTCAAAAATATTGACATAATTATACATAAGTAGGAAGATGATTGTTATGTCTTGATCAGAACAATGAATGGTAACTATTGGGATCCATTTATACACCAATACCATGCGTATATTTTATGGTATAATTGTTAAATAACTAAACTATTGATAATCATGTCCCTCTTATTATGAGTTTTATTTTGACCCATGAACTATTATTATACGATTTACTATTCTTGAGTTATACCCAGTCTATTAATTACTACCTGCCACATTCGTAGTCACATTTGGCTAAATCTTGTACAAATACTGTTTCATATTTGATGGTACAATATGGTCTGTTTGGTTGTTATGAAAAACCCCGTAGGTTTGAAATAAATGATACATATTGCAGAGGCTGAGATTGGTGTTCTGGACTCAACAGGCAGGGCTGGGCGAGAAGCAGGACCGATAAAGACTCTAGACTGCTCGTACAAGTTTTATGAATCATCGATCCGGTTAATAATTCATTGTTCTCTAATTGGCGGTATCATCATGTTATACGTTAACAGGGCACACAGGCCACAAGTTATAACAGTGATTAAAGATGGATCATGATGTAGCAAAGATTTCAATAGAGTTAATAAGGTCAGCAGTGCCATCACAAGATATCTGGTTGACACAGGATATGAAGTCGATACACTGCAGTCCTTCAAAGTGATTAACAAACAATAAAACTCCAACCTTTTGAAATTTGCCGAAGCCATAGCAATCAAACGTCTTAAACCAGATCTATGTATAGAACAAGAGAAAGCAATAACTCTTTCTTTACCCTGGTAACATTAAACCCCCTTATGTCATCCATTATTTCAACTCTTTCTGAAGTTTAATTGCATCATTGTCATTTTTCTTTAATTCATAAATGACTGATTTCAATTCAGTTTCTCAATTACACAATCATTTGATGTTTGTTAACTCCATGAGTTCTATACACTGTTTCAATGTTCTAGAACTTTCCCTCCCAAACTTTGTTTATCCGAAACAAATCCTTATGACCTTATTAACTGTTGATACAAATAATCATCTCTAATCACCTTCGTAATTATAAATTTGTCAATATCTGTAATAACGTTGATTTTCAAATATTTTAGGTTGTAAACAACTGATGAGAACCTACCGAAATAAAATGAATCCATTTATTATTCTGCACCAATCTTTGTTCTTCCTCTCTTTAAGGGAACTATGTGTATGCAGTTATATAGTCATTATTGTTTTTGAATTTGAACGTTAACAAAACAAAAGGAAAAACAAGGTCTATTTTTCAAAGAAAACTGATTCTGAATAATTATACATCATCATTCATTTGTGTTATTCAGAGTGATTTATACGCCAATACCAATATTCTAATCAATATGATGTTAATGCGACTACCTTGAGTTTGATTTCATACTTTTACATGATTTGTGTAAATTTGATTTGAATTTGCTGGTGAATGAGGTAGCATTATTATTATTATAAGTGGCTTCATTCAATGTTATACTTTTGGTGGGACTCCTCAGCAGTGCGCATCTACGATCCTTCACCCGCGAGCTTCGAACTTAGGACCTATCAGTCTCGTGCCAGGCGCTTAACCAACAAGACCACTGAGCCGGCATCCAATGGTGTTAATGTCTTATCTCAACCAATCCAAGAAATTGTGCGACCATCTTCCACTGTACTGAGGTAGACACCTGTTTCTACTCAACACAGATTAGCTCCACTGGTCACGGCTTTTCACCAGCTAGTCACTAGTGAGCGCATGGTAATTATCAGTCTAGGGTTTGTGGAGATTGTTATGTTTCTGATTGAAATCATGAGTCAATTGAAGCTAGATCACCATCGAAAACCTGGAAGTACTGGACGGCCGTTTCGTCCTAGCATGGGACTCCTCAACAGTGCAAATAAAATTTTTCCACAAAATTGGAAGATCAGGTAGTTTAAGTAGTAAATAATTGAAGTCAATTAGAATGAATCTCTAGAAAAGAAAACTGTACTATACTGCACTATACTATTCAGTTCATCATTTACCTTTTTCAATTTATGATAATACTATAATTTTATTAAGTGTTTAGTTATAAATCAAGGGAAAAAGATTAAAAACATAACGTTTGAAATGATGGAAAATATTTGTAGCTTAATTGGATGATTTTGTTCTCTGAGCCGGATGGTTAAAGTTTACTTGAAGTTTGTTCTGATGATATTGTTCAGAAGAATAAATAAAGCTCCACGACCAAATCATCCATCTCAAAGAACAAAACTCTACTCCACAAAAATAACTTAAATATAAATAATCAATTTATGCAAATATGAAGATTGAGTTAGTTGTCAATCCCGAGAATATGTTGTCCGATAAATCAAATATAAGATGATTCTTAAATGTATTATGATTATTATGATGAATGGCCTTCTTCAATATTAGATGTTTGGTAAAAAAAAATACGATTCTCAGAACAAAGTATTTCAACAAGCTTCCTCTCCCTATTTCTTGATTGATCTTTGCGATAAATATTGATAGAAGTTTAGGAAATTACATCTGAATAATGTTAATTCGGTGCGATTGTAAATTATGGACGACCTTTGAGGGATGCTAGACTGATTTTGATTGGTCTTGACGACAAATAGTGACTGATCCGCAGTTCGATGATAAAAGTTAAGGAAACGACATCTGAATAATGTTCATTCAGTGAGACTACAATTTATTGGACAATCTTTGAGTGACGCCAAACTGACCCACTTAATAACCATGACCAAATGAAGGTTGAAACCGGTGTGAGAAATTGGAATTAGGATTTACTGTTGATAGTTAAGGTTAGGAATTAGATCTAAGGATTTTCATCACGAACTGACATCAGCTATAATGCCAAATCTCTTTATTCAAATGTATGAGTCAATTTCGCACCAAAATCTAATACATGATTGATTCATGCATAAATTATAGTCTCGCTGTTCATCCTTTTCAATGCATATTGCCAGCTACCACGATATCTCTGATTGAGCTCTTTTGTAACTTCTACAACGAAAAGTTGTCAACTTTTCACTAACACATCTGAATAGATTATGAAACTAATGGGCATAATGATGTGGTAAAACAGACAAGTAAACCGATAATTTGTTGAAATATCCAGATGACAGGAAGCGGTAACCTAGATATTCAAGCTGATCTCAATCCGTTTTATTATATTTCCTATTATCTCTAAATGCTTTTGCACACCTTACCTCATTTTGTATTAGAAATATAGCCATATTTTGTTTAAGAACAAGAAGAAGAAGAAGATCAGTTTGCCAGTTAGATGAAATAAGAATGTCAATATTTCCATTGGATTAATTATAAGTGCATTAATGAAAAACAGCATGACATTTCAGTGACATGTGACATTCCAAACTTTAAAATGTTTTTGGTTGACAGTTATTTTCAGTACTTAAAAAATAAAGAACATTGACAAGTTCTAATAATTAAATGTACCTTACTTATAGTACTTGAATAGTTTTTTCTGATTACCGTTTTTTAGCAAGTTAGTTTTCTACGGGATGGGGTCGCTAACTCCTCCTTCATCTGGCCTTGGGACCGGCATTAGCCCCGGAGTGAGTTCAGGCGGGTTGAAGAATGCTGGTCGGCGGCCTATGCTCCATTAGTAGTAACAGGCGTAAATAAGTACTTATAGTACTCATTTAACTTATTTACACATTAGTGGCCCCAGGATCTGACTTCAAGTAGATTGCATGAATGATTGATAGTGAATGATTGCTGTCCAAATGTATATATCGCCTATCCTCATATATAATCATCGATTTATATCGAGAATGAATTTCGAATACGTATATTTCATACAATCTTTGATCCAGACAAAGTATCGGAGGTGTGAAGGGAAAAGAGTGAAGCGCAGTGGAGATGGCGGGTAAGCCAACTTCATTTAATCAAGAGTTAATCAATATTTATAGTCACACAACAATAATGTACAAACATGTGATGATAAGGATAAGAAATCTACACACACATATGCGTTCATAGAAAAACAATCAAGGTTGATAACTGAATAATTAACAAGATCAAAATGTAATTCAAAAAGCATGAATGAATTGGCTAGAATATGGTATATAGGCTTAACATAATAACCGACACTACAACACTCTTCCCTTAAAGTTGCTTTATACTTCTCTTTCTACGTACTAGTTACATTCTACTTGTATTATATCCTTTTATGTAAACTTTCTTTTATATATTAATGCCATAGAATTAACTACTTCTATGAATTTAATGTTCATCTTGTTGTTTTAATTAAGTATGGCAAATTGAACCGATATATATATGTGCCTGGTTCTACGTTGTAGGTGACTGGCTGACCAATTGTTAAGAAGATAACTTATATCGGTTCAGGATTTTAAATAAATCGAATCAACTCCACGATCTTGCACTTACAGTCATCATAAAGACACTAGTGATCAGCTTAGAGAGTGAATTTCCGAACTTGTAACCATTGGAACAAAACTGTGTCAGGCGTGAACCAGTTACCCGCCGAAGACAATGGAAGATAATCGTGCAACATTATCGAATAATTAGGTACTAACACCGTTAGATTCCAGCTCAATAATCTAGAAGTTAAACGTTGGTGAGCAAGATCAAATATATTGCATTTGATCCTTGTATGCGAGATCGTCAATGAGCACTGTCGACGAGTTTCATACTAAAACTTTCAAGTTTTTCAATGACAATTCAACTTAAATCGTTTAGAGATTTCAATGACATTTTTTTCTAAAATCAACAGCTCAAAAACGACAACTGAATCATTTACAAAGGAAAGAATTTATTTTGATGGAGTTTAGTTCTTTGAGCTGGACGATTTGATCATGTAGCTTTCATCGTTCTTCTCGATGACATCATCACCACAAACTTCAGGTACGAGTTTGTTCTGATGTCATCGTTCAGATGAACGATGAAACTTCCACGATCAAATCATCCAACTCAAAAAACAAAACTTCATAAAAAAGACAACACGATCCCCCTGAGCTACAAATCTTCTCCACCATCAAAAGAATTTAAATCCCATCCCTCACCTTCATATTTACTATAATGTCAATAATTTTAGATGCTTAAAAGAAGTCAGTTGTTTTTAGGAAGAAGAAAAACACACACTTTAACAACAAAGATAATGAAGCGTACATATATATCATATATATATTTCTCAAGAGTATTATACATTATACATTTACAAATGACATATGTAAGATTGTTCAAAATTTAACAACAAGTCGGATATACTACTGACAAACATATTTCCAATCGATTGATTAAAATTACAAAAAAAATAATATTTTTCTTTTGTAATACTAAACTGTTAATAAGGAAATACTACATATATACTATAAATATATATTGAATAGGATAAGTATCATCTATGAAAGGATTGACTATATTCTCATGGGGTTTTTGTGATGAATTCTATAGTTGATAATCCTTTTTTTTTCAAAATAGTCATGGATATTATTACAAAGTAAGTGTTTCATAAGAAAAAAAACTTTTTCATATTTTGAGCAAAGATGGGTAGTGGTTAGCAGTGAAATGGAGGACGGGCGTTTCGTCCTATTTGGGACTTGTCAGCTGGATGTACTTGTATCTCAGAGTTGATGTCTACTATGAGACTCGAGCCAAATACCACTGACTTAAAATGTTATTTTGTTATCCACTTGGCTACTAAGTCATGATAACTAGTTGCTTATGCCAGGGGTAACTATGTGGATAACATGATGAAGATTGAAGTCAGTGGTATTAGGTTTGAGTCCCAGAGTAAACATCAACTCTAAGATGCAGTTACATCCAGTTGACGAGTCCCAAATAGGACGAAACGCGCGTTCTGGATTCCACTGCTAACCACTACCCATCTTTGTTGATGATTTTTGTGAATTAAGGTAAATATCGAGGCAATACGCAGAATATGCATATATGCCAAAAAGAGAATGATCAATTACAGTCCTAAACATCGATGGGAAGATTCAAGTAAACAATACCAAGTGAATTTCACATTTTCCTTTTGAATCGTTCATATAAAACATTCACTAGTAGTTGGTTAAATCTAATGTACTAAAATTATATGATTATGTGAACTTGTTCAGGATACTTGAATATAATCAACTTTCAACAAATACAGTAAATAATATTAATTTATAGATTTAGCCAATAGAAACTCCGACTATAGCTCTTATATGGTTACTGCCGGTCCCAAATCGGATAAAGAAGGAAGGTTGGGTATGGGGTCAACAACTATATCTCGTAGAAAACAATTTCACTAAAAAAGGAACGTTAATTAGAATAAACAAATTAAACTACGAAGATTCTGTCCTTCAAATGGAAGGATCTTCTTTCAAAAAGCCAAGAATCTTCAGAAGTCATGAAACCAATGCCTCTTTTAAAAATTAGCGGAACACTTTTTATAGGTACATGGAACGTCAGTAAGGACCAGTCAACGGAAATGAGGAGATACAACTTGACGGTTCTCGTAATCAATGAAGCCCATTGGAACCAAGCAGAACAGCAAAGGTTATATACTAGAGAGATGACCCTAAACTCTGGTCACGAAGTGGAAAATGCTCAGCACACTCATGGAGTTTCTCTCGTGCATTTGTTGAGTGGGAATCTCATGGATCCAGGACCATTAAAGTATCCTTGAAAACAAAGAAGCAAGGAATCACGATAAATGTTACCCAGTGTTATGCAACCACTAATGATAGCAATGACGAAGATAAAAATCAGTTCTACATGAGGCTGCAGTCAATCATAGCGAAGGGTCCAGAAAAGAAACTGACAATCCTGATGGGAGATCTAAATGCCATAGTCGGAATGAACAGCACCAGGTATGAAGATATGACTGGACGACATGAACTGACTGGCAAAAATGAATGAAAATGATGAGTGGTCCGCAAAATGGTTATAGGCGGCACAATATTCCTGCACAAATGAAAACACAAAATTACATAGGTCTGCCCCACTACAGACAATCAGGTTGATCATATTTGCATCAGTAAAAAAAGTGTACCAGCTGAAGCACTGGTGTCAGACATAGCAGTAACTGGAAAGATGCTCCATGTTCTATTCAGGAAAATTTGGGATGAGGAACAAGTGCCACAGACAGACTGAAAAATGTGCACCTCATCAACATGCCAAAAATGGAAATCTGAGCAAATGTGAGAACTACAGAGGAAGCAGACTATTATCGGTATCAGAAAACGTTTTCAACACAATGTTGCTGAACGGGATGAAAGATTCACTAGACCTATAGCGTCCAGGTCAACAGACGGCATTTCGTAAACATCGGTCGTGCACAGACCAAATCCGCATACTACGGGTCATCGTTGAACATGCAACTGAATGCAACTCATTACTATATATCAGCTTCGTTGATTATGAGAAACCATTCGAAAGTGTTGATAGGAGGAATTTATGGAAACTTGTTCGACACCATGGTTTACCTGAAAAGATCGTCACTAACATACGGAATCGAAACGATGCACTACACTACAAAGTCGTGAATGAAGAACAGCTGACAGACGCATTGGAAGTGAGTACCGGATTGAGAGAAGGCCGCTTACTCTCTCATTCCCTTTCTTTTAGTAGTTGAATGGATTACAATAGACAGCTCGGAATCAACTAGACGATTTACAATTCGTAAATGACCTTGATCTTCAACTGCATACACACAAACAAATGCAAATGAAGACAACTAGTGAAAAAAATATATGCAACTCAAAACAACTGTCTGTCAACTAATATCAAAGTCACAATCTTCAATACTGACGTTAACACAGTTAATTCTACTATACTCAGCTGAAACTTCCACAACCACCTCAACCATAATCCAAACAGTACAAGTATTTATGAACAGTTGTCCACGAGAGATACTCAATACCCGTTGTTGATCGGAAACCATCAGCAAAAGTCTACTATGGGAGAGAACAAACCAGGTGCCAGATGAGGAGGAAATTAGGAAGAGACAATCGAGTTGGTGGATAGGACATATATTACGGAAATCACCAAACTGCATCACGAGGCAAGTGCTTACTACATCGAATGGTGAAGGGGAACGGAAAATTGGAATGTGAAAGACTACACACAACATGTGAAGAATCGGAAGCAGATATGAAAATGATGAATAGCAATTGGAAACAATTGGCATGGATTGTCCAGGACAGCGTTGAATGGAGAATGCTGATGACTGGCCTATGTTCGTTGACAAGGGATAAATGGCGTAAGTAATTAATTAATTATGTAATACAGCCAATAAATTTTTTTAAGCTGTACAGTCGTATCTATAATTAATCTTATTTGCTAAATTAGTAAACTATAATAGAATAGTATGATGTTGAATAATTGAAAATAAAAAGTTGAAGGGTTGACCTATCATTAATCGTTTAAGAAAATTAGCTGTGAAAATGAAGTCATGTAATAATGAGCTAGTTACGGAAATAATTGGAAAGGTGTTGAACTAATCGAATAAAAATAATAGATTATCAAAAATAGAAAAGTAGGTTAAGACTATGGGAGAATGATGAACTAAACATACTGTTTATGTACGTAAATGTTAGATTTAAACTGGTGGATAGTAAGACCCTTAGCTGTATAGAAAATTTGAATTTGTATTCCTATTAAGCCGACTATTCTGACTGTAGGTATGATATCGAAGAAGGCTTCTGGCGAAATGGAGTGATCAGAATCAACTATATGTTTCGAGATAGAGCTTTTGACTGACTTCTGTGGTCCCTCGTAAATCCAGTCAGGGTAATCCTTGGAGATGTGTTTTAAAAACTCTCCCTTCGTCCGGCTAATACAACCTGTCAGTACAGGGGTTGTGGAGATTTTGATAGAGATCATGAACCGACTGATGTTAGACTACAGTTGGAAACCTGGAAGCACTGGAAGACCGTTTCTTTCTATTGTGAACCTCCTCAACAGTGCTCATCCAAGATCCCACTCTCGGGGTTCAAACCCAAGGCCTTCAGTCTCGCGCGCGAACGCTTAACCTGCTGGAACATTGAGCCGGCACACAATGGTGTTAGTGTCTAACATCAACCAGAGCATATGTTTTATGCAAATAAGAAACATATGCCCATTCGTAACGATAATACGATGTTCAGCTGAAAAAAATGCTTTTCTCGGACATCTTGTAAGCCTAATTTTATCAATTTCTGTTACAGTATCTCCTTTAAAATGAATGCTCATGAAGAGAGTCTTTTATTGTGCTATGGCCATTTACTCAAGCTACTGTTTTGACAGTATTATTTTCATAACAACTAATTAGCCATTATCGCAACTTCTATTAATTCTGTTTCTAACACCTATCATATCGGTAATCGTCTTTTGTTTTTACGATCATTTATTTTGCTTCTAAAGCTCTGTATTCGTTGTTTTTGGCTAACAAACCAATCCAATAGTAGTTTGGGTCTACATGCTTTATCAATAGACATATGCTGTTTATGCCGTATGCGGTTCGCCTGTCGTGCCTGATATTTTCTCTGGATAGTCACTTCGTAATTCAAGTCGTTAAGTCTTCTTATAACTTTACTGACCCCGACCTTAACCACAACCGAGAGTTTCTTGCATATACCAGTTACTCATCCGAAAACTGACGCTCATAATTTTTAACAATCAATTTATAGCCCCCTTTTACTTCATGTGGATATATAACATCAAATGATGTTGGAAGTTTCTACCTGAACCCTAGAGGAGATACTTTTTTCTATGTCCAGGTTCAAAGTTCCACTGTAGTCTCTAAGGAAGTTTTGGATACTTTTCTCCATCATGCTCTCACATTGAGACTTGATGAAAGCCCGCTTGAAATTATCAAAGAAACTCTGAGCCTATTCGTTAAACTGAGACTGATAGAGTGGCAATGAAATATATTGAACTGAATTCTTTAAACAGTCCTGTTGACTGTAACTAATGTTTCCAGAATACGAAATTGACTGAAAGGTCTAGTTAACAATATAATCACTGATGTTAGTATGATCTCATGCATTAAGAAAATCTGCGGATATTTCAATGACAAGTCGTTGGTGACAAACAAGTGTTGATCATTTATTAACTCGATAAGGTCAATAGAAACCAATCAACGTCGAGGTGTACAGAACAAGCTGTGAAACGCATATGGAGAAATTCGAACACTTCACTTCTATCTGAAGTTTTTGAGGATGATGTCGTTCAGAAGAATGATGAAAGCTCCACGATCAAACCCTCCAGCTCAAAAAACAAAACTCCATCAAAATCACCATGAGCACAGAGCCACTATATCACATTGATCGATTGTGTAATCCTTTTAATTCTTCAATGAGATTAACAAGTTAGATTAACCTTCTACTCTGAAGTTTGAAGCAGTTGAGTTTAGTTTAATGTTACATTGGAAGTATTTGTTACTTTCAATTGTTAAAATGCCATATTGCCCAAAATTACTAGATGACTTAACAACTAATGGTACATCATAATCAAATTTCTTTTCGAATAAACGAACAAGGGTAAACGAAATGAATTCCATAGAGAATAAGTCGTTGCATTGTTGCAAGTCATTTTGACTTCTACAGTATAATTGGAATAGTTCTAGTAAGTAGAAAGTAATCAAATCTGTTTCATTATGAATTCTCTTGAAGAATTCTTTATATTAGCAGTAATATATCCGTTAATCTTCATACATTTTCTCTTATGATGAATCGTGTATTTGCTATAACAGTCAATATTTTAATCGCCAATATATATACGAAAGATGTTTTAGTTCAGATAAAGAAAAATCATATACTACCTGAAGTTTGTGCTGATTATGTCGTTCAGAAGAACGGTGAAAGCTCTACAACTAAACCATCCAGCTCAAAGAACAAAACTTCACTAAAATCATCCATTTTAGCCACAAATCTTCTCCACCATCTCAAAAAACACCTATTTTATAGTTAATATAACGAATGGATTTTAATTAGACAACCAATAAAACTAGAAACGATTGAAAGGATGTTTCATCGTAGTATGCGACTTCATAGCATTGAACACTTATGATCACACTGGAAATAGATACCGGTACCTTTAGTTGTTCTTGAGAATTCTCATTCTTTAGACTACTTAGGTGATATTCAATGATTTGTATATCTAACTTTAATCAGTTTACGACATTCATAAACTATCTTCCATTGCATTCGTTAGATATCTACTTTGCACTTGAAATGAATGAAATTCACTAGTCTTAATTAAATGTCTGTCACAAGAAGAAGCTGAGTATTAGGTCTAGTGATTGCCCATCGTATCATAAATCTTAAGAAATATGAGTAGACAATAGACATATACTTAGATATAAACTTTTATAAAAGAGACTTTAAAGATAATAATAACCAGCGAATTACGCAGTTTAATGTTTATTACCTTTTACCAGTCAAATTATTGTTCAAATGCTAATCATTGATTACTACGTAATAAAATGTGAAGGGGAATGACACTAGAAAAAACATCAAGTCAGTATATTATTTAAAGATATTGTATCAGTACAGTACTACATGATAAATAGAGTAAAATTAAGATGAACTATGTTCAGTATGATATGCAGCATTCAGTAAATCATTCTAGCATGATGAAGTAAAAGCCTTTACTAAGTTTGTCTTATATCTGATTGACACATCACTATAGAAATGAGTATATTGTCTAACTGAAGATTTTCTATGTACCCTTCCCTTTATTGTTCAATCTTCTTCCCTTGTAGACCCTAAATATCCTGATATGGCTGAGAGTAAGGAGAGTCAGCTCACTCACTCTCTCTCTCTCTCTCTCTCGAAATGCTCTCACATGGCCACCTGCATAAAACTACTGTCAAGGAAGTCCCACTCACTGCATTCTCACGGCATTACTGTTGTTTGCCAAATTGAGGGGATGGAAAGCGAATGTCCGGTGCTCCCATCAGGTTGGTGCACACAGACGTCCGCATAGGGCAGTTGCAAAATCTTCATTTCAAATCAATGATGCACATGGATTCCAGGATCCTAAGAAAACAAATGGAGTATGAATCTATTGTTGGTCACCGACTACCATGGAACTGCATCTCATGATGTTACTCCATTCCCTTGTGGATTAGACCTTTATTTCAGAGATGGCGGGCATGACCTCTTAAGAGAGGCACCTGCTTGGGTCTGGGCATCCGTGCAGTATCTTAGCCCTCACACAAATCGAATGATTTATGTGGCGTATATCTATTTGGTGCTTCCTTGTACCAATATTTATTTGTTCAAATAGAAAAAGCATTTCCATCTCACATAGGGTGAAGAAACATTTCATCATGGCTCTGCAATATATATATATATATATATATATATATATATATATATATATAGTAATGTTACATAATAATATTATGATTTCACCAATGATAACGAAAATATTACTACATAATAGTATCAGAACAATTATATTCAAACTCCAAATGATTCAGGTATACAAAAGATGCAACCTAAACACAGTTTTGCTAAAAATATATCATCTTTGTCTATACTATTAATGTTACTATTAGCTATAATGAACATCGTTTCCTATATATTTGTATACGGAAATAAATACATTTGCCAAAAAATTCTTTTCTAACCCCTTCCCCTTTAATATGTTTTTGTTCCCAAATATTTCCGGTATCATTCTAATGAATGTTGAATTAATGTAACGAAAAAGATTTATTTTAATTTACTTAATCCATTAACATTGTGTTTTATTGCTACTACTATTAATTACAGATTTATTAATTAGTAGGATGTAACCTAAAATAGAAAGTAATATATTGTATTATTATCATTTATATGATTGGGAGTTACATTATTCACGGTTATTCCATTATCAAGATTATACATAGTTAGATTTGAATTCATTGCATATATATATATATATATATATATAATGCTAGCATTCGATATGAGCAAAGAAGGACCCGGCACACATGACAGTAATCACCATCCAGTGATCAATCAATTGTGATTACATCTCAGTCTTACAGGAGGTCAATCGGGGCCCGGTTAGCCCAGTGGTAATGTCTCTGACTGTGAAGCTGGGTGACATGGGATCGAATCGGTCAGGGAGAATCAGGTCCCTCAAGATTACAGGCACATCTTATTGATGAATGTCAAGTAACACGAAACCTAGGTACAGGGTTTCCTGCTGACTACCTCTAAACAGAACTTCGCCTGGAGCCCCTCCAGGGGCTACTGCCTGTCCCAAGCCCGAATAAAGGAGGAGGGTTGGGCATGGGGTTAGCGTCCCCATCCCGTAGAAAACTAACTCGCTAAAAAAACGCTAACCAGAAAAAATTATTCAAATCTTTTAAACTCTGCCACGGGAGTCAGAAGGTCTTCATTTAGAAGAACTATGACGCCTCATGATGAAAGCCGAATTCCTTCGGAAGTTACGAGGCCGATGCCCCTTCTGACAACCAGAGCGACCATTTATTTAGGTACATGGAATGTTCGTACAATGTGGGACACCGGAAGAGCCTTTCAAACTGCTGCAGAAATGAGAAGATACAACCTAGAGGTGCTTAGGATCAGTGAAACACATTGGACGCAAGTTGAACAACAACAACTAGCTTCAGGAGAACTCCTGTTATACTCCGGCCATGAAGAAGAAAATGCACCACATACACAAGGAGTTGCATTGATGCTGTCCAAACAAGCGCAAAACGCACTTATAGGATGGGAATCTCATGGACCAAGGATCATCAATGCCTCCTTCAAAACATCGTCCAATGCTATGCGCCTACCAACGAGTACAATGAAGACGCTAAAGATCAATTCTACAATAGGCTGCAGTCAATCGTCGAGAAGTGCCCAACAAAGGACCTGACCATTCTGACGGGAGATTTAAATGCCAACGTTGGAACGGAAAACACTGGATATGAAAACATCATGGGACGACACGGACTGGGAGAAAGGAACGAAAATGATGAGAGATTTGCAAACCTATGTGCCTTCAATAAACTGGTCATAGGCGGCTCCGGATTCCCACACAAACGCATACACGAAACCACATGGACTTAAACGGATCACATTACGTAAAACCAAATCGACCATATCTGCATCAACAAAAAGTTCAGGAGGACGTCAAAATCAAGAGTGGAACTGATATAGCATCAGATCATCACTTGCTAATCGCCAAGAAGAAATTTAAACTGAAACTAAACGAAGGTTATAATGTTGTACTCCTGGATCAAAACGGCTATTTAAACCGGATTATTAGTGATAGAAGTAAATTTCAGGAATTTATAGTGAAGAATGATATGCCAAACAGGATTATAAAACAAAAAATGAACTCTTCGAAGCAAACCAAGCACAAAAACGTATAGACCTACAGGAACAATAACATTAAGGCTATATGGTCTGTCAAAAATACATAAAAATGGTTTGCCTATTCAACCCGTTTCGGATATGAATAATTCAGTTTTTCATATTTCAGCAAAATTGTTAGTTCAAATTCTCGAACCATTGAGTAAACAAGTTATTAAGCATAATGTCAAGAATTCCGTTGAATTTGTTCGATAATATTGTAGATCAACAGTGTAAATAATCTATGTCTAATGATTGGGGGCCTACTAAAGTAAGATGGGGATGGTGTGATGAACCAGCTAACGTCGAATTCACAGCTCACGGTCAGCAATCTACGTGGATTGCCTTATCGACGTATCGAAGTACTATAGATGCTTTGAAGACTGTAGAACACAAAAGACGTTATTACAGAAATAAATTAGTTAAAGTAGATAGAAGCGAAATTAAGACTATTAGTGAATGGGCCAGACCATGGCATATCATTAACTGATGCGCGTTGGTCGTCCTTGACTTTGATGTTCGGTATTCAGTGACCCAAATGCCAGATGATTTGGCTAGGGCTTAGTGACATTTCATTGTCCGTAATAAATAACTTTACGATACCATTAGATATATAGTTCTTATTCAGTAACACCTCCCTACTGTGAACTGTCGATTTTATTTGCAGTAAACTAATAGAAAGACGTATAGAAACCTTGATTCTTATATCTACCATAAAATAATTAATTCTTAGGTACACGATGTATGTCTACTTCTGATTGAACAGTGAATACTATAGACAATTGTATGGTGTATCGATAGTCAATATGAGACCCTCTACAGGAAAACCGATCAATTAAAAGATAATCAGTTATATAACATCTTACTGTTGCTTTATAGATTATAATTTTACAAGATTAGAAAAAGAATACGAGATGGATAATTATTATTAGCATTTTTCCATCGATTACTTTCATACTTGAGGAGAAACAGAATAACAGCATATCGTTTCTAGATGTCCAATTAACAAGATATTTATTAATTTTAATATTTAATTAAAGACATGAGTACTGGTACAAGGAGGCACCAAATAGATATACGCCACATAAATCATTCGATTTGTGTGAGGGCTAAGATACTGCACGGATGCCCAGACCCAAGCAGGTGCCTCTCTTAAGAGGTCATGACGGCACCCTTTCACTTGAAGGTCTAATGGAGTAACATCACGAGATGCAGTTCCATGGTAGTCGGTGACCAACAATAGATTCATACTCCATTTATTTTCTTAGAATCCTGGAACCCATATGCATCATTGATTTGAAATGAAGATTTTGCAACTGCCCTATGCGGGACGTCTGTGTGCACCAACCCGATGGGAGCACCGGACATTCGCTTTCCATCCCCTCAATTTGGCAAACAACAGTAATGTCGTGAGAATGCAGTGAGTGGGACTTCCTTGACAGTAGTTTTATGCAGGTGGCCATGTGAGAGCATTTCGAGAGAGAGAGAGAGAGAGAAAGGGTATGAGAGAGAGGGTGAGAGAGAGAATGAGAGGGAGAGGGTTGATTCTCCTCACTCTCAGTCATACCAGGGCATTTGGGGGAGCTTCATTCAATACAATTTACTTACTCTGAGGTAAAACCTACATTTATAGATAAATAGGACATATAAGACTTATTAGTTTCTAATACATATCACATAGATCACTCAGTCCTGGTTATAAGATATCTTGTTTACATTAGGGTTTTTTTTTCAGTGAATGAAAACATTTTGAACAGGTGAAATAATATCGAATAATACAGATTTAAATGGATACATGTTTCTACTAAAATACAAACTCTTACTTGTGTCTGTTAAATTTCACTATGATTCTTTGTTGTAAACTTAGCACATAAGAAATAAGTTCATTTACGAATACAATAGGAAACTGATAAGTGTAATTAAGTTTAAAATATTAACATTAAATTATTTCCATTTAAATCATGAATGGATCGATGTTAGACCAGTATTGAAAACCTTGTAGAACTGGACAACTTTTTCATACTAGTATGTAACTCCACAGTAGTGCGTATCTACAAACTTGCATATAGGATTCGAAATCAGTAACTTAGATCTCACTGTCAAATGTTCATTCTATCAGCTAAAACTCAACAATCTCCACAACTTTATACTGATAATTATTATTTGCTCACTAGTGACTGGCTTCAAGATGGATTTCCTGGAGTTCTAGTGAGAAACTATGACCAGTGGAGTTCAACTGTATCTGGTGTGAGGCAATTACTTACTAGAGATAATGAAAGACGGTTGCACAATATCATGAACTGATTGAATTTAGATATCAACACAGTTGTTCACTGGTCTACAGGTTAAGCGTTCCCGCTTGAGATTGAAAACACCGTGTTTGATTCCTACGTGAGAGATCATGGATATGTACTGTTGACTAGTCCTACACTAAAACGAAACGATTGTTCAATGCTTCCAAGTTTTCAATAGTGTTCTAGCAATAATCCATTCATGATCTCCATCAAAACTTGACAATCTCCACAAAATCCCCTTTCTGATAAAAAAATTTTCATGATTATATTTTATCCAGTAGAGCGAAATGAACTGAAACATAGTATCAGAAGGGGATTCGTGGATATCATAGAAATTTTAATGATTGAAATCATGAGTTAATTGAAGCTAGAACACCATAGAAAACCTGGAAGCACCGGACGGCCATTTTGTCCTATTGTGGGACTCCTTAGCAGTGTTCATCCACGACCCTGCCGTGTGGGGTATAGGTCACCGTCCAGCATACTACAACCCATTATGTCCTAGGCTTTATTTTCAAGTTCCATCCTGTTTCTCTCCATTCTTTCCATGTCTTTCTTCATTTCTCGGAGTACTTCATTCTTTGATCTTCCTCTCCTCCTCCTATGGCTTTGAGGATTCCATATGAGGGATTGCCTTATGAAGCAGTTGGGTATATAGGATACAGGAAGTGAATGATAACTATTCTTATAAAAGTAACTAAAATGATACTGTAAATATATATTCAGTAATTCTCAAGTACATCATGAAACAGATGTTTTTAGTTGGCTTCTTATGAAATATCTTTGTGATTATTTCTATACTTCGTAGATTTATGAACCTGATAAGCATTATTTGTCATAATTTTCAACATTAAATAAGTTGTAATGGTACAGCGAAGTTATGACAGTAGCATATTCGAAGCACAAATGAACTTAAATGACCATCAAGTAATTTATGAGAGAGAGACGAACTGATGAAGTTGTAGCGTGGAGTCGAGTCGAGATTGACTATGAACACCACTACCGGAAGACTACGTGACATTTAACCGATAAAACCCCCCGTGAGCCAAATATCAGTGGGCAGTTGATGGCTCTATTCGAGATCTACTTGTTGGCGATCTCGTGGTATCGAAAGGATACCGAGATCGTGACAAAGGAGTACAAGCGTGGTTACCGAGCGTAACCGAACCCGTGCAAGAGTAATAATATGGCTGTCTTTAGCACAGTTAAACAAACAAGCATAGTAAAACAATCACTGGTACAATTGGTTATAATAATGATTGTTTTCATTAAATCAATCGCGTTCTCTTGGTAAAAGTATATCATTACAAACTAATAGATTAAGTTTAAAACCGGTAAGTATAGAATTGAACTGTTAGAGCGTTTTGCGAATATAACATTTAAGTTATTAAAAGTAATAGATGTATAAGGTGTCATTTTCAAACAATCATACACACTCATATTTTCAAGTATGAAGATATATATGTATTAAAGATCTAAACAAATCATCACTGTACAATATAACACTTGGCATTGTTTCCTTGAATCTTCTCATTGATGTTTAGAACTGTAACTGATCAGTCTCTTATTGGCATATGTGCATCCTGTGTGGATTACCTCGATATTGCCGTAGATCATAAGCTTTATAAGCAAAGATGAAGGGTGGCTGGTAATGGAATCCGGGACGTACATTTCGTCCTATTTGAGACTGGTCAGATGGATGTAGTTGAATCCCACTTGCTTGTGCAACGGGGTGAAGTTTAAATTCACTTGGTATTGTTGTTGATGTTTAGGAATGCAATTGATCAGTCTCTTATTAGCATTTGTGCATACCGTGTGTAATGCCTGTTTGCTAAATAGGTTAATGAATAAATTATAATCTATTCAACCTCATCTGACAGTGGGCATGTTGTAAACTTCTTTCGTTGATAATGTCAACTATATGAAATTTTATATATTAGATGGTGATTGGAGGTAGTCGACAGGAAACCCTGTACCGAGATTTCGTGCTACTTGGCACTCGTCAGTAAGGTGTACCTGTAATCTTCAGGGAACTGATGCTCTCTGACGGATTCGATCACGTGTCACTCAGCTTCACAGTCAGAGACGTTACTACTGAGCTATCCGGGCCGCAACTGACCTTCTGTAAGACTGAGATGTAATCACAATTGATTGATCACTGGGTGTTGATCAATACAACATGGTAGATAGCATTCGATCTGAACTAATAAGGACTTGACGCACATGACATTGATCCCCAGCCGGTGATCAATCAATTGTGAAATTTTATATAATTTCATTGCAATCTGAATGTATTGTACTAACGTTTTTTTTCGATTCTTGTGTTATCTACACTAGAAATAAGGAAAACTATCGAGCAATCATAGTCCGTAAGATGAAAACGCTAGCCAGTAATTCCAAATTTTCAATGTTTATCTAGATAAATAAAGTCAGTGATGCTGTAGTAAACGAGAACACAAGTGAGGACAACCGAATATATTTGAGAGCCGAACAGTAAATACTTCAATCAATACTTCAATCAATCATCCCAGATTTCATCGTTCGTTCGTTCGTTTGTTTGTTTGTTCGTTCGTTCGTTCGTTTCCACACCAATCATTCTCCATTCTCATTCAATTTTCTTTGGCCTTTTTAACCTTCTATCTCCAGGCAATTCACTTTCCAGTGATGATATATACTACTTATATCTGTCAAGATCAGTAACACACACCACAATATAAGCTTCATATATATCTCTTGTAAATATACTTCTATAATTTATGGGTATGATGCAAAATAGGACTTAATTAGTTATGATATATTTACATTAATCCTTTCTAAATAAACTAGACGTTTTGTAGTTAGAATTAAAGGAGAAGAGTGAATGAATTAAAAATAATTACTTACTTACACCTGTTAATCCCAATGCAGCATAGGCCGCTGACAAGCATTCTCCAACCCACTCTGTCCTGGGCTTTCTTTTCCATTTCTAATCAGAGTGGAGTGGAGAATTAAGTATAACAGAACTGAAATAATTCTTTGCTGTCAGAATTAACTTATTTTTGAAATTCAAAGAATGATTAGTATGTTGTTACTTGTCAGAAAATTAGTTCTTTTAAAAGTTACTAATAAACTGTAATAAAACATTCAGTTTTGCATGATGATTTAATCGAGTTCAGCAAAAATCTCACAGTGAAATTCTAGACTTAAAATATTTTCAATGAATTAATAAACATGAATAGTGTCTAGCAGTCGAATCCAGAAAATTCATTTCGTCGTATTTTGGACTTTTCAGTTGCATTTTCTGAATCCCTGAGTTGATGTTTACTCTGGGACTCGAACTCAGTAATGTTCTCGTTAAACATCATCACGTCATCGACTACATCCTGGAGTGAACGTCAACTGTGTGATACACGTACATCCGGCTGACGCGTCCAAAATAGGATGAAATGCGTGTCCTGGATTCCAATGCTAGCCACCATTCATCGCTGCTTATTATGCAATATCGAGGTAATCCGCACAAGATGCACAAATGCCAATAATGGGATGATCAATTCCACTTCTAACATCAATGGGAAGAATCAAATGAAAGAAAACAACAACAAGTGAATTTCTTTCTTCTAGTGATCGACTGGATTATGATGATCTCGACATCTGAAGGGAAGCACGGAATACAATCGACAGGTTAGAAACAATTAGGCAATTTGGACTTTGCAGATGAACTAGCCGAACTATCCCATACACATCAACAAATGCAAATGAAGACAACTCGTGTAGCAGCAGGACGGGGTTGTATTGAGAATGCTGGTGAGCGGCCTATGCTCCTTCACGAGGAGTAACAGGCATAATTAAGTAAGTAATTAAGTGAATTCCCAATTAATATTCGTTTCAGTTTCAGATATATAATCCGTTTTTTGTATTCAAAAAATATACACTTAACAACTTGATTATTTAAGTCAGTATTATAACTTTTTAGTTGATTGTATGGCAATAAGTCTTTATTTTTTTCAAGTACATTTGAAATCTATTTAATCCATGATTAAGTGATTAAACACTGATCAAAACTGATTCTTAAGTGGTTCTCATTACAATTTGACAGGTTTAAAGTTTGTTTCTTTGTTCGTTTGTTTGTTTGGATAAATTTTATTCACTAAATTTTCCGTTTAGTAGCATATGACGAAGTGTTTCATTTAGCTGATTTACTCGTTGGCCAGTAAAATCCATTACGAAACTTTAATTCGATGAATTTTTATAAGAAATAATAAAAACAACACTCTGGAACTGGAACTCATTACTATTCGCTTTAAATGCCATCGTGTTATCCACTCTCCTACTGAGTCCTGATAGCCACTTGATTGTGCAATGATGTAGGTAAGTGATTAACATGATGGCGTTTGCAGTGAATGAGTGAACATCAACTTTAAGATGAAATTACATCCAGCTGACAAGCCCCAAATATGACGAAACTAGCGTCATGGATTCCACTGATAGCCACTATCTATCTCTGCTTATCATTTATATGTGTATTATCGCATTATAGTCGATATGGTGCAGAAGTGAACTAAATCTTCTCCTGTAATCAGTTTTCATGTTCACATGGTTGATCGAGAAAACTTCTATATTTTCACAGTTTCAATCAATTTATTGATCTTCGGTTAAAACAGAAATAAATTGAAAAATTGTCATAAACAATGACATCCCACTTGAGTAGTCATGAATATGCACTGAAAAATAGTTCCAAATTATAAACAAAATTGGTGAAACTATAGTTCATGGACGACCTTTGAGTGACGCTCAAGTGACCTTGATAATGTCCACCTAATAACTAGTAACAAATGTAGGTTAGAAATCGGTGTGAGAAATTAGAATTATGATTTACAGTTGATGGTGAGGGTTAGGAATTAGATTTATGGTTTTCATCACGAACTGACATTAGCTATAATACCAAGACTCTGTTTGGTCAAATGGGTGACTGAATTTCGCGCCAAAAACTAAGACCTGTTATCGTAAATCTGATTGGTTTGTGTTGGGGACGTTAGATCCCCAGAATTCGCCTGGGTATTGTCAGTAAAAGTATTGTTATGTGCTACGTTTAAAGAGTATTGTGTACTATCTGCATCTATTATCGTTCAACCCCCAAATGCTCTGTTACGGCCGTCGGTGGGGAGAGTCAGCTCTTCGTCTCCAAATGCTCTCACATGGCCACGTGTATATAACCACTGTCAGGGAAGTCATACTCCCTGCATTCTAACAGCATCACTATTGTCTATGAAATTGAGAGGACGAAAAGAGAATGTCCGGTGTTTAACCAGGTTGGTGGATACAAAGGATCCACCAAGAGGAATTAGAAAACCCTGATTCCAAACCAACGGTGCACATGGGCTCCAGTATCATGAGGGAACAAATGGTGTATGAACCGAATGTTGGTGACCGGCTACCGTGGGACTTGATTTCTTTACGTTGCTCAACTGCATTGTGGACTATACCTAAAGGTCGAATACTCCGGGTATGGTCCCCTCAGAAAACTAACTGCTTCGGTATGGGCACCCGAGCAGCATCACAGCCCACACACACAAATCAAGTGACTTGTGTGGCGCACATGTATTCGGTGCCCTTTTTCTACCAACATTTATGTGCTCAAATGAATAATCAATTGTATATATATATATATATATATATATATATATATATATATATATATATATATATATATATATATATATATATATCATACAGATTGATATACACTTTACATTCAAATGTAACACCCATATATTTAACTGCTAAAATGAAGGCGTAATCGAGAATAAACACTTCTACATGAGATGTGAATATCAAAAGTTTTCTACCGGTATATTTCTTACCTTGACAATCTAATATTGTGCGCTTTTACATGAGTACGTTTTGTACAATTTGATATGATTTCATTTTTAGACAAAACCACCATTTTAAAAAACATATGACGTCTTTTATTTACGCATGATTAGCTATCAAAAGAATGAAAATATCCAATGAATATACATTCGAATTCATGAGTCGATTGAAGCTAGACCACCATGAAAAACCTGGAAGCACTCGATAACCGTTTCATCCTATTGTGGGACTCCTCCGCGAGATTCGAACCCAGGACCTATCAGTGCCTAACCACTAAACCACGGAGTCGGCTGTCATCCAATTGTGTTAATGTCTAACTTCAACTCGTCCACAAAATTGCGCCACCGTCTACCATTGCCTTAAGTGAATTTCTAGTGTTTTCAGGTTTTCCATCATGGTCTATCTTCAATTGATTCATCAATCCAATTATTAACTTACTACAATCTCCACAGAACTCAACTCTGAATACATATTCATATACTGATTGAATTATACTCATATGTTAAGTTGATCATACTGAATAATAACAAAAACAAACAAACAACGTAAACATCATATAAAATTTCGTGTAAATAAACAAATAGATAAATAAGTAGTATTCAATGTTCAAGTGTTTATGATTCGGCATTGATTTCTACATTGCACGTTTTCTGTTAATTTTATTTTTCAGTCTATTATTCTAACAGTTTAGGTGTTGTGGTGATTGTTAAGTTTTTGATTAAAATCATTAGTTAATTGAAGCTAGACCACCATGGAAAACTTGGAAGCACTGGACGGTCGTTTCGTCCTAGTATGGGACTCCTCAGCAGTGTGCATTATTATAACAACCTATATTCACACCTTGATAATGTACTATCACTTAGATAAACACATATTTACATAATCATATTGTTTGAATAAAAGAAAAACGGTTAGTAAAAGAAAAGAAATTATCAGCTACATAGAATATAATAATAATTTCTTTATTGTACCTTTTTAGTATGCGAAGAAAAATAAAACAATCAAGAAACTTCATTGTGATCGATAACTAAGATACAGAAATATGATCGGATCATTTAAGTAATAAAAAACAATCATGAAAGAAATGAAATTAGATATTAACACCTTTGGATACTGGCTGTCTCAATTGTCTAGAGGTTAAGAGTTCTGTGCCTGAGATCGATAGGTCCTGGATTAGAATACTGTAGGGCGAGATCTTAGATACGTACTGCTGAAGAATTCCATACTAGTACGAAACAGTCGTCCAATGTTTCTAGGTGGTCTATCTTCAATTGATTTATGAATTTAAGTACTGAAAATGAATTAGATAAGTAGAATTAACCTGATCAGCATTAAAGTATTGTTAATTAAAATGTAACATTCACATGATCTTAACTATTGAAATTACTAAAATCTCCACAAAACCCCTTCTAATACTAATCAAGATATGTGTACTCACGTTGTATTATGAACGACTCATAAATTATCTTTATGTTAATGTTGAAAATTTTCATACCCAACACATTCCTTTGAAAGAAAAACGAGACATCAATTTATTGAAATTCATGCGTTTAATAACTGATGGAAAGAAACATTAGTTGTAGAACCTGAACTAATGGAAAACATTAACCAATGAAGGTGAGTAGCACATACTGACAGTTTATAGAGTATAATTTTTCTTAAGTACTTACATGTCGAATATATTATACAAATATTACTTACTTACTTACGCCTGTTATTCCTCGAGAAAGAGCATAGGGCGCTCACCAGCATTCTCCATACAATCCCTTCCTCGGCAATCCTTTCCGACTCTTCCCACTTCTCATGCATGCTTTTCATATCTGATTCTGTTTCCCGACGTAATGTGCAGTTTGGCAATCCTCTTTTGCTCTTCCTTTCACCATTCTATGTTAGGGCTTCAGTCGTGAGGCAGTTTCATGATTTGCTCAATGTATGTCTTATCCACAAACTCCATCGTCTTTCCGGCGATTTGAAAACTCTAATTTTAAATCAATGGTGCATATTGGCTTCAGGATCCTGAAGGAACAAATAGCGTATAAACCAATCGTTGGTAACCGACTACCATTGGACTGCATCGTTCTCTGTGCTGGATGATTTAGTTGTGGAACTTTCATCGTTCTTCTGAACAACATCATCATCACGAACTTCAAGTACAAGTGAACTGCTCGAATTCTTCCACATATAACTCACAGCTTGTCCTGTAGACCTCTATGTTGATTGGTTATTGTTGAACTTTAACTTATCATTGTCTACTTCTTTATTTTAATTGTATCTCTCATTGATTTGATTTCTGGTTCTACATTTGTTCATCATTTCTCTGATTGATTGATAGTTGTGATCGATTTTAAAGGGTTCTTGATGACTGGGTTCCAGTCCCAATGTGAATATCAAATCCAGGATGCAGTAACATGCAGCTGACAAGTCCAAAATACGACGAAATGAACTTTCTCGATTCCCCAGCTAAGAACCATATATCTGGAAAAATAGACAGTGGTACAATCTCTTCTTTTATCATAGTATTCATATCTTGTAGTTCCTTTTTCTTCATACTCAATCTTTTTCATTTATAGCCATCTACTTCCTCTTCAATCTTCTCCTTAAATCTCCTACCACCACCCTCCACCCAACTGCTTCATTTCTGTTTCTATGATCCTCCTCATCACATTTCATCTCAATTTCAACATTTTATCTGATCATGTTCAGCCACCATTTTCCAATGATAAGTTCCATATCTATCTTTTGATGAATACTTTAACCATTAACAATCAAACGATTATTCGTTTCCCCGTTTAATAAAAAAGAAGAATGTTCTTAGTACCCTCGTTTATTCTACCTCATTTTCACCATGTATAACAGAAGTTTATTATCATTATTATCATCCTGGAAAAAAATGTGATCATACATATTTGTTATTGTACAGCTTTGAATATGAATTCGCCGACAAGAGAACACTTCACTGAACTAATATTTCTCAAATATTATCTTGATAACTATATTCCATTTACCATATATGTTAATAACATTAAGGTTGCTATATAGGTATTCCATGCTAAAGGTGAACTTAATAATTTCAAATAAATTGGGTAATGTGTAGAAAATTATTAATAATAAGTATATCTTTTGTTATATCCTAATAAGTAGAAATGTTATACTTCCGACGTTTCGTAACTCAATGTAAACCACTTGGTCAGAGAGAATAAATAATTAACAATTATTTGACATTAACACCGTTGGATGTTGGCTCCGTGAACTAATGGTTAAGCGCTCACACACGAGACTGATAGGTCCTGGTTTCGTAACTCGCTGGGGGGGGGGCGAGATCGTGGATGCACACTGCTGAGGTGTCCCATAATATGACGAGACAGACGTCTAGTGCTTCCAGGTTTTCCATGGTGGTCTAGCCTCAATTCACTCATGATTTCAACTATTGAAATAGTCGAACATTAAATTAACACAAGATTAAATAGCATGAAGAAAGGTTGTTATCCACTATGAATAATGTTGATCTGTTATTGTAAACATTTACAGATGATACATGTCAGAATAAAATATAATCCAAAATCGCTGAACGCATTAGATTGAAATTCTGTTTAACGCAATAGGAGCTAAATATCTAACACCAAAGACAGGCTTAAATCATTCTTCACTTACTGCTATTTGAACAGCTTGATAATATCACCAAACTTGACATCGAATTTGTGGCTAAATCGAGGTTACATATTTTGCAATGCAAATAAATGTCAGTTCTTCAATTTATGAAGCATTAAAATGCACAAACATTGAAAAGATTTTTATCAGTATAGGTTTGTGAAGATTATCACGTTCTTGATTGAGATCATGAAGCCATAAACAGTGGAGCTAATTTGTCTCGGGTAGAGACGGGTATCTACCTCAATACAATGGAAGATTGTCACGCAATTTCATGGATTGGTTGAGGTTACACATTAACACCGTTGAATGCCAGTCGGCTCATTGGTCTAGTCGTAATGCGTTGGTGCGTGGGCTGATAGGTGCTGTGCTCGAATCCCACCAAACGGGATCGTGGATGCGCACTGCTGAGGAGTCCCACAATAGTACGAAACGGTCGTCCAGTGCTTCCAGATTTCCAATAGTGATCCAATGTCAATCAGTTCATGATCTTAATCGAAAAGATTTTTCTGAGTTTTTTTATTGTTGTTTCTATGTGGTTTATTTTATTCGAGATAAGTTTTATGGAAAAATGTAATCCATTAATTGAATATAATTGAATTATATTAGTAAAAATTCCCAGTTCAACATTCGCTTTAGAAAAACAAAAACGAATGAAGGGAAGAAGTTTCTTTTCATTTAGTTTTTCATCATGATTCTACACTAACACAAGGGAATGGGTAATTTTTAAAACAATGAAATAGTACTCATTGAGTGGTTGCGTTACGTAATAGTTACGCAATGTATAGCAACTCACGTGCAATTGAGTTTGTTCACATTTAATTCGGTTAAGTTATTTTGTTAACTTATTAACGAATTGGAGTCATCTGTACAACAACAACAACAACAACAACAACAAATTATCTTTATCATTGTGTCTTTATTATTGTTGCGAATGTATGGACACGTACGCTTGAGCATTGCTTACTGCCTACGCATTTATTCACGCTGCTAGCCTTACTACTAACCGCTGAATTGATTCGATGATTCATTCATTTCACTATGTATATATATAAACATATGTTCATGCTATCCATGTTACTCATGTTCATCGCTCTCGCTCTCGCTTAATTGTACTCACTTACTCGTACTCATATTCGCTAAATCACTCGTTTGCGCGTTATCTGGTGACGGTTATCAACACGAACTGCATACGTAGTTTAACGATTATATTGAATACCGACCACCACAAATCTAATATTGATTGTGAAATAATAATCAGTATTTGTAAGAAACAACATTACATTAATCAAAGTTATTATTGAAATCAAACTGTTGCTACGTTAAATAATATACAAAACGAAATAACTATATGTATGTATACATATATAGATACATACAGGATGAAGGACTCCATAAACGCCCAACTTCGAGACCGACAAGCAGGATTTCGTAAGGATAGATCGTGGACATACCAAATTGCAACTCTACGGATCATTGTGGAACAATCAATTGAATGGAACTCATCACTCTACATCAACTTTATTGACCATGAAAGAGCATTGGATAGTGTGGACAGAACAACACTATGGAAGCTTCTTCGATACTATGACGTGCCTCACACGATAGTCAATATCATACAGAATTCTTATGATGGATTAATCTGCAAAATCGTGCATGGAGGACAGATGACAAACTCGTTCGAAGTAAAGATTGGTGTCAGACAAGGTTGCTTACTCTCACACTTTCTCTTTCTCCTGGTGATCGACTCGATCATGAAGACGTCAACATCTTGAAGGGAAGCATGGGATAAAGTGGACAGATAGGATGAAACTGGACAGTCCAGATTTCGTGGATGATCTTATTCTTCTATCGCAAACGCAACAACAAATGCAAGAGAAGAATGACCAGTGTAGCAGCAGTATCAGCAGCAGTAGGTCTCAACACACACAAACCTAAATGCAAGATTCTCCGATACAACACGGCATGCACCAATCCAATCACGATTGAGGGGGAGTATTTGGAAGATGTAAAAGCCTTTACATATTTGGGCAACATCATTGATGAACATGGTGGATCTGATGCAGATGTGATGGCGCGTATCGGCAAATCAAGAGCAGAATATCAAATAACACACTACGCCGGGAAATGGAGATAGACATGAGAAGAATGAACGAGAATTGGATGGAGCTAGAAAAGAAGGCCCAGTCTAGAGTGAATTGGAGAATGCTGGTCGGTGGGCGATGCTCGATCGTGAGCAACAGGCGTAAGTGTGTGTATATATGGATGCCAATTTAGTAGCTTACAGATTAAACGTCCGTGCGTGAAACTCTTCAATGTTATGCCAATCAACGGTTGAACATAACAAACCAGGTTCGAGAAGAGGAGGAAATTAGGAAGAGGCAGCCGAGTTGGTGGATAGGACATACATTACGGAAATCACCAAACTGAATCATGAGGCAAGCATTGAACACGTGGAATGGTGTATACACCTACGCTGTTGTGATCGATTCTGAGCCATATCACCAACATTCCCCAACGATTGGTTACAATATTCACGTGGACCACAACCGAGTAGTCTGCATCTGTCAACATTGATCAGAACAGAAGTTAGTGACTTGGTGGAGATAGGCATGACAAACGTATTTTATAAATAGTTCCTGATGTTATTTGCATTCATTCTGTTAATTTTCACAGTTTGTATATTTACTACACAATGACTGTACATGTTGTTTGCGTGCTTCAACTTGAACAGAATTTCTTCCGTTGTGTTACTTGCATAGCATGACACATGCTGTTAACTGCTAGCAAATACTGTACTATGCACAAATGCCTCGTCCACTATTGCTCACGTGGTTGGGATTACTCAACTCCAAATCATCTACAGTCTACATTTATTGACTGCAGCCACATTTACATTATACTCCACGTGTGCCTTTATTACTGGAAGCACAAAAATCTTATTGGACTTACCAATCATCTATGATTGTGGATTCTCGTAACAAACGCAATCTGAACACGCACAAACCAGCTGATCTTTATTGTATTTATGACACACATAATCGATATATTAGAACATGAATGTTTGCACGCAATAACTTTATTAATATTGTCGGTTCATATATTGTTTGGACCACCACAACGCCAAATATTGATACAACACTTTGATTTGACCATTCCCCAATTTCTTCCATCCGTCTCCAACATTAGTCAGAATTGAGTGTTGTGGTAATCGGTGTTCAGGCAATATAAACTTACATTTTTCATCCACCTATTTATCTAATATACGAAAGATTCCAATAATAATTTTGACCTCGTTCTATCGTTGTGCTGTTAGACAATTCACTGATTAATTAAACCATTCATATAACATTTTGGTGGCCCTTTGTTCTGACTCCAATTTAGAATGTACGAGTGTTTGCTGTCACCTCATTCTCGTATATCATTGTCGACTTAAATCGCGTTATCCAATAACGAAATTAAATAAGTCGAATAACGAGAATTGACTTGAGAATACATATATTTCGTACATGAAGTGAATGAAGCACAGCAAAGCAAAACGACACGTATGGAAGATGGCTGGGAAGCCAACTCCATTTTAGTCAAGCGTTACTCAATATTTATAGTCAGACAAAATAAAGATACAGACATGTGATTAATGGAATACGAGGGGCACACACATATACGCTCATATAAAAACAGTCTAAATTGATAAGCGAATAAATAACAAGGTCAAAGTATGGCTCAAGTAGAATGAATAGAATGGGAAGTCCGAAAGTTAGAAGAAGGTATATGGGCTTCAAATAATGACTGACACTACAACATACTGAAAACTATTTCTCTATAATTAAAAATTCATTTAATATAACCTGTTAATAAATTTACTTGGTATTGTTTCACTTGTATCTTCCCATTGTTATTTCGGACTGCAATTGATTACCCTCTTGTTGGCATATGTGCTTCCTGTGGGGATCGCCTCGATATAGCCTCAAGTCACAAGCGTTTTAAGCAAAGATGGATGGTGGTTAGCAGTGGAATCCAGTTTGATGCACGTTTCGTCTTACTTGGGACTCGTCAGCTAGGTGGATGTACATACATCCCAGAGTTGATTTTCATTTCGAGACTCCAACCCAGTATCCTGCTAATATATATATGTAAACAGATCATATCATTCATTCAGCCACCCATCAACCAAAGTACTACATCTAATAACATGAACATTCAACATATCATATTAGTCACAATACTTCAAAGCATTTTCAATAAAACTAATTGTTTAGGGGAGACCCAGAGTATTCCTCAGAAACAAAAATACCAAAAGACACCCTTAAAACACTGGGAAACATTTTATTCAATCAACACTGAATACAAGTGAAAAATTACATGAAGATTCAGATGTCACATTTCCGGTTCGTGCCATACTTTCCTATCATGTTACTGTGTTTATTAGGCTTCCAGAAGCATTCAAATGCTCAAGATTATCTCAAACATTATAAATACCCTCAATTTTCTCAGCATGAAAATGAAAATTAATTAATGATGTGAATCATTTCCCAATTAAACTAGTTAACCATTGCCATCAATTTGTATTAACCATTACTATAAACAGATATATATGTGATTTACACTCTTGATTGAATTAATGAAGGAATTAGGTTTAATTAATAATCATCATAATAATAATTTATTACTAACAAGTTAAAATGAACTCTTTCATTTCATTTCAGTTATAATCTGTTTATCCTCCTCCTCCTCCTCCTCCTCCCCACCCGTACACCCTTCCTCCCTTCCCCATTCTTATTTTCCCCCTTCTCAACTTCTCCCATTCAACCTCACCACCTCAATTTCCTCATCATTGATTCATTGAAATAATGATCATTCATTCAATCTGTATTCAAATTAATAAACATTTATCAAAATGAAGATTATTGCAAAACTTATTTCTAGTTGGAAATGCAAAAAAATAATAATAAACAAAATGAAGTGACAGTGTATTTATTTATAAATTAGATATGGGATCAGTGATCTAGAGGTTAGGCGTTCATGCGCATAGCCAAGGCTTCTGTGTTCGAATCCCATCGGATGGGATCGTGGATGTACACTACATATATCACTTAGAAACACATATAGTTACATAATCATATTGTTTAAAGAAAAACAATGTAGACGATCAGCAAAAGAAAAGAAATTATCAGCTACACAAAACATAATAATAATAATAATAATAATTTCATTATCTTACATATTTTAGTAAGCAAAGAGAAAACAACAGTCAAGAAAGCTCATTGTGACAAGCTCATTGTGACAAGCACATTGTGATAACTGAGATACAGAAATATGTTAGGATCATTTAAGTAAGAAAAATAATTCTGAAGAATATGAAGTTAGATGCCGGCTGGCTCAGTGGTCTAGATGTTAAGTGTTCTGTGCACGAGACCGATAGGTGCTGAGTTATCATCCTGTTAGCAGGATCGTAGATGTGCACTTCTGAGGAGTTCCATACTAAGATGAAACGGCCATCCGATAATCGCAATTAATATACTATTCCCGCCGCACCGTTTACCAGAACATGGAGTTTAGAGCTAATCTTTCAAGGACACACTCTTGTTCGTCACATCCAAGTCGTTCTTACTGGTCGTCATGGATAATATGTATTGGTATTTTTATCATGCCTTAGTACGCTTTTGTAACAAATGAAGTCATGTGCATCTCCCTCAAACCACTCTAGGCTTCATGACCAAGAAGGAATATGACTCTACGTACCTCGTCTACTCAGTCACTATTCTGTTCCTCTGGTCATTATTCTACTAATACATATTCAACGATAACTCGCTGCATCTGTCATAATGCAGACGACAACGTTCACTGACTTCATATTTTATGATTATTATCAATTGCAGTACAACAACAAATATCACCCGTCGATGCAGATATCATTTCACAACTTGACTATTATTATTTCTACGGACGGGAACTACGCATTTAAATTCGAATTCACTCATAGCTAGTCGATGCTATTTATTCTGTTGCGGCTCAACAGAACATATATTTAACATATTTCACTATTCTCTCAGCATCACAGACCGATTTCTGTCGTATTCTACTCTACTAATTTTCAGGATTTATTTCGCTATCATACCCACAAACAATTTATTACTATTTTCACGATATTTTGAATCGCTCATACAAACTTGTAATTCTTATCGTTCAGACAGCCATAGCATTAGTAGATGTTAATTTTTTGTACGCTCATTAATTGGCTCATATTTGCATGCTAACGTTTCCATTTTTGTCCGCGCCTTTGCGATATTCATGTATATTTTTACGTAAGCACGACACTTTCATATAATACACTCACCCCTCATGTGACACTGTACTTTATCGAGTGTTGTACAATTTTTGTTTTCGCTGCTTATTGTTAACGTTAGCTTCATATCACTTCAGTGTTATTTTCGAAAACAAACATTTTTTTCAAATGTGCTATTTCTACAAAGGTGCTATGTAGTGTCGGTTAGCATGTTAAGTCCGTATACCTTATTCTAGCTTTCGGACAGGCTAATCTACTCATTCTACTTGAGTCATATTTTGCTATTGTTAATTATTCGCTTATCAATCTTGACTGTTTTAATATGAGCGCATATGTGTGTACACTTCTTATCCCATTATTCAACACTTGTTTTCATTGGAATTGTGTTGACATACCCGCCGTCTCCACCGCGCGTCGTTTCGCTTCGCTTCTCTCTGTTCCATCCATTCTATATACAAAATATATTTATTCAAAAGTCCATTCTCGTTATTTGACTTATATGAAATTCCGTTATTGACTAACGCGATTTAAGTCAATGACCATGTACAAGGATAGGCGATATATATATATATATATATATATATATATATATATATATATATATTTCAACAACAATCATCATTACTATCACCTTGGAGTCAGATCTCGGGCCACTCAAGTGGAGAGCCCTTTCGACAACATCGTCCGATCTAAATGACGAGCAAATAAAGGGCCCCACAATCTCAACTATTGAAATTACTGCATTCTCCTTCTGTTATTAAATATTAGTACGAAATTCGTTGCAGTCTATTGTAATGTTTCATTTGTAATTCTTATGCAACAAATAACACTAATGAACCTCATTAGATAAATGTTATGGTTCTAGATAGAACTAATCATTGTTAGAAACCAGTTAGTTCTATAGTTGCTCCTCAGTATTTAGCATCCACAAATACATTAGGTATAGGAAGGAAGATCATAAGACTACTTAAAGAGTGTTTAACCGTCAGAACGCTGAGCTGTTGTCCAGTAATCTACATGTTTCCATAATTCATTGATCACTAGGTGATGATCAATGTCATGTGTGTCAAGTCCTTCTTACTACAGATCGAATCTTATCAGCCAAGTTGCAATGTGGCTACTGGACTAGGTGACTCAACACTGTGTGCATTATGTTGAGATAAGATGGTGGTTGGAGGTAGTCAACAGAAAACCCTGTACCGAGGTTTCGTGCTACTTGGCACTCGTCAACAAATTGTACCTGTAATCTTAAGGGAAATGATGCTACCTGACCGATTCGATCCAGTGTCACTCAGCTTCACAGTCAGAGACGTAACCACTGAGTTATCTGGGCTGCGAATGACCTTCTGTAAGAGTGAGATGTAATCACAATTGATTGATCACTGGGTGGTGATCAATGTCATGTGTGTCTACATGTTTGATTTCAATTAATATGTATTATACTTTAACTATATTCAATTACCGACCGTAAACAATTTCAAATAATTTACAATAATTAATATTATCTTCAAAATAACATTCTGTATTTGTTGTTGAGTTAGCTATCTTTCTATTGATTCAAGATGGACACATGATTGTGAAATGGAATATAATGTTTCTCTATTTAAATACCGTAGCTTATTAGATAATGCGAAGATGTTTGAAACTAACGATATTGTTTATCGAGTCCTGTAATAAACATCAACTCTCATATGCAGGTATATTCAGATGAAAAGTCCCAACTAGTATAAAACTAGTATGATACTCCATATCATCTATATTTCGAGTAGTTTTAATCATAATTATTACGTATTAAATGTTCTTGTAAACAAATGTGTTATTTTGTAATTTTAAAATAAATGCTATTTAGTTTGTTGACAAGGTGTTTTACCTTTTCAATCCATTCTTTAAAGTTTGTTAACAGTTACCATTTGATCATATAATTCATATTAATTTAAAGAAGTAATAGTATAATCTACATACATGACAATTATGTAAGTTTTGTTCATTGTGTTACGATATAGAAATACTTAACAATTCCATTCTGAAACTTATCTACCATTGGAAGTTATCTGTTAGCGATGATCAGTATGAATGTTATAAAAAACATGTGAATCATTTGAAAGAGAATCCATTACTCAATAGTTTCGAGATCATCTGATCTATTTTGTTGAAAAAAAAAGAAAGAAAGAAAGGCATACACTATCCATATTATAAATTAATGGTGAAATCTGAATGTTTCCTTTGATGTGAAAATATAATCAATGAACTTAAAAAAAAACTATCACTATGGGGATCATGAGTTGATCGATGCAAAAACACCGTTGAAAATCTGAAAGAACTGGATGACCATTTCATCTTAGTATGGAACTCCTCAGAAGTGCACATCTACGATCCTGCTAACAGGATGAGAACTCAGCACCTATCGGTCTTGTGCACAGAACACTTAACATCTAGACCACTGAGCCAGCCGGCATCTAACTTCATATTCTTCAGAATTATTTTTCTTACTTAAATGATCCTAGCATATTTCTGTATCTCAGTTATCACAATGTGCTTGTCACAATGAGCTTGTCACAATGAGCTTTCTTGACTGTTGTTTTCTCTTTGCTTACTAAAATATGTAAGATAATGAAATTATTATTATTATTATTATTATGTTTTGTGTAGCTGATAATTTCTTTTCTTTTGCTGATCGTCTACATTGTTTTTCTTTAAACAATATGATTATGTAACTATATGTGTTTCTAAGTGATAAATGTAGTGTACATCCACGATCCCATCCGATGGGATTCGAACACAGAAGCCTTGGCTATGCGCATGAACGCCTAACCTCTAGATCACTGATCCCATATCTAATTTATAAATAAATACACTGTCACTTCATTTTGTTTATTATTATTTTTTTGCATTTCCAACTAGAAATAAGTTTTGCAATAATCTTCATTTTGATAAATGTTTATTAATTTGAATACAGATTGAATGAATGATCATTATTTCAATGAATCAATGATGAGGAAATTGAGGTGGTGAGGTTGAATGGGAGAAGTTGAGAAGGGGGAAAATAAGAATGGGGAAGGGAGGAAGGGTGTACGGGTGGGGGAGGAGGAGGAGGAGGAGGAGGATAAACAGATTATAACTGAAATGAAATGAAAGAGTTCATTTTAACTTGTTAGTAATAAATTATTATTATGATGATTATTAATTAAACCTAATTCCTTCATTAATTCAATCAAGAGTGTAAATCACATATATATCTGTTTATAGTAATGGTTAATACAAATTGATGGCAATGGTTAACTAGTTTAATTGGGAAATGATTCACATCATTAATTAATTTTCATTTTCATGCTGAGAAAATTGAGGGTATTTATAATATTTGAGATAATCTTGAGCATTTGAATGCTTCTGGAAGCCTAATAAACACAGTAACATGATAGGAAAGTATGGCACGAACCGGAAATGTGACATCTGAATCTTCATGTAATTTTTCACTTGTATTCAGTGTTGATTGAATAGAATGTTTCCCAGTGTTTTAAGGGTGTCTTTTGGTATTTTTGTTTCTGAGGAATACTCTGGGTCTCCCCTAAACAATTAGTTTTATTGAAAATGCTTTGAAGTATTGTGACTAGTATGATAAGTTGAATGTTCATGTTATTAGATGTAGTACTTTGGTTGATGGGTGGCTGAATGAATGATATGATCTGTTTACATATATATATTAGCAGGATACTGGGTTGGAGTCTCGAAATGAAAATCAACTCTGGGATGTATGTACATCCACCTAGCTGACGAGTCCCAAGTAAGACGAAACGTGCATCAAACTGGATTCCACTGCTAACCACCATCCATCTTTGCTTAAAACGCTTGTGACTTGAGGCTATATCGAGGCGATCCGCACAGGAAGCACATATGCCAACAAGAGGGTAATCAATTGCAGTCCGAAATAACAATGGGAAGATACAAGTGAAACAATACCAAGTAAATTTATTAACAGGTTATATTAAATGAATTTTTAATTATAGAGAAATAGTTTTCAGTATGTTGTAGTGTCAGTCATTATTTGAAGCCCATATACCTTCTTCTAGCTTTCGGACTTCCCATTCTATTCATTCTACTTGAGCCATACTTTGACCTTGTTATTTATTCGCTTATCAATTTAGACTGTTTTTATATGAGCGTATATGTGTGTGCCCCTCGTATTCCATTAATCACATGTCTGTATCTTTATTTTGTCTGACTATAAATATTGAGTAACGCTTGACTAAAATGGAGTTGGCTTCCCAGCCATCTTCCATACGTGTCGTTTTGCTTTGCTGTGCTTCATTCACTTCATGTACGAAATATATGTATTCTCAAGTCAATTCTCGTTATTCGACTTATTTAATTTCGTTATTGGATAACGCGATTTAAGTCGACAATGATATACGAGAATGAGGTGACAGCAAACACTCGTACATTCTAAATTGGAGTCAGAACAAAGGGCCACCAAAATGTTATATGAATGGTTTGATTAATCATTGAATTGTCTAACAGCACAACGATAGAACGAGGTCAAAATTATTATTGGAATCTTTCGTATATTAGATAAATAGGTGGATGAAAAATGTAAGTTTATATTGCCTGAACACCAATTAGCACAACACTCAATTCTGACTAATGTTGGAGACGGATGGAAGAAATTGGGGAATGGTCAAATCAAAGTGTTGTATCAATATTTGGCGTTGTGGTGGTCCAAACAATATATGAACCGACAATTTTAATAAATTTATTGCGTGCAAACATTCATGTTCTAATATATCGATTATGTGTGTCATAAATACAATAAAGATCAGCTGGTTTGTGCGTGTTCAGATTGCGTTTGTTACGAGAATCCACAATCATAGATGATTGGTAAGTCCAATAAGATTTTTGTGCTTCCAGTAATAAAGGCACACGTGGAGTATAATGTAAATGTGGCTGCAGTCAATAAATGTAGACAGTAGATGATTTGGAGTTGAGTAATCCCAACCACGTGAGCAATAGCGGACGAGGCATTTGTGCATAATACAGTATTTGCTAGCAGTTAACAGCATGTGTCATGCTATGCAAGTAACACAACGGAAGAAATTCTGTTCAAGTTGAAGCACGCAAACAACATGTACAGTCATTGTGTAGTAAATATACAAACTGTGAAAATTAACAGAATGAATGCAAATAACATCAGGAACTATTTATAAAATACGTTTGTCATGCCTATCTCCACCAAGTCACTAACTTCTGTTCTGATCAATGTTGACAGATGCAGACTACTCGGTTGTGGTCCACGTGAATATTGTAACCAATCGTTGGGGAATGTTGGTGATATGGCTCAGAATCGATCACAATAGCGTGGGTGTATATACCATTCCACGTGTTCAATGCTTGCCTCATGATTCAGTTTGGTGATTTACGTAATGTGTGTCCTATCCACCAACTCGGCTGCCTCTTCCTAATTTCCTCCTCTCCTCGAACCTGGTTTGTTATGTTCAACCGTTGATTGGCATAACATTGAAGAGTTTCACGCACGGACGTTTAATCTGTAAGCTACTAAATTGGCATCCATATATATACACACTTACGCCTGTTGCTCACGATCGAGCATCGCCCACCGACCAGCAATCTCCAACCCACTCTGGACTGGGCCTTCTTTTCTAGCTCCATCCAATTCTCGTTCATTCTTCTCATGTCTACCTCCATTTCCCGGCGTAGTGTGTTATTTGATATTCTGCTCTTGATTTGCCGATACGCGCCATCACATCTGCATCAGATCCACCATGTTCATCAATGATGTTGCCCAAATATGTAAAGGCTTTTACATCTTCCAAATACTCCCCCTCAATCGTGATTGGATTGGTGCATGCCGTGTTGTATCGGAGAATCTTGCATTTCCCTTTGTGTGTGTTGAGACCTACTGCTGCTGATACTGCTGCTACACTGGTCATTCTTCTCTTGCATTTGTTGTTGCGTTTGCGATAGAAGAATAAGATCATCCACGAAATCTGGACTGTCCAGTTTCATCCTATCTGTCCACTTTATCCCATGCTTCCCTTCAAGATGTTGACGTCTTCATGATCGAGTCGATCACCAGGAGAAAGAGAAAGTGTGAGAGTAAGCAACCTTGTCTGACACCAATCTTTACTTCGAACGAGTTTGTCATCTGTCCTCCATGCACGATTTTGCAGATTAATCCATCATAAGAATTCTGTATGATATCGACTATCGTGTGAGGCACGCCATAGTTTCGAAGAAGCTTCCATAGTGTTGTTCTGTCCACACTATCCAATGCTTTTCCGTGGTCAATAAAGTTGATGTAGAGTGATGAGTTCCATTCAATTGATTGTTCCACAATGATCCGTAGAGTTGCAATTTGGTATGTCCACGATCTATCCTTACGAAATCCTGCTTGTCGGTCTCGAAGTTGGGCGTTTATGGAGTCCTTCATCCTGTATGTATCTATATATGTATACATACATATAGTTATTTCGTTTTGTATATTATTTAACGTAGCAACAGTTTGATTTCAATAATAACTTTGATTAATGTAATGTTGTTTCTTACAAATACTGGTTATTATTTCACAATCAATATTAGATTTGTGGTGGTCGGTATTCAATATAATCGTTAAACTACGTATGCAGTTCGTGTTGATAACCGTCACCAGATAACGCGCAAACGAGTGATTTAGCGAATATGAGTACGAGTAAGTGAGTACAATTAAGCGAGAGCGAGAGCGATGAACATGAGTAACATGGATAACATGAACATATGTTTATATATATACATAGTGAAATGAATGAATCATCGAATCAATTCAGCGGTTAGTAGTAAGGCTAGCAGCGTGAATAAATGCGTAGGCAGTAAGCAATGCTCAAGCGTACGTGTCCATACATTCGCAACAATAATAAAGACACAATGATAAAGATAATTTGTTGTTGTTGTTGTTGTTGTTGTACAGATGACTCCAATTCGTTAATAAGTTAACAAAATAACTTAACCGAATTAAATGTGAACAAACTCAATTGCACGTGAGTTGCTATACATTGCGTAACTATTACGTAACGCAACCACTCAATGAGTACTATTTCATTGTTTTAAAAATTACCCATTCCCTTGTGTTAGTGTAGAATCATGATGAAAAACTAAATGAAAAGAAACTTCTTCCCTTCATTCGTTTTTGTTTTTCTAAAGCGAATGTTGAACTGGGAATTTTTACTAATATAATTCAATTATATTCAATTAATGGATTACATTTTTCCATAAAACTTATCTCGAATAAAATAAACCACATAGAAACAACAATAAAAAAACTCAGAAAAATCATTTCGATTAAGATCATGAACTGATTGACATTGGATCACTATTGGAAATCTGGAAGCACTGGACGACCGTTTCGTACTATTGTGGGACTCCTCAGCAGTGCGCATCCACGATCCCGTTTGGTGGGATTCGAGCACAGCACCTATCAGCCACACGCACCAACGCATTACGACTAGACCAATGAGCCGACTGGCATTCAACGGTGTTAATGTGTAACCTCAACCAATCCATGAAATTGCGTGACAATCTTCCATTGTATTGAGGTAGATACCTGTCTCTACCCGAGACAAATTAGCTCCACTGTTTATGGCTCATGATCTCAATCAAGAACGTGATAATCTTCACAAACCTATACTGATAAAAATCTTTTCAATGTTTGTGCATTTTAATGCTTCATAAATTGAAGAACTGACATTTATTTGCATTGCAAAATATGTAACCTCGATTTAGCCACAAATTCGATGTCAAGTTTGGTGATATTATCAAGCTGTTCAAATAGCAGTAAGTGAAGAATGATTTAAGCCTGTCTTTGGTGTTAGATATTTAGCTCCTATTGCGTTAAACAGAATTTCAATCTAATGCGTTCAGCGATTTTGGATTATATTTTATTCTGACATGTATCATCTGTGAATGTTTACAATAACAGATCAACATTATTCATAGTGGATAACAACCTTTCTTCATGCTATTTAATCTTGTGTTAATTTAATGTTCGACTATTTCAATAGTTGAAATCATGAGTGAATTGAGGCTAGACCACCATGGAAAACCTGGAAGCACTAGACGTCTGTCTCGTCATATTATGGGACACCTCAGCAGTGTGCATCCACGATCTCGACCCCCCCAGCGAGATACGAAACCAGGACCTATCAGTCTCGTGTGTGAGCGCTTAACCATTAGTTCACGGAGCCAACATCCAACGGTGTTAATGTCAAATAATTGTTAATTATTTATTCTCTCTGACCAAGTGGTTTACATTGAGTTACGAAACGTCGGAAGTATAACATTTCTACTTATTAGGATATAACAAAAGATATACTTATTATTAATAATTTTCTACACATTACCCAATTTATTTGAAATTATTAAGTTCACCTTTAGCATGGAATACCTATATAGCAACCTTAATGTTATTAACATATATGGTAAATGGAATATAGTTATCAAGATAATATTTGAGAAATATTAGTTCAGTGAAGTGTTCTCTTGTCGGCGAATTCATATTCAAAGCTGTACAATAACAAATATGTATGATCACATTTTTTTCCAGGATGATAATAATGATAATAAACTTCTGTTATACATGGTGAAAATGAGGTAGAATAAACGAGGGTACTAAGAACATTCTTCTTTTTTATTAAACGGGGAAACGAATAATCGTTTGATTGTTAATGGTTAAAGTATTCATCAAAAGATAGATATGGAACTTATCATTGGAAAATGATGGCTGAACATGATAAGATAAAATGTTGAAATTGAGATGAAATGTGATGAGGAGGATCATAGAAACAGAAATGAAGCAGTTGGGTGGAGGGTGGTGGTAGGAGATTTAAGGAGAAGATTGAAGAGGAAGTAGATGGCTATAAATGAAAAAGATTGAGTATGAATAAAAAGGAATTATAAGTTATTATGATCATGATCGAAGAAGAGATTGTACCACTGTCTATTTTTCCAGATGCGTTGCTATTGCTTTGGCAATACTAAGAAGATGCAATATAATTGTCGTTGGAAGACTTCTACTTATCTTGTAGATGAATTTGAACGTAGAGTCTGTCTCGATTGAGTGACTTTTATTCACGAGGTGTTCGATTATTGAACTTCTTATTGAGCTGTCTTCTCCTATCGTTAGCCCGGCCGGATAATATTCTTAAACTATTTTGGATAGAATACACATCGAACGATTTGTATACCTGGCTCCACATGATCAGGTTGTAGCGTTAAATAAATCGCCAAAATCAATAGCTCTCTAAGCGTTTGACATTGGACGCTGACCAAATTAGTTTTAATGGATTCACCTAGCTGAAGATGCTCCGTCATGCATCCGCTGCAGATCACGAGTGGGAAGGCCGTGCACAACATCCCCTGCAATCGTTAGCCAGATTAGATCAGTCGATCTACGATATATTGATATGGCGGATATCGAATATATCTTCGAACCTCCTTGCTTCTGTTATTTGTTTTTACTTGGTGGGTACGATTCTTATTAGAATGTGTTACTGGTTAAAGCGATATGAAACTCCAAATACCTGTATCATCTTCAAGGTGAATTAGGAAACACGCATTGTGTTGGTCAGATAACATAATTTGTCCTTAAGATTATTAATGAATAATGATCGGCTAGGTGCTGGTTCGAATCTCGCGAGGAGTACCACAATGGGACGAAACGGCCGTCCAGTGCTTCCAAAATTTCCATGGTTATCTAGCTTCGATTAACTCACAATCTCAACTAATGAAATTACTACGACCTCCTAAAAATCCCTTCTGATACTAAATACTAACAAACAAGAATTTTTTCTCCTGTTTCTGTTTTTTGAGACTCCACATGTCATGTCATTCAAAAATAGCAAGATAATAATAAATGATGAATTTTCAGCATCTGAATTGACAGTTGATTTCAATGAATTGTATATTATAAGAATATGAATGAATAAACCATAAACATTGTATAGAAACATTTAATTAGTTAAACCGAATGTCAAGTAGACTATGTTAAACTATAGAATAAGATTTTTCTTGCCTTCAAATCGTCACTAAGAAGAACAATAATAGTAATTTCAATGGTTGAGATCATGAGTCAATTCTATCTTGGTGGATGTGTCGCTCAATTTCATGGATTATTTGAAGCTAGACATTAACACTCTTGGATACCGGTCGACTCAGTGGTCGTTCGTACGGAGACTGATAGGTTTTGGGTTCGATTACTGCGAAACAAGATCGTGGATGCACATCGCTGAGGAGTCCCATACTAAGATGAAACGGCCGTCCAATGCGTCTAGGTTTTCCATGCTGGTCTATCTCAACCATTGAAACAATATTAATGAGTTTGTTAGTATCATTATCAAGGTTTGACTTGATAATTTCGAATAACTTGAGCATTGAGTAGGTCGGCATTACAACAGAGAACTGCGTCTACAAATTGGGTTGTGTCAATTGTGAGAGTTATCTCACCAAAGAACATATTAGGTACACAAATAAACAGCCTAATAATCCCGTAGAACTGGATACACTTCAAATTAAATCGGCAATAACAGTTCATGCCCTTTTCAGCGACCACCAAATGGACTTCTCAAATATCAAAATATTACAAAAAGATTTCTCCAGTTACAAAGAAAGGAGAGTATCTGAAGCATTCCATATGATATTTAATCCTACCGATCTCAAGAGTTTAGCTCAAACCTCGTTTTCTTGACTGATTGCACCTAATATTCTTGTGTTGCTCCTTTTGTACTATTTAAACTTGGATTAATTTTTATTTGAATATTTATTTACTCTGAAGAAGTGGCTTATACTGAGTTACGAAACGTCAGAAAATCCAATTTTTCTACTCATTGGGATATTTATTAATATATTGATTAGTTTGTTTGTAAAAATAATGATTGTGTAAAGTTTTACGATATAGAATATTTAAATCAAGTAAAGTTTACAATAGTTGAATTGATCCATCGATTCAAGTTAGACCAACATAGAAAACATAGAAGCACTGGATGGCCGTTTCATCCCAATAAAGGATTCCTCAACAATTAGCATCCACGATCCTACACATGATTAGCGCTTTCAGGTTTTCTATGATGGTCTAACTATAATCAACTCATGAATTCAACAATTAAGAAATTACTGGAATATGCATAAAACCTGTTTGGGACGTCAGATCCCCAAGAACTCACTTGGAAAATATTCTAATTTTGTGAATTGTTTTGGAAATTTAAATTTCCATGTTTCGCGCCAAAAGCGCTCTTTTCACCTTCATGTCGTATTTCTCATTTGAAAGAATCTGAATGCTATTGGTCCGTTGTATATTTTAGTATGCTATTTTGTAACGCTTCCCAAGGACGGCTTTGTGCTGTATATAAACACGTTTTGATTTGTGTCTGTTGTTAACTCTCGTGCTTCTGTCTTTTTGTGGAATATACTTCCCCGTTCCGAACTTCGACTTCTCTCTGTAGTTAGTGGGGCTAGGGCGCAACAGAATAGCTAGTTTATTGATCTTTGATCACAAGTCTTTGTTCCGTTCGCAGATTAAGTGAACACGTAATTGCTTCAAACCTAGCGAAACCCCACTCTGAAATTTATATGTTGAAACCATTAGATTAAGTGACAACAACAGTCTAATTTCTAAATGAACCTGTACCAGTAATATAATGAAAATAGTTTTTATGATGTGATAAATTCTAAAGTAGACCATAATGATTTCATTATACAAGACATGTACAATCAATGAAAATATTCCTCTGAGCATCTGGGCTACCTGTTCCTGCCATCTAGATATTTCAACAAGTTATCTATCTTTGTTTGTTTTAATATATCATTATGTCTATTAATCGCACAACCTATACTGCTGCGTTTCTGAAAAATGTACAACCTTTCGTTATTAAAGTTACAAAAAGCTCAAAAAGAGAGAATATGGTTGCTGGCAATGTACAACGAAAAGAATGTACATCATTCCCATGTTCATTTACTGGACTGATAACATCTAGCTGGCGACCACTCAGTATTTATCGCGAGGACCGACCAAGAAGAAAGAAACGGAAACTTGTTGAAATACTTTGCGCTGAGAATTCTATATTGTACCAAAAATATAATGTTGAATAAAGCTAATAATAATAATAATAATAATAATAATAATAGAAATAACATTCTTTATCTTCGTCATTGTTTTATATTCACCTAGAATCACATGAATAGAAAAATTATGCAAATTTAGTTCATCGATAATAATCTGGATCATAAATAAAAGATCAGAAATTACTCAAATCGTTTGATATTTTCAAACATTCTATCATCAATGTAACCTTCATTGCTTACCTTGGGAACATTGATTAAACTGAATGAATGTTTGTTTTTTTAGTTGGATCATAGCCATTAACATCATTCAACACTGTACAAACTTCCTGATGCTCTTTTATTTATTTATTTATTATTACTATCATTATTAGCTTTATTCAATATTATATTTTTGACAAAATATAGAATTCTCAATACAAAGTATTTTATCAGAAGGGGTTTTGTGGAGATTTTAGAAATTTCACTAATTGAAATCATGAGTCAATTGAAACTAGACAACTATGGAAAACCTGGAGGCACTGGACGGCCGTTTCTTCCTAGTATGGGAATCCTCAGCAGTGCGCATACACGATCCCGCACTCCGCGAGATTCGAAACCAGGGCCTATCATTTTCGCGTCAGGCGCCTAACCAACCAGACCACTGAGCCGGCTTTCAATGGTGTTCATGTCTAACTTCAGCCAATCCACGAAGTTGCGCCACCGTACACCATTGTCTTCAGTGAGTTGGTATCTTAAAACAGACCTGGTTGAACTCCACTGGTAACGGTTTCTCACTAGAACTCCAGGAGTATCTCTTTAAGTCAAACACTAGTGAGCAGATGATTATTATCAGAAGGGGTTTTATCTCGCCTGGAGCGAGACTGACAGGTCCTGGGTTCAAATCTCGCTGGGTGCGGGATCGTGGATGCGCATTGCTGAGGAGTCGCATATTAGGACGAAACGGCAGTCCAGTGCTTTCAGGTTTTCCATGGTGGTCTAGCTTCAATTGACTCATGAATACAAAGTATTTTAACATGTTTCCGTTTCTTATATCTTGGTCAATCATGACGTTAAATATTAAGTGGTCACCAGATACACGTTAGTAATCTGGTCAATCAACATCTAAATAATGTACATACTTTTCGTTACATATTGCCAGCAACCATGATAACACTGAGTGAGCCTTTTGTTACTTGTTCAATGAAAGGTTGTACACTTTTCAGAAACGCATTTGATTAGGTTATGCAATTAATAGCCATAATGATGTATTAAAACAAACATGTAAACCGATAACTTGTTGAAATATCTAAATGGTAGTAATAGGTAGTTCAGATGTTCAATTAGGCCGCCTCAAGTTTCATCAATAAATTCAGTACACTATATTGACTAGGTAATGAACAAATGATTCATAAAGGTTTGAAACTTGGCAATGTAAAGCTTTATTAGAGATAATTATCAAACAGAAAATTTTAATAACACTATCTATGAACACATTAGCTTGGTGATGATTTAAAGTTCAGGTGGATGATTTTGATGGGGTTTTGTTCTCTGAGCTAGATGTTTTGGTTGTGGAGCTTTCATTGTTGTTCTGATCGACATCATCAGCACAAACTTCAGATAGAAATGAAGTGTTTGAATTTTTAAACATGTGGTTCACAACTTGTCCTATAGACTTTGAAGTTTTTCCGACAAACCTACTTTTTGTCGTCTAATTATAAAATATTCAAACCTATGAATTTACATTAATTCAAATGATATGAATAAATAATGTATGACAGAGGGTCCAAACAGATCTAGAATATGGTTCATAAATTCATTGTATTTTCACATAAGGTTTCTAATATTATAACCATAATAAATATGACACGAAAAAAAACTCGTCTATTTTGTTTCTAGATCATTCTACCTCTGAAGAATTTGTATGATCAAAGAGAGTTTTTCATTACTATTCCACAGTTCTTCAGTAGTGTCACTATTATTACCAGTTGCTGGGTTTACTAGAAGACATTTACTCATAACTGCACAATCATTACAACTAAAGTTGTGAAGACATTTATAAACAGCTCTTCATTCATTTATATGGTGGGTAATTGACATAATTCGTAATCATAGCCAATATGACGAAAGCCATACAATTTTAAACATGTTGATAATGTACTTTTTGTAAAGCGTTCGCGCGCGAGACCGGAGGCCCTGGGTTCGAATCCCGCGAGCGGGGTCGTGGATGCGCACTGCTGAGGAGTCCCACAATAGGACGAAACGACCGTCCAGTGCCTCCAGGTTTCCAAAGGTGGTCTAACATCGATCGGTTCATGATCTCAATCAAAAACTTAATAATTTTCACAACCCCTATACTAGTGATTCCCTTTCATATCCCATAAACCTGCTTGTAAGACAGAAGAAACCATTAGTTACTCATTCTAGTTTAAAATTACGAATACGATTATGGTTTCTTTTAGGTGCAATCAATTCGCCCATCTCGGTCATCTTACCAACAATTCGAAAGGATAGGTTCGAATGAATTAATACTTCAGAATCAATATTTTATTATTATCGTTGTGGAAAAGGACAATTCAATTGTTTCTTCATTGTTTATTCATTTCGGTTGTTATCTTGATTGCTTTAAGTTCCCTATTCTCCTTTCTTCATTTCAATCTTTTCAACCTTATTCTGGCATACATTCTACTCCTGATTGGTCTTTCATACTACTTATCTGTCAACATTAGTAGCATATCAGTAGCTGATATTTTGGTGTTTTTATCTAGAAAGACTGTAGGTTTCACTGACGTCTCTATAACCCATTGAATAACTAGTACCCTGAATTATTTCAGCAGCAAGCTCGAAAGTACAAATAAAGAACTGATCGTTTCAGCTGACATTTATTAGGGAACACAATTATTCAAAGTCAACATTCTCGTTTCAAACATACACTATATCCTTAAAATCACTGACCAAAATTTGACAAATTCTTCAATATTATATATCTTTACTCGTCTATCTATTTACTTATCATATGAATATTACAAAAGCTCCACCTGGAGCCCTTCTGGGGTTACTCCCAGTATCAAGCACGGATAAAGGTGTAGGGTCGGGTATATGGGTTAGCGACTACAACCCATAAAAAACTAACTCGCTAAAAACATCACTAATCATTTAAAATCTACCCTGGTCTTCATTTACAAGAGTTATGATGTTTCTGTTGGGATATGCAGAAAAATATCCCAAAAATTATCCTGTTAAGTCTAATGTTATCCTTGACTTGAAATGGTATCAGTTTCCTATTGGTCAATATTTTCCTGTTGGCCAAATGTTATACAAATGTTATTTTCTATCGTATTGTACTATTTGGTCTGCTTGATTGGTATATAAACCGAGTATGTTTGAAATATATGATTCATACCGCAGGGGCGGAGACTTGTGTTCTGTACTTAACTGGTTTGGCTAGGTGGAAAGCAGGACCAATCAGAACTCTAAGCTGCGGATACAGGTTTACGCGTCATTGTTCCGATAAGTCACTGCTCTCTAATCGGCAGTCACAAGTTATAACGGTTTCATAATGAAAATTGAGTTCCTTTGGAAGTCACATGGTCGATGCCTCCTTCTAACAACCACAACATTCATGAATAATAAATATTACAATACGAATATTTAAACATTTTCAAATGAGTAGTTTACATATGTCAAAGTGAATAGCTTTCAAATATGTTTACAGTGTAACAAGAATAAACTTAAAAATGACATTGAATGAAGTTACTACTTTTATTACATAATTTATTTCTTGACATCATTAGATGTAATTTATGTTCTTATTGTTTACTCTTTCTCTCCCTCTCTCCCACTCTTGCTCTCTCAACTTGATTAACACAATAATTTCGTGATATATTATCATCTTATAAATAGTTGACTTAACGAGTGAACAATAGGTGAATAACTTATAGAATGGTAGTTTGTTTTTAGAGATTAGCAAAACAAATAACAGTTTTAGACGTATATCATATTCGTTGTGAGGTTTTCTTTCTGAAATCTCACAAAAGTTGAACTCGGTAAACTTTAGACATAACACCGAGCGTAACACGATCAAATATATGGCCTAAACTTACTTAGCTGGATTTGTGACAAGTTCATAGGTGGGTACTACTCAAGGATAGTATATTAAAATGTAGAAGATGTTCAAAACCTATAGGTTTTCAATAGTAAGCTAGCTAAACTGTGAACTAACAACCATCATCAAGAAAGTACAAGGATGACTAGATGCAGACGTAAAGGCGACGACTGGCAAAGCAAAGGCCACATTCCTACAATTAAACAAATAACATATCCAACTCAAAACAACTGTCAGTCAACCAATATCAAAGTCACAATCTTCAATACGAACGTCAACACAGTCAGTCCTAATGTACGCAGCTGAAACTCGGAGAACTAATGCAACTATCATCAATAAGGTACAATTATTTATAAATATTTGTCTACGCAAGATACTCAACATCCATTGGTCGGATATCACCAGTAACAGTCACCTGTGGGAGAGAACAAACCAGGTTCCAGCTGAAGAGGAAATTCAGAATAGACGATGGGAATTGATAGGACATACATTAAGCAAATCATGAAACTACGTCACGACTGAAGCCCTAACTTGGAATGGTGAAGGGAAGAGGAAAAGAGGAATGCCAAACTGCACATTAAGTGGGGCAATAGAATCAGATATGGAAAGGATGAATGAGAAGTGGGAAGTGTCGGAAAGTATTGCCCAGGACAGGGTTGTATGGAGAATGCTGGTGAGCGGCCTATGCTCCTCAACGAGGACTAACGGGCGTAAGTAAGCATTAACAGATTTATCTTATTGTGTCTTTGATAAAAAAAGGTATATAATCAGACAGCTGAACTTTTGATGTCATATCTCGTTGATTTCATCATATTTACTGGAAAACCTAAGGGTCTTTAAAACGAAGTTATTGTTGAACTACTGAAGGTAGTCAATAGAAATCCATCTTGGAATTTTCGGAAACTAATGTTCAATATAGAATATGAAACAGTATTTACAATACTTGCAGTTACCAGTGCAGTATACTAATCAAAACAGATGAATATGCATGCATCAGATGTTTATTTATCAGTAACTGTTAACTTTGAATACTGTATGTGTGGTTAATTGACAAACACAGACTAGTGTAGTAAACCACTTAATCAATATACATTGTGATGTCAAGCCACTTAGGATAGTGACTTTAGTAAACTTGAATTGGATCAATACTAGGAAATAGACACCAAGATTCTGAGTACTACACTATGATAAAGCGAGAGTCTAAACTATATTCTTCAAAATTATGAGAAACAGTGGAAAGTATTGAACTGTAGTAAACAATATAAATTTGTTCTCAGATGTAAGTATTTGTTTTGGGACTCGCCCGGTCACCCACATTGTACGAACATTCCATGTACCTAAATTAATGGTTGCTCTGGTTGTCAGAATGGAGCATCAACCAAGTGACTTCCGAAGGAACTCGGCTTTCATTATGAAACGTCATAACTCTTCTAAATGACGAACTTCTAACTTCCGAGGCAGAGTTTAAATGTTATGAATTATATTTTTTTCTGGTTAGCGTTTTTTTAGCGAGTTAGTTTTTTTATAGGATATGGTCGCTAACCTCATGCCAAACCCTCATCTTGGGACTGATAGCAGCACCAGAGGGGCTCCAGACGGAGTAACAGGCGTAATTAAGTTAAGTATTTGTTATAAATTCAAGAAATAAGTAAATGATATCCATGATTATGATTATTAGAGCTCGGCTTCATCAAAAAAGGAATATTGCGTTCAAGTCAATTAATGTTTGAATAACAGAAAATACTAAATCAAATTATACGGTCCTAATGATTGGAAGAATTGTATTTCTAAAGTTTTGTAACTTAATGTAAGCCACTTCTTCAGAGTATATAAATAACCGAAGTTAAATGGACACAAGTTTAAATATATTGATTATTAACTCTCTACCCAACACTCAATTTATTTGATATTGTGTTGTGTGCTACTAATGTCAACAGATATAAGTCGTATGTTACATCAATCGAAAGTGAATCGCCTGGAGGCAGAAGGTTAAAAATATCGAAAAAAGGAGAATGAGAACAGAGAATGAACGATGTGAAAACGAAGGAACAATGAAGTTGGAGACGATTGATTGATATTTGCAAATGAAGTATTTATTGTTTGGTTCGCAGAGTTTACCATGAGATTCTGTAATATTCAAATAAATTCAATTGTCCCCACTAATATTCTCATTCACTGCAATACCTATAAGCTCTACTAATATAATCTTGAAACATAGCAACTAGCTATGAGCCAATAAGTGATATGAATTTACTAATCAATTTATTCGATTCAATATATTTAATTAAATGAAGACATTTTAGGCAAATTGGTAGCTTATGTCCATTTAATGTATGAATATGTAAGAAAAATATATAATCAACTGTTGTATATTTTAGTCTACTAATGTTTTCAGTCAGTTATTACTACTGTCATGTATTCTGTTTTTCATTTGATAATGTTTATGATATACGGATTTTAATCTAATCGCAAATCAGTGCTCTAAAGAACAGAAAAGTAGTGAAATATATCTATGAGGGCATTGTTTCCATTTGAATCTTTTCATTATGCAGCTTCATTACTTACTTACATACGTACTTACGCTTGTTACTCCCAATCGAGCATAAGCCATCGACTAGCGTCCTCCGAAACACTGTCCTAGACCATCCTTTATAGTTCTATCCAAATCTTGTTCATCCTTCTCATATCTATGTCCATTTGGTCAATCTCTTCTCCTTTGTTTAGCCCTGAGGATTCCAAGTGAGGGCACACCTTCTGACGCAGTTCGGTGCTTTCCTCAATGTGTTGCCTATCCACTTCCAGTGCTTCTTCCACATTTCTTCCTCCACTGGGATCTGGTTTGTTCTCTCCCATAGTACGTTGTTGTTGGTAGTGTCCGGCCAACGGATGTGAAGTATTTTGTGTAGACAACTGGTAATAAACACTTGAATCTTCTGGTTGATGGCTTTCCCAGTTGTCCAAGTTTCCACCCCACACACAGTAGGACTGTCTTGACATTTCTATTGAAAATTCTGATTTTGGTGTTGTTTGATAGACAGTTGTTTTGAGTTGCAGATGTTCTTCAATTGTAGATATTCTACTCCTGATTTGCCGATACTCACCTTCACATCTGCATCAGATCCACCATGCTCATCAATGATGCTGCCCAAATATGTAGATGTTTTTACGTCTTCGAAATCTTCTCCGTCAAGTGTGATTAATTTGCTGCATGCTGTGTTGCATCGCAGAAGAAAACCTATTTGGTCGTTATAAGTCGGATTTGTTAACTTTAAAACCATCTAGCACAATGATACAATTTTACGAAACAACCCGTATGATCTCATTTTTAGTTCATAAATATATATTTGGAATCCACTTCAAAATCACAGTGGACTGAAATTTGTAATTTGACATGAAAATTTGTAACCAACTGTAAAACTTGTTTATTAAGGAATATTTAATTTTTTTGATTAAGGTCATAAATCTGCCAATGTTAGACCGCCATTTAAATCCTGGAAGCACTGGATAGCCTTTTCGTCCTAGTATTAGACTCCTAAAAATAGCGTATCCACGATTTTACATTCCAAACTCGAACCTATGAAATACAGTCTGGCGCACGAACGCTTAACCTCTAGACTACTAGGTCGGAATCCAGGGGATCGTGGATGCGCACTTTTGAGGAGTCCCATTGTTGAGGACATTAGATCCTCAGTACTCACTTGGAAAAGGTTCTAATTTTGTAATTTTATTCTGAAAATTTGAACTTTATGTTTTCGAGCCAAGAGACGCTTAGCTAACCTCTAGCTTACATTTCGCAATCGGAAATCTTTGACTGTCATTGGTTGACCGATTTTTCATTACGCTATTTTGTGGCTCTCCCAAAGGCGTTTTTATCATTGTATAAATAAGCTTGATTTGTGTGCTTAGTGAACTCATATTCTCTGGGTGCTTGTAAAATACATTCTCTACGCCTCATCAAGTCTCTTGATCTAGTTAGCAGAGCTGGGAACAACAGAATAGAATAGCCTATCGTGTCACCTTCGTTCCGTCTACCGAGTAAGGTGAACCCGTAATAGCATTCAAGCATATCACCCATACTAGGAGGAAACAGCCATTCAGTGCTTCACGATTTTCCATTGTAGTTCAGCTTAATTTGATTTATAAATCCAACTATTAAATTATTACATTCTCCACAAACCCCCATTCTGATGATATATTGATTAGACAAGAACTTCCCCCCTTTAAGTTTGTTGATAGTAATTTCGTTATAATGATTTTCTTTAGTAAGCTGGACATGAAGAGTAGGAAAAGCGTTGGAAGCAGCGAACTGTTAATATATAAATATGATATTTTTCATTCCCTGTCTTTATACACTCAATCCTCTCATTTATTTGTAAATGTATTAGTTTAAATCAATTGAAGCTTGATCACCATGGAAAACCTGGAACCCCTGCACTGCCATTTCGTCCTAATGTGAAACTCCTCAGCAGTGTGCATCCCACCTCGCGAGATTTGAACACAGGACCTATCAGTCTCGCACACCAGCGTTTAACCTCTAGACCACTGACTGGGCCGGCATTCAACATTGTTAATCTCTAACCTTAACCAATCCACGCGTCTGTTGTGAAATAATAACTCACTGATATCAATAGTGGATGGTGGCGCAACTTTGTGGATTGGTTAAAGTTAGACTTTAACACCATTAGATTCCGACTCATTGGTTAAACGCTCACACGCGAAACCGATAGAGAAATTTATGTTTTATTGAATAAACAATTCACGCAATGTTAATGTATAGTTTCATTAGTAAATGAGAAAGATAATTTCTTTACTGAATATTAATCGAATGAGATCAGATTCAATCTTGTCTCACTACACTTTTGATTCATCTCTATTCCACCATTATTCACTTCATTCAACAATATATTTCATGAATAATCACCAATCATTATATTGATTAAGAATTATAATATGTATTATACCTTACATAAAAATGATCTGGCTTGGGAAACGTTTAGAACTAACACGACTATTAAAGAAATTAATTGTTGGAACGGAAATGTTTAAAAAAAATTGATGCGTGACATAATTTTCTCTCTTTTGCTTTCTTTCAGTCTCTCCCTAACTCCCTCTCTCTCCCTCCCTTTCTTCCTCTCCCTCTCCCCCTCCCCCCCCTCTCTTTCTATATATATATATATATATTAACACCGTTGGATGCCGGCTCAGTGGTCTAGTGGTTAAGTGCTCGCGCGCGAAGCCAGTAGGTCCTGGGTTCGAGCCCCGCGTGGTGCGGGATCGTGGATGCGCACTGCTGAGGAGTCCCATACCAGGACGAAACGGCCGTCCAGTGCTTCCAGGTTTTCAATGGTGGTCTAGCTTCAACTGACTCATGATTTCAAAAAAACTGTGAATATATATATATATATATATATATATATATATATATATATAAAGTTCATCTATTGGGATCCGTGTAAGTAAATAATGACTAGGAAGAACCTTGTTAACCTAATATTTTTTTACACTAAACATAATATAAAGTGTTACTGGTTTATTGTAATGACATTATTTATGAGTATTCATATTTGTATAGAAGAGTTTCATAGTGGTTAACAGTGGAATCTAAGGCACGCATTCAGTCCTCTTTTTTTTTAGAACTTGTCAACTCACTCTCCATTCACTCGTGTTAATATTCATTCAAACACAATGACCTTTCTTTTAATCATCGAATGGGTTATTCATTTGTAGTGGTTTTGCTTCGTTAATCGATCATCTCGATAACCATTGTATAATATAAAACTTGACGGTGTTTGAAATCAGAAGGCGATAAGAAACGGATAGAGTAGATCATAAAGCTATGAGCACATCAACCTATTTGAATCGGAGTGGAGAATAAGTATATATAGAGTCAAATTACATAACGGCGCAGCAAGGCGAGAAAAGGGACTAATAATAGGATTTGAGTACATATACATGGGGAGGAGAATGAACCATCAAGTGTTGTTTAAGCAATCAACATTTTAGCTATAGTCTGTCATGTGCCCTAGTGATCATAATAGTATAAAGAAATATGTGAATTGTTACTATTCAAATAACATTGTCTGTTAAGTAAGTTAAAAAAATGGCTTAACCAAAATGAACCATAATCAAAATTTGTTGTAGGATAGTTGCTATAGCTTGAGCTAGATAACAACTCACTTGGAAGGTAAGAGGTGACAAGGATAATAAAGAAAATATTGTGAAACCTTATCACTCCGGATAATAAGCTACCGGGGTATATTTATGAATGAGATCAATCTTTTTTTGAATACATAAAGGGGGTTTGAATTTTCGTATGACTGATGCTTCAATAAAACCTTAATATGCACTCTTTTACAATTTTATACAGCACCACAAAAGCCGAGTTGAGATCAATCTTACTTACTTTGACTGAAATCTAATGAAATATGGATTGAGATCATAATTGTTATGAATAGTTAATTTGTATTTTCACGAGAAACGTCAAATAACGCTTTAGTCTAATTTCAGTACTTAAAGCCACACAAACTTTTTGATTTTCGTTATATGTTACATAATCGCAAGATCAACCCAATATCAATAATCGTGAAATAACGTTACCGAAGGAGGAAATCTGCTAGGTTGGAAGCAATTACGAGTTCAGTTACACTGAGAAAGGAACAAAGACTTGTGACCAAAGATCAATAAACTAGCTATTCTATTGCTTCCCAACCCCACTAATTACAGAGAGAAGTAGAATTCCGAATGGTGAAATATATTCCGCACAAAACCAGAAGCACAAACAAATGAAAACGTATATATATACAGCACAAAACCGTCCTTGAGAAGCGTTACAAAATAGCATACTAAAATATACAACGGACCAATAGCATTTAGATTCTCCCAAGTGAGAAATACGACATGAAGGTGAGAAGAGCGCTTTTACAAAATCAGAATATTTTCCAAGTGAGTTCTTGGAGATCTAACGTCCCCAACAAAATCATTACACTATGTTTGTTTATCTATCTGTTCTCTTGTTGGTATTATATTTTAAATAGTATTCGAGACTTAACTACGAATCACTACAACTTGGCTAGCCTGTATAGGTTAAAAAAAGATCAAGCAAATAGATGATTTATGTAGTGATTTTCAATTATCAATCGGTTAACCAGTTTATCATTTCAGTAAAGCTAAGATCTCACAATATATCAAGCAACACACTAATAAACAGCATACTTTTTGACCGAGTTATTTTCGACCAAACTTTAGATCAGAAGGGATCTTGTGGATATTATAGTAATTTTAATAGTTGAAATCATGAGTCAGTTGAAGCTAGATCACCATAGAAAACCTGGAACCACTGGATGGACGTTTCGTCCCAATGTGGGGCTCCTCAGCAGTGCGCACACACGATCTCGTCTCGTTAGATCGAACCCAGCACCTATCAGTTTCTCGCGCGAATGCCTAACCAATAGAACAATGGTGTTGATGCCTAACTTCGACTCATCCACGACTCATCCGCGACACATCCACTATTATGTTCAATGAGTTACTATCTCACAGCAGGACTCCACTGATTACTACTTCTCACAAGAGACCCCGGGTTCGAATCCTGTGTTCGGAATCATGGATGCACACTGTTGAAGAGTCTCACTCTAGAAGACAATGTCCATTCAGTGCTTTCAGGTTTTCCATGCCGGTCTAACAATATATCGATTCATGATACCAATCAATCATTTATTCTTAAAATTTAATCAAAGTATGTTTTATTATTTATCATTCAATTTATTGATTATTTATCATGATTGTATAGGAGTAATCTATGTTTACATAAAACTAATCAATCAACGAATTGTATTTACAACCTACATTGTAGTCATGGAAATAATTATAAAATGTAATACAACAATTGAGATGAATAGTGTTTAAATAATAATGTAAAGCAGGTCATTTGATGTTTCAGCAAAGGTGAGAATTAATGAGAACAATGTCATACAAACATTGATTAAACTTGTTTACTTAACTTATAGTTTCCACCCAAATAATTCAATTCTATTCTTGTAAACTGTTTCTTTTTATCATGCATAACTCTTCGTGTTTTTGTTTTATTTTTACTTACAGTCAATATATAAACATTGAATTGATTATTGTTATCATAAATCATAAAACTTATGTAATTAAGTAATGACGATTTAGTTGCGATGGCCAAATTTTTTTCTTCTAAGCTGTGTTTTCAATTAGCTAATGAGAGCAGATTTATACTGCAGTGAACGAGAACACATAGACAGACAAATTGAATGTATCAGAAGGGGGTTTGTGAAGATTGTAGTAACTTAAATAGTTTAAAACATGAGCCAATTGAAGCTAGACCACCATCGAAAACCTGGAATTGACTGGTTTCAAGAGGTATATTCTAGAGTTCTAGTGAGAAGCAGTGATCAGTCGAGTTCAACTGAGTCTGTTGTGAGATAGTAACTCACTGATGACAATGACGGACGTGTCACTCAATATCGTGCATTAGCTAAAGTCAGACACTAACACCATTAGATGCCGGCCGGCTCAGTGATCTAGTGCTTAAGAACTCGTGCGCGAGACTGATAGACCTTGGTTTCGAATATCGCGAGATGGGATCGTGGATGAGCACCGCTGAGGAGTCCCACAGTGGGACGAAATGGCCTTGCAGTGGTTCCAGATTTTCCATGATGGTCTAGTTTCAATTGACTCATGATCTCAACTATCACAAATGAATGTATTTGGGTAAAAAATTACAGAACATTATAGTAAAACCTGAGAACCACACAGTAAATTTTTCATTTGTAAAATAACGGTTAATTGTTTTAAACTTGGCTGTTTCTTCTGCAAAATGTTAATCAATCGCCTCAAATTTCATTGTTCTTTCGTTTCCACACCGACCATTCTTTTCTTTGATCTTTTAAACCTTCTACCTCCAGGTATTTCGATTTTGATTGATGATATATACTACTTATATCTGTCGACATCAGTAGCATACTCCACAACACATTTTTAGATATTTCATTACTGTTCAATTTCATTCTTAGGTTTTAGCTCAGTTATTCACACATGAAAAACTGACAATCTCAATATTGTATTTAAACATAAATTATGACTAGTCTATACTATGTTACTTACTTACTTACGCCTGTTACCATCAGTTGAGCATAGGACACCGACCAGCATTCTCCAACCCACTCTAAACTGTGAATTCTTTCTACTCCTATCCAATTCTTGTTCATTCTCCTCATGTCTGTTTTCTCCATTTCTCGGTGTAATATGTTCTTTGGTCTTCCTCTCCTCCTTTGTTTAGCCTTGAGGATTCCATGTGAATGCTTGGATTGTCACGCAGTTTGGTGCTTTCGTCAATGTGCTTTATATCCACTTCCAGTGCTACTTCTTGATTTCTTTCTTCACTGAAATCTGGTTTATTCTCTCCCTATACTATGTACTTTATACAAATTACAATAACTTAGATGGTCAGCATATGAAAATTCTCTATAGATAAGTGGTATTTAACATACCAAGACATATAAACCATATTTCATTACTAAATAACTGAAATGGAAAAAAGATAATAAGCTAAAAAATTTATTCCTTAAATTTCAGTTTACCCATGAAATCTGCATCTATATTTGTCAGCTGGATGTAATTTCACCTCAGCGTTGATGTTCACTCTGGAACTCGAATCAAGTATCATTCACTGCAAACGCCATCACAATAATCACGTACGTACATCATGGCACAATCAAGTGGCTATTAGGACTCAATAGGTAAGTGGATAACACGATGGCGTTTAAAGTGAATAGTACTGAATTCGAGTCCCACAGTGAACGTTAACTCTGGGATGCAGGTAAATCTAGCTTACGAGTCCTAAATAGGACGAAACACGCGTCCTGGATTTCACTGTTAGACATCTTTGCATATAATGCCTGTGATTTGAGTTAGTATCGAGGTAATACACACAAGATGCATATATGCTAATAACAGACTTATCAACTGTTGTCCTAAAAATCAATGTGAAGATTCCAGTAAACAATACCAAATGAACACATATAAATGTTTTATTCGCCTATAAGTAATACAAAAGTACATGAGCAAATTCACATTGAATTAAATTATAAGGTGTAATATCCAGATAAAATGTTACATTATTAAACAAAAGCTATACAGACTGAAAAGTAATACACTATGTTCTTCTCTGAAGCAAAATCATAAAGTTAGAAAACGTGATCTCATCTATCCAATCCTCATTATATCAGTTGTTATATATATACACTGCCTTGTCACGGCAATGAGTATTGTTTACGAAATTGAGTGGACAAAAAGAGAATTTCCGTCGCTTAAACCGGGTTGGTGGCTATGGAAGATCCACCTAGGGGAATTGGAAAACCCTTATTCCACGCCAAAGGTACACATGGGGTCCAGGATCCTGAGTGAATAAATGATGTATGCAACAATTATTGGTCACCGGCTACCATGAGACTACATCTCCTGACGTTGCTCCACTACCATGTAGGATAGACCTTTAGGTCCAAGGCTCCAGGTGTGCCCCTCTCCCCAAAAAAACTATCTGGTTCGATTTGGATACCCGGACAGTATCCTAACCTTCACACAAATCAAATGGAAAACCTGGAATCACTGGTTTAAAAAACCCCTTCTCATATATATATATATATATATATATATATATATATATATATATATATATATAAATGTATTTCAGTAATATATTCTCTATAAAAAAATCATATTAAAATATTAAAATTCTCTATTGTATTTATTGTAAACACTAAACAAATCAAAATGAACTATTAATTTTCTAAGACAATAAATGTTTTACCACAACCAACAACAACAACAGCAAGAGCAACAACAACTAAACACACACACACATTATGATTGTAGGCGGAATTCGATTGTCATTTATAAACAATATAGAATTATAAATATGATCATTTGAAGTCTAAAATGAAATGCTTGAGTGGTTATTGTTCTGTGGTTTGTCTTCCTTTTCTTTTCTTTTAAATGTAATTTCATTCATGTTTTAAATATGAAAATCATCCATTGAGACATTGAAATGAAAAGATTAATTAGTTGAGAAAATAGACATTCGAAAGAGAGAGTGTGTGTGTGTGTGTGTTTGTTTGTTCTCGATTTTATTGAGATCACGAAATTATTGAAGACCAGGGACTAAGACTTATACACATTTGAATCTTGGCCCATTTATTTAAAGTTTAAGCGTTCAAGTGCCAGATCGAAGGTTCTTTGATAAGTTTCCAGTGGAAGGATCTTGGAAGCTCATAGCTGAGAAGTTTCATAATAGAACAAAATAATTGAATATTACTTACGTCGGTCTATGAACTTACCAAAAAAGACATATTGTTAAACTGTATCATTATCTATCAATAAGAACTGCAAATACGTACATTTTTATTAGAAGAGGTTTTTATAGAGGGTGCAGCTGGACGATCTAGACTTCTCAGATGATCTGGCTCTTCGATCGCACACACAACAACAAATACAGGAGAACACGATCAGTGTAGCAGCAGCCTCAGCAGCAGTTGGTCTCAATATACACAAAGGGAAAAGCAAGATTCTCCAACACAACACAGCATGCAACATTCGAACCGCACTTGACGGAGAAAATTTCGAAGATGTAAAAACATCTACATATTTGGGCAGCATCATTGATGAGCATGGTGGATCTGATGCAGATGTGAAGGTGAGTATCGGCAAATCAGGAGTAGAATATCTACAATTGAAGAACATCTGCAACTCAAAACAACTGTCTATCAAACAACACCAAAATCAGAATTTTCAATAGAAATGTCAAGACAGTCCTACTGTGTGTGGGGTGGAAACTTGGACAACTGGGAAAGCCATCAACCAGAAGATTCAAGTGTTTATTACCAGTTGTCTACACAAAATACTTCACATCCGTTGGCCGGACACTACCAACAACAACGTACTATGGGAGAGAACAAACCAGATCCCAGTGGAGGAAGAAATGTGGAAGAAGCACTGGAAGTGGATAGGCAACACATTGAGGAAAGCACTGAACTGCGTCAAAAAGCATGCCGTCACATGGAATCCTCAAGGCTAGACAAAACAGAAGAGAAAGATCAAAGAACACATGACGTCGAAAAATGGAGACAGACATGACGAGAATGAACAAGAATTGAATAGAACTAGAAAGGAAGGCCAAGTCTGGAGTCGGTTGAAGAATTCTGCTGGGTGGCCTATGCTGGATTGGAAGTAGCAGGTGTAGGTATGTAAGTAAGTAAGTTCTAAATGTTGAGTTATGATGTATTCGCCTATTTGGAGATAACTGAGTAAACATTAATTAATAATCATTCATTCCATATACCATTTATATTATAATATAAAATAGTCTTTTCCTACATGGTTACAATAGACCATACAATTTACATGAAACATTCAACAATAGAACTTTTTTTTATTTTCAACTAATGATTCTTTGTTATTGAATAATTATAAAGAGAATGGTAATACTTATCCATATACCTGAAAAGATACTTAGTTCATTACCATATACAAAGACAATTAAGAAAAAAATAGATATGGAAACAATAAGTAATTTCGTTAACTAATTCCCATAACATACATTGAATATTCAAATATTTTAATCATTAGTTTTCTTTTTCACCATATTATCTCTTTACTATTTGTTATAATTTGTAGATTTGTGCCCCCCCCCCTGTCAATGATACCTCTCATTAGAGAATAGTGAATTATCAACCGGATCAATGATGCATAAAACCTTCACGAGTAGTCTACAGTCTTTATCGGTCCTGCTTCTCGCCTAGTCCTGTCTATTAAATCCAGAACACCAATCTCAGTCTCTGTAATATGAATCATTTATTTCAAACATACTAGGTTTATATACCAACCAGACAGACGACATTGTACCATCAAATAGGAAACAATATTTGTACAAGATTTAGTCAATAGTGGTTGTGAATGTAGGAGGTAGTAATTGACAGACTGGGTATAACTCAAGAATGGTAAATCGTCTAATAATAGTCCATGGGTCAAAATAAAGTTCATGATAAAAGGAACATGAATATGATTAGTTTAGTTAATAATTATGCAATAAGAATATGTGTATATTATTAATCCAGAAATAAATTCCAATAATTACCATTCATTATTCTCATTGAGATATAACACTATTAAAAGGATTCATTCTTGTTTTCATGCTCTTTTTTGATTAAAGTTCATTTTCAATGATTATCATCCTGTGCTATATTACTCAATATAATGCATAATATATTATATTCAGTTTTCTTAACAGCTTCAGTTAAAAGTACTATGGAAATTTTGTACTTCTATTGATTCGTATTCTTTTATTCTTATAATAGTTTCTTTTTGAAATCTTCGTTTTAATGAACAGAAATGTATATGCTCAGTAGTGATTGGCTTCAAGAGGTTTTTCCTGGAGTTCTAGTGAGAAGCAGTGATCATTGAAGTTCAATTGGGTCTGTTGTGAGATAGTAACTCACTGATGACAATGGTGGATGTGTCGCGCAATATCGCGGATGAATTGAAGTTGGACATTAACACCATTGGATTTCGGATGATTCGGTGGGCTAGAGGTTAAGTGTTCACGCGCAAAACTGAAAAGTCCTGGGTTCAGGTGCTTCTGTTCTACTATAGGTCTTCTCTTCTATGTGTTGTTGTGTGTTACATAGAAGAGCTAGATCATCTTCGAAGTCTTGATCGTCTAGCTGCATTCTAGCTGTTCACTGTATCTCATGCATTTCATCCTTAGATGTTGACGTCTTTATGATCTAGTCGATCACCAGGCGAAGGAGAAATGGTGAGAGTAAGCAAACTTGCTTGACACCAGCCTATACTTCCAACGAGTCTGTGAGCTGTCCTCCATGCACGATTTTGCGGTTTTAATCCATCATAGGGATTCCTTATGATACACATTTAGATGATGATAAACAATTAATCCGACTTTGTTACTGTGATTGATTCTGAGCCTTATCAAAAACTTCTCCAATCACTGGTCGCGGTTATCATATAGATGTCAACTAGGTAGTCTGAATTGATCAATATGGCTCAGATTAACACTTTATGATTTTATAGATTAATGTTGCGTCTTAGTTTGCACATCAATAGCTTTCTTCCAATCTACTAAACAAATGGGCCAATATCTTTTATCAAGGTGGTGTATATTATTTTGTTATCATTTATTGCAACTCATCAACAAACTGTTGAGCATAACGTCATAGGTTGCTATGCTATGGAAGATATCAATTGCCAGTTTAATCGGAGAAGGGTTTTCTGGAGATTGTAGGTGAATTCATGAGTCAATTGAAGCTAGACTATCTGGATGAATCCCCAATATTACTTTTCACTTATCAAGAAAAACTCATAATTTCCTGTAACTTAATTGATTCACTGACAAATAAACTACTAATTTTGGTAATTTTCAGGACATCCTTAGAGTCATTTTGTCTATTGTAACCTTATATACTTTTTCTAGTTTAACTAATAACCTCATGCTAAACACTCCTTTGTTATACGGACTCACGACCGTCAGTAACGCTAGAAGAGATTCAGGTAGAGCTTTGTAACCCTATGAATACAATTCTAACTTCTATTCGCATCCAGCCTCTTTGAATTCTCGAGCTTCCGTTTTCCTTCAGAGCAACTGAAAAACCTCCCAAATTGTCAATTTTCAATATCGTGATTTTGATAGATACCACTGTTGATCAGGTTGTATACGCATGATAACTAAATTCTTACAGGAAAGTAACGCTATTTGTTAAGTATATTTGGTGAGTGACAGTCGGTCGTCAAACATTTTCATTGGATGGAGTAAATACGAAATGCTAAACATGATCCAGTTCTCCTTTTTACTGCTAAAGCACATTCCACATATAATCATTTTTCTAAAATATGGTGTATAATCCAATTACCAGCTTTTTTTACACTGATTTTGATTTCATGCTTACATCAAATATCACTCATTTAGCCAAAACTTCAGGTGAGCTGCGCTAAGGTGACTTTGAGAATGTCCACCTAATAACTAGGATCAAATGAGGATTATAAGCCTGTGTGAAGAATTCGATTTATGATTTACAGTGGATGGTTAGGTTTGGAAATCAGATTTAGAGTTTTCATCATGAACTGACATCAGCTAAAAGACCAAAACGCTATTTAGCCATATAGATGAATGGATTTCGCGCCGAAATCTAAGACCTGTTATCTTAAATCTGATTCGTTCGTCCATAAATTCTAGTCTAGCCAAATTTATGGTTTGCAAATATGAATCTTTTATAATTGAACGATGTAAATTTTTACATTGAATATATTCGTGGTGTCGCCTCCAAATGCCCTGGTACGGCCGAGAGTGGGGAGAGTCCGCTCTCCCTCTCCAAATGCTCTCACATGGCCACGCGTATATAGCCTCTTCCAGAGAAGTCTTACTCACTGCCTTCTCGTGACGGAGGTGTTGTTTACGAAAATGGGAGGAAGAAAATCGAATGTCCGGCGCTTTACCGGATTCCAAACTAATGGTGTACATGGGCACCAGTATCCTGCGGGAACAAATGGCGTATGAACCAATTGTTGGTCACCGGCTTCCATGGGACTGCATCTCCTTACGATGCTCCACTGCCTTGTGGACCAGACCTTCAGGTCGAAGGCTTGGGGTGTGGCACCCTAAGAAAACCACTTGCTTCGGTTTGGGCACCCGGGCAGTATCACAGCCCTCACACATGTCGAATGAGATTTTTGTGGCGCATATGTATTTGTTGTCTCTTTGTTCCAATATCTATGTGTTGAAATAAAAATAAATAATAAATAATTCGTGGTGTCAACAAATATGTACCAAGTAAACATGATAGTTATAATGGCTATTAATAGGACGTTTTAATCGACAAAGCTGCAATTAGCATTCATCATCTATATCTATTAAAAAAAATCTCTTATATCTCGTAAATCCAATATACATCTACAAGTTTACTTGTTCTTTTGAACTAAGGTAAACAGACCATAGTTAGCACTTGCTTACAACTCAAATACAAGAACTTCCCTCCATTGCACAAGTAAATGGCTAAAAGAACCCAGTAGCTAAGTGAATAACGCGATGGTGTTCAAAGCGAACGGTACTGGATTCAAGTCCCAGAGTGAACATCAACTCTGAGATACAAATACATCCAACTGACAAATCCTAAAAAAGACGAAACGCGCGTCCTTAATTTCACTGCTAGCCACTATTCAACCCTATGTCAGTATGGTTCTATTAAAAAAATGAGGAGAAATAGGTCAAGTATTCTCTTTTTGAAGATTTGATAAATTTTATTCATTTTTATACCAAAAATCGAAAACATTAACATACAACTACCCCCCCCCCTTTTTTTTACTTTTTAATGGAAAATAATGTCTCTAATTAAAATTTGTTTATCTTCATTGATTTTTGTTGTTGTTGATTAACTGATTAGTCAATTTGATAATTATGCAATCAATAATGATAAATAATGATTCAATTGATTATTGATTAATTAAATAATTTCTACAATTGATTCATTATGTTAGAATTGAAGGTTTATGGAGATTGTAGTGATTATAATAGCTGAACTCAATATATTGAAAACCTGGAAACACTAGGCGGATATTTCATCTTAGTATGGAACTTATCAATAGTGCACATCTATAATCACATATGCGGGACTCGAACCTAGAGTTTGCATGCGAGATCAATGTTTCTGGTTTAAAGTGCTTATATTGAGTTATGAATTCGATTCAGATCCTATAATAACTCAAAGACTGATATTTACTTATAAGAATTTTTAATGACTATTCCGCCTGAAGTCCCTCCGGGGTCTACTGCCGGTCCTATGGCCCGATAAAAGAGGAGGCTTGAGCATGGGGTTAGGGACTCCATCCAATAGAAAACTAACTCGCTAAAAAAAACGCTAACCAGAAAAAATTATTTAAACCTTTTAAAAACGCTAACCATTCGGTTGTAAGAATCAGAAAAATATTAGAAATCTATATGTTTAGTTGAATTGAAACGGTAAAGTATTTTGATCAATATTGATTCATAACAATAAGATCTGTTTGAAAGAATTATGAATTTGGACTATTCTAACTTAATGTTATCAACTTCTGATACAAATAAACAATGATTATTGTATTAACTGTTTGAAATAGAACGAAACATGTGTCCTGGATACCATTGCTAGTCACCAATCATCTATGTGGCTCAAGTGGATGATTTTGAAAACAAAACTCCATCAAAATTCATCTCTCCTTATAATTTATTATTATTCCTATGATATACACATATACATTTTACGGAAATTGTCTTCACATGTAGCTTCCTTTTTTTTTTAAATAAACAGAACTTTTTTTCAATTTATAGACAAATCAACATATGCTAACTAGTGACTGAATTCCAGAGGTATTTCCTGGAGTTCTAGTGAGAAGCAGTGATCAGTGGAGCTTAACCAGGTCTGTTGTGAGATAGTAACTCACTGAACACAATCGGGGATGTGTCACTCAATTTTTTGGTTTCGTTAAATTTAGACATTAACACCATTGGATGCCAGCCGACTGAGTGGTGTAGAGGTTAATCGTCCACGTACGAGACTGATAAGCTCTGGGTTGGAATCTCACGTGACGTGGTCGTCGTTGTGCACCACGGAGGAGACCCGCAGTAGGATGAAATGGCCGGCCAGAGCTCCTAATTTTTCCGTGATGGTCTAGCTTCAATTGACTCATGATCTCAACCAGTAAACATTTGTAGACATTCAGGGGATATAAGGAATGGATACAAGATATTATTCACTAAAAAATTTCTATCATATTAAAACATAGATGTTTAGACGAATAAGGAATAAGTTAGTAAATAAGCAAACTAAATTCTTAAAAAATTTAAAATCCTGACACACATTTTACAAGTATTCAATTAATTTCTATGCGGTAATAAAGTAGGATAATATCAGCAACAGTCTACTGTGAGAGAAAACAAATCAACTTCGATTTGAAGAGGAAATTAAGAAAAGATGTTGAAGGCGGATTGGATATAGGCATCACAGAGCGAACGTTTACTACCTGAAATCCTGAAGGGAAAAGGAAAAGATAAAGACCGAAATATATAATACGTTGCGAATTGGAGGCAGACATGAATAGGATGAATAGCAACCAGAAAGGATTGTCAAGGACCGAGTTGGATGGAGAGTGCCCTACGGAGGTGATGCACACTCTGCGACTCGAACTTAGTACCGTTCACTACAAATGCCATTGCGTTATCCACTTAGCTATACTGAGTCCAGATATCCAACAACAATCGGAAGATACAAGCAAGCAACACCAAGTGAATTCATTTGAATTCCAAAGGTTTGTGTAATGTTTATGAGAATGAAGGCGATTTTCAACTTAGACCTGGTAACATTTAACAAAGGATATCTTCAACGGTAGGGAAAGTTCTCTAGGAGTTCTGACTATGAATACGTAACTACACTATCAAAGAAATTATGAATGAGCTGCTTAAATAAGGGCTTCTATTATTTTCAATTAACCAAAAGTTATACAAGGGACGTACATTGTAATTTAAAATGAAGGGGACTAATGTCCTTCATAATTGTCGTAATAAGTCAGAAGTTTGTGCTGATGATGTCGCTCAGAAAAACGATGAAATCTCCACGACCAAATCATCCAGCTCACAGAACAAAACTCCATCAAGGTCAGATATTTACTTGACCCTGATTGTTTGATAATGATTGTTTTAAATAGTTACGTAAATATTCACTTGTGATTCAGTTGTATGAAGTACAATACAATAGTTTTAGTAAAGGCCATACCATTAACATACTTTAGTCGTATGCAATTGGTACATTAAATAGATTCAGTGGATTTTAACTTGCAAAACAGATTGTCATTAGTGTTTTACTACCATGTCGACATTCGGCTTACAACTATATTCGATGACTAATAATACTGAATAATATTACGAAAAAATAACATAATACGATGTGACTATAATTTATGAACTATCTTTGGGCGACGCTAAAGTGACTTTGAGAATGTCCATATACTAACTAGGATCAAATGAGGGTTATAAACCTGTGTGAGGAATTATAATTATGATTTACAGTTGATGGTTAAGGTTAGGAATTACATCTATGATTTTAATCACGAATTAACATCAGCTAAAATACCAAAACTCTATTTAGCCAAATGAATGAGTGAATTTTGCGCCAAAATCCGAGACTTGTTATCTTATACGTGATTGGTTCGTCCATAAATACTAGTCTCGTCCATATTATTAACAGAAGAAAACGAAGTCCCTTCTGATCTTAAATCTCTTCTCTCATATAAATTCATATTGTTTTTCGAAATATATTTTTGTTTAAAAAGAGCAATACTTGATTCCTGAGTAGTTTTATAGCCAATTGTTTTGCTTTACAAAATTCGTTCTCTTAAGAACTTCAAATAATTAGTCAACTTATCTGGTTTTGAATCATTTCAGTCAATTAACAGTTAACTAGACAAAAAATATTGTCCACTTCATTTTTCATGTTAGTTTTGTAGACCAAACCTATTTAATTTTTTGACTGTGCAAAACTAATATCGGTTCATCATCAAGTGATCATAGCCCGCCCATTGCATACACACCAACAAATGCAGATAAACACAGCCAAGGTAGCAGCAGTCTCTGCATCAGTAGGCCTCAATATACACAAGGAGAAAACTAACGTCCTCAAATACAACACGGAGAACAGCAATCCAATCATACATGATGGTGAAACTCTGGAAGATGTAGAACTCTTCACATACATGGGAAGCATCATCGATGAACAAGGATGACTAGAAGCAGACGTAAAGCCGACTACTGACTAAGCAAGGGCCTAGTCCTACAATTAAACAAATAACATATCCAACTCAAAACAACTGTCTGTCAACCAGTATCAAAGTCACAATCTTCAATACGAACGTCAATACAGTCAGCTGAAGCTTCCACAACTACTACAACCATCATCGAGAAGGTATAAGTATTTACAAATAGTTGTCTACGTAAGATACTCAACATCCATTGCCGGATATCATCAGTAACAGTCACCTGTGGGAGAGAACAAACCAGGTTCCAGCTGAAGAGGAAATTCAGAATAGACGATGGGAATTGATAGGACATACATTAAGCAAATCATGAAACTACGTCACGACTGAGGCCCTAACTTGGAATGGTGAAGGGAAGAGGAAAAGAGGAATGCCAAACTGCACATTAAGTGGGGCAATAGAATCAGATATGGAAAGGATGAATGAGAAGTGGGAAGTGTCGGAAAGTATTGCCCAGGACAGGGTTGTATGGAGAATGCTGGTGAGCGGCCTATGTTCTTTCACGAGGAGTAACAGATGTAAGTAAAAAGTAAATCATCTGATCAGTTTGATGTTAGGCTCCATTCAAGACCTATTGAAATGAACAATTGAAAACTGGAGGTCACTAGGTGATGGTGGATCACAATGTACCGATTTATCGTAACAAATCTCAACTATTTCGTTTTCTATTGTTTAAAATATCCTCCCAGGTCCTACTTAATCAGGATTTAGACCTATCTCATTATTTAATATTTTATTAGGATCGCCGGTTAGTGGCCCTAGTTATATCTGACTCCATTTGATCGTCTTAATGTTTGTTATTAAACTGTACATGTCGCCTATCCTCGTACACAACTATAGACTTAACTCGCCTTAGTGAATAACGTAATTAAATAAGTCAAATAGAAGACGGAAGTTTGAATGTGTTGATCAAAAAAGACAGTCAGAAAGACGAAGTGAAGAACGAGAAGGAAAGAGAGCGATTCCAAATGATGCGTCGTGCAGAGGGAATTTGAACCAACTGAATTTATTCAAGAGTTAATCAATATTTATAGTTAGACAAAAAAAGTTAGACATGTGACGAATAAGATAAGAAATGTACATCCGTACGCTTACATAAAAACAGTCAGGAATAATAGGCAAATAAATGACAGGGTAAAAGTGTGACTTCAAAAGAATGAATAGAATAATTTGTTCATAGACTAGTATAACCTATATGGGCTTGAAATAATACCAGCTCCTACAGTGTGAACAAACGATAATCTCATGAATAGTTCATCCACAATCATTTTAACGATCAATAATTACTTGGATAGTCCAGTGGATGACAAAAAATCTATCTTTCCATCATCATTGGCGCTCAACGTCTATTATGAACTTGGGTCATTCATGATCACTTCACAGAACTCTAATATTTGACCTAATGTAAAAATCTTTTCCTTTAATAAGTAAAAATAAACATTTTGTGAATTTTTCAAAGGTTTTATTTATATATGAATATTTTGAATCTATCGTTGAATTCTTTAGACGATGTTGATTACTTTAATCGTCTTTTTCTCTACAGCGATCTTGAGTACTATCAGAAGCATGAAAGCAGTTATCACTTCCCTGTTGCACAAACCGTGGAAGGGTTCTTCTAGAGGTACCTGAAAACGAAATGGATTTAAAGGTAGTTTTAGTGACCTTAGTGCCCAAGGGACAACTGTTTGAGATCGGCCACACATGGCCTTTATGTGAGTAATTTTAGCGGTAGCTCCGTATTTGTTAGGACCTTACCGCCGTAAATGGATATCCGTGGGATAAAAACGAGGTGTTCATCTTTAGGGTCGACCTTTTCTAACCTCACCCTTCATTGTGGATAGGCAGCATCGCTTCATACCTTTCTTTCTACGAACTAATTCTTTCTTCCTACACTATATCTTTATATGCAATCTTTCTTTTATATATTACCACCACCGAATTAATTACTCCTATGAATCTGATGTTCATCTTGTTGTGCTTATGCGGTATGACAACTTGAACTGTCAGAAGCACGACGGCAGTTATCACGGTTGCCCACACCGTGGAAGGGTTCTTCTAGAGGTACCTGAAAACTAAATTGATTTAAAGGTGGTTTTAATGACCTAAGAACGTGAGCTCATTGCCCAAGGGACAACTGCTTGAGACTAAACATACAGTCCTGAATTTCACTGCTAGTCACTATCCACCTTTACTTATTATTAATAAGATTTACTGAATTAATGTTCACCCAGTTACTAAGTTTAGTAAAACAATAAGACAGTTATCACAAGAGTTTATATATATATATATGGTAGATATTTTCTGTACATATACAATCATTCTCCTAATCATTTTCATTATAAGCATCTTATAAATTGAGAAATGGGCAAAATAATTGTAAAAATGTATATCGAAATTGTCTTGACATAACACAATATAAAATAAAATTTAATCCATTATTAATTAATGTTAAAAAATCCAAGAAATCACCTAATCTTTCATAGACGGTTGCACTGAAACATCCACCTTGAAAATTATTTAATATTAATAATGCAGACTATAAGAAAAAAAAGAGAAAAAAAAAACAGAACAAAAGTTTTTTATTATAAATTGTTCATATATAATTAAAGTTAAATGTTTTAACATGATCGTTTAGTTTTTGATTGAGATCATGAACCGATTGATGTTAGACCACCACCTTTGGAAACCTGGAAGAACTGGACGGCTGTTTCGTCCTACTGTGGACCTCCCCAACAGTACGCATCCACGATCCCGCTAGCGAGATCCGTACCCAGGGCCTTCGGTCTGGCGCGCGAACGCTTAACCCACTGGACCACTGAACCGGCATCCAATAGTGATAATGTCTAACATCAACCAATCCACGAAATTGCGCGACCAACTTCCATTCTACTGAGGTAGATAACTGTCTCTACCAGACATGGATTAGCTCCACTGATTATGGCTTCTCACTAGAACTCCAGGAATTCCCTCACGAAGCTAGTCACTAGTGAGCACATGTTGATTACTAGTGTAGAGGTTGTGGAGATTATTAAGTTTTTGATTGAGGTCATGAACCGATTGATGTTGCTGAGGAGTCCCACAATAGGACGAAACGGCCATCCAGTGCTTCCAGGCTTACAATGGTGGTCTAACATCGATCGGTTCATGATCTCAATCAAAAACTTAATGATTTTCACAACCCCTGTTATATAGATCGTTAAGATTCGATCTGTATTAAGAAAGACCTGACCTATATGATATTGATCATTATTCAATGATCAATCAATGATAAATACATCTCAGGATTATAGGAGACCAATCATAACCCAGATAGCTCAGTGGTAACGTCTTATGACTGTGATATTGGATGAAACACGATCGAATCTGTTAGGAAGTATCATTTCGGTCAAGATTACAGATATAACTTACTGACGAGTGTCAAGTAGCACGAAACGTAGATCTAGGGTTTCCTATTGACTACCTTCAACTACAAACTTAATTGTAAAGTTCATTGTAATTAACTAGTAATAATTACTGTTTCGACGAATAAACGTTTGCTCAAACTTAAATATAAGTAAACGTGAATAACATGAAAGCGATTCTGCGAGTAATATATATATATATAGATATAGATATAGATATAGATATGCGTTAGGAAGACTAAAGAACTCACTGAGTCACGATTTGGAAGTAGACATAAAGGCGAGACCATAATTTATGGATGAGCTAATCAGAAGCATTTGGATGATTTCAAAGTCACGGTTCTAATTTCAGTACCTCATGCTCACGTGCGACAAGTTTATAGCGGATTTAAGAGAGGACATGGGATTACTAAGAATTTTCTTTTTTTGTGACTGAGGTAACCAAATGACTGTATTACTGTGTACAGAATAAAACGATCAGGTTGTCTTTTGATGTTATTTATGTTGGAGGAAGAAGTCTGCTGGAACAGGAACTTTTTTCGCTCGATCTCGATTGAGACTTAGGTAAATCATGATTGAGAATCGGATAAGAAAAGTACCAGTCATACTGGCTGCAACATTTGCAGATGTTACCAAAGCTTCGGCAGTTCAATGGTATGAGTATTGTCAAGATATATGTACAACAAAAATGACAATCTTACACTAGTTGTTTGAAGGAGTCAGGAGAATCGTTGAAATAGATAGAACAGGAAACGAAAATTTAACAGAGGAAATAGTATTCAACAATTCGTATCATAAGTCCAGGAAAAAAACATATTTGGATCTTGTCATTTAATTATTTAGTCACAATCGTTGATGAAATGTATCATTCTGCGCAAAGATGGATAATGGCTGGCAGTGGAATTCAGGACGTGCGGTTCGTCGTATTTTGGACTCTGAGACTCGAACCCATTACCCTACGCTTCAAAACGTTATCACCTTATACACTTAACTACTGAGTGCTTATAGCCACTTGCTTGTGCAATGGGATGAAGTCTAGATTCACTTGTTATGAATAAATAAATACAACTGTAATATCCCAATGAATAGAAAATCAGATTTCCTGATGTTTCGTAACTCAGTGTGAGTCACTTATTCAGAGAATAAATAACCAAATCAAAAATTAATCAAACTTTAAATTGTACAAAGTAGCAACATAAGAATACTATGTGCGATCAATCAAGAAAATCAGGTCTGAACAAATCAATGTCGTTATTTCGGTCAAGGTGATTCATATGAGACATGTTTCTACATTTGCGTAAGTGTATGTATGGTAAGTGGTGAAAAATATGACATGTGTAGCGAGAAATGATAGACTTTAATTTGCATGTATGATAATAGTGTGAAATGTGAATAGATTCAGACATGGTACCTTGAATAGATAGTCTAAGTAGAATATATGGTAAGCCCTCCGTTTCTGTTGAGAGCAGTAGGATTAAGCATTATGTGGAACGCTTCAGCTACTCTCATTTGTTTGTAATTGGAAAAATCTTTTCGTAATATTTTGATATTTGAGAAATGGATTTGATGATTGTTGAAAATGGCGTTAACTGCTATTGCCGATTTAATCTGAAGTTTATCCAGTTCTACGGGATTATTAGGAGGTTTATCTATGTACCTAATATGTTCTTTGATTCGAGTTCACTGTCCAATATAGAAGGTATCACAATCGACACAACCTAATTTGTAGACGCAGTTCTGTCTTGACATGAATGGGATTTTTTTCTTTTAAGCGAACTAAAGTATTTCGAAATTTATTGGTTGTTTTGTAATATACTTTAATTTTGTGTTGTTTTAAGACTCTTTTGAAAAGAACACACGTACGCTCACACAAATATAAAAGCAGGTCTCATTTGAATCACCTTGACCGAAATGACATGACATTGATTTATTCAGACCTGATTTTCTTGATTGATTGCACATAGCATTCTTATGTTGCTACTTTGTACTATTTAAACTTTGATTAACTTTTGATTTGGTTATTTGTTCTCTGAAGAAGTGGCTTACACTGAATTACGAAACATCATAAAACTTAATTTTTCTACTAATTAGGATAATATAAATATTAGTATAGGGTTGTGGAGATTATTCATTTTTTTATTCAGACCATGAACTAATTGATATAAGATCACCATGGAAAGCCTGGAAGTACTGGACGGCCGTTTCGTCCTATTGGGAGGCTCTTTAACAGTACGTATCCACGATCTCGCTCTCGAGATTCGAACCCAGCACCCATCAGTCTCACGTGCGAACGCCTAATGATTAGACCACTGAGCCGGCCAGCATCCAACGGTGTTAATGTCTAACCTCAACCAATCCATGAAATTGCGCAACCATCTTCCATTGTGCTTAGGTAGATATCTGTCTCTACTCGATACGGATTAGCTCCACCGGCCATAGTTTCTCACTAGAACTCCGACAATTCCCCAACACGATCCCTATACTGATAACTACCATGTGCTCATTAGTAACTAGCTTAAGAGTTTTATGCCAGGACGAAACGGTCGTCCAGTGCTTCCAGGTTTTCAATGGTGGTCTAACATCAATCGGTTTTTGATCTGAATCTAATACACATATATTTATTTATTTATTATAATCTCTATGTTTTTCAAATGTATCGAACTTTCATGATTATAGAGCTCATTAACCATGGTTTATTCTATGGATAAATATTGTTTTTTATTTTTCATTCAAGTTTTTGTTAGTTGCTAATTACAAAAAGATTGAAGGATTTTTCATGTTTTTCATTAATTTATCTATCAAATTATTGATTATTTATAAGATGGTGTTTCTTTTACAGAATTGAGGAATTTCATCTCATGTTTATAATGAATTTTGTTTCATCTATCTAAAGACACTATACTTGGAAATTTCTATCACGGAATAATAATAATAATATTACATAACTGACTCATGATCTCAAATATTGAAATTACTAAGAATATCCACAAAATCCCTTCTGGCATTAATCAACACATGCTCACTGGTGACTAGATTCAAAAGGTAAATCCTGGAGTTCTAGTGAGAAGCAGTGATCAATTAAGTTAAGCCAGGTCTGTTGTGAGATTGTAACCCACTGATGACAATGGTGAATGTGTGGCTCAATTTTGTGAATTAGTTGAATTTAGACATTGACACCATTGGATGCCGGCCAATCCAGTAGTGTTGAGGTTAATCGTTCGAGTGCGAGACTGATAGGTTCTGGGTTGAAATCTCGCGAGATGGGATCGTGTATGCGCACTTCTGAGGGTCCCACACTAGGACGTAATGGCCGTCTAGTGGTTCCAGATTTTCAATGGTTGTCTAGCTTCAATTGACTTATGATCTCAAACATTGAAATTCCTATAATATCTACAAAACCCGTTCTGATATTATATTTATATGTAATATTAACCAATCCACTAAGTTTAGGCACTTTTCAACTGTGACAGAACAAATATAGTCATGAATTTAAAAAAAGGGGATCGATAAATCCACACCATAATCTATAACACAATATTGACAATAGTTTGAAAAAAAATAAAAGTATTTTACTGATATTGGTTGTTAAAGCAATGGTAACATTCCTACAGTTGAAGAAAATATGCAACTCAAAATAACAGTCTATCAACCAATATCAAAGTCACAATCTTCAACATAGTCAGTTCTACTGTGTGGAGCTGAGACTTCCACAACTACCACAACCATGATGAAAACGGTACAAATATTTATAAAGAGTTGTCTACGTAAGATACTGAATGTTTGTTGGAAGGAAAACATCAGAAACTGTCTACTGTTAGAGATAACAAACCAGCTTCGAGATGTGGATGGAATTAAGAAGAAACAATGGATTTGGTGGATCGGACATACATTACAGAAATCATCAAACTGCATCAGGAGGCAGCGCTTACTTCGTGGAATGATGAAAGGAAACGGAAAAAAGAAATGCCGAAGAACACATCACGTCGGAAAATGGAAGCATATATGAAAAAGATGAATAACAACTGGATGAAATTTCCCAGGAAAGAGTTCGATGAAGAATACTGATGAGTGACTATACTCCTTTACGAACAGTAACAGGCCTAAGTAAGTAAGTAACTGATGTCGGTTTTATATCACTACACTATGACATTTATTTAATAACTTTAATGTAGTAATAAGCCACGTGTTGCGTATGCTTGAACACCGATTACCACGACGTGCAATGCTAACCGGTGTTGGCGATGATTGGAAGAAAGTTAGGGGCGGTCAAACCAAAACGTGGTATCAGTCCTTAAAGTCATTAACTTCTAGTCTGAGCCATGTGGTAGATGCAGACTACTTGGTTGGGGTCCGCGTGACTATCGTAACCAAAGGTTGGAGACTCTAGGTGACATGGCTCAGAATTGATCACAATGTCGTAGCTTTATACAGTCTCTGTCTTCCCTTAGACTAAGAGATTAGAATTGCTTTATATCTTTCTTTTTACGAACTAATTCTTCCTTCCTGTACTATGTCCTTATATGCAATCTTTCTTTTATATATTACCACCACTGAATTAACTACTTTTATGAATCCAGTGTTCATCTTGTTGTGCTAATGAGGTATGGCAACTTGGACCGATGCATATTTGTTCCTTGTCCTACATTGTAGCTAACTGACTGACTGATAATTTGAAGACACTTTTCACCCTGTCAATCACTATAAATCAAAAGTATTTCTTTAGAAAAGTGATAAAACTTGTTACTTTGTATTAGTTATTAGAGATTAAATTATAAGTTTTCTTATATCAATAATGTGAAAATTTCACTGTTGAGTTCTAAACGTTTTCATGGCCATATGTTACTTTATCAACAACAACAACAAAAAAACCCTAGTATACTGTCTATGGAATCATAATTAGGAAGTTTATTGATTCGTTAGAAAGATAAAGTTGTATGATATCAATATCTGGATGTCATTGATAGTAATTATTATCTCTAACTTAACAATCGTTTATCACTCAACTTGATTGATAACCATAAGTAATTAACACTTTTAATTTATTCCACACTGAAAACACGACACAATAAAAAAAAAGAATGAACAATTTATATCGAAATAAAAATTGTTATTCATTTCAATGGTTGAGATCATAAGTCAATTTAAGCTAGATCATCATGGAAAACCTGGTAGCACTAAACAGCAGTTTCGTTTCATTGTGAGACTCTTCAGAAGTGTGCATCTATGACCTCGCCTCGTGAGATTCGAACTCAGGACCTATCAATCTCGCGCGTGAGCGGGTTTCAATCCTGCGAGGCAGGGTTATGGATGCGCAGTGCTGAGGAGTTTAACAATAGAATGAAATGGCCGTTCAGTAGCTTCAGGTTTTCCATGGTGGTCCAGCTTCAATGAACTCATGATCTCAACTATTAAAATTACTACAATTTTTACAAAACACCTTCTGATACTAAAATGTTTTAAATAAATGAATAACAGAAATGATAATTTATGAAAGGTGGGAAATTTATATGAATACCAATCAACTGGTTATATCTTTCAATAACACTGTAAAAAAAGGATATAAACATAACAAAATACAGAAAAAAACAGATATGGTTCGTAATCAAGATTGATGAAACACTCTGAAACTGTGTCTGACAGAATAATTCTAACTTAGTGATAAGATGGACACCTTTGTATAGCAAACAAAAAATGATACAGCTAGTTTGTAGACTTATCAAAAATGTCGGAAGCTTATCAGGGATCAAGACTAGATGTGATTAGCAAAATAACGAACAGATAGATGTTTGCAATCTAAAACTTCAACAACAGGCGAACCTAGTTAGAAATGAGACTAAATAATAAACTATTAGTCTTTGATGTGTTAACTACTAGAATCAATACATGACATAGATTTATTGAGGGCTAACGCATAGAAAACAAATTGTACACTGTATTAGCACAATCGACATAATTATATAAGAAGATGGGTATAAATCATATTCAAAGTAGTAAGATATATTGAAACGCATCTATCATACGAAGAGATATAAGTACTTAAAAGTTGTTTTTATCAACTCAACTCTATCAGAAAATGCTATCAAACTCAACAACATAGTTTAGTGAACCTGTTACTCCTCGTGGAAGAGCATAGACGGCTCACCAACACTCTCCATTCAACCCTGTCCTATTCAATCCTTTCCAGCTCTTTTCAATTGAAACTCATCAACATGAAAAATATCAAATATAAAACTAAAAAAAGATGGATTATATATTACTTGAAGGAAAAACATCGAAAACTATAATCAGATTATAGAATGCGTTAATAAGGGGTGGGGTTTATTTGCCAATTTTATAGAATTTATCATAGAAACAAACTATTATCTACTTAGAGAGGGAGAGGGAGGGAGATTAAAACAATTCACATTATTTAAGGATCAAATTTTACTAAAGAAACTATGGTAAACATGATTAGCATTAGCAAACAAAAAAGTTGAAATAAGGATCAGGTATAATGAATAAATAGTGGAATTTCAAGCAGAAACTTTTTTTTGTTTTATAGATTAAATTCACATGGTATTGTTTGTTTGAAACTTCTTATTGATATTTAGGCTTGTAATTGATTAGTCTCTTGTTGGCATACCTACATTTTGTGAGGAATGCCTCTATATAGCCTTCAGTCACAAGCTTTAAAAACGAAAATAGATGATGACTATCAGTGAAATCCAGGACGCGCGTTTCGTCCTATTCGGAACGCGTCAGCTGGATGTGCCTTCAGTGATTGCACAATTAAGTAGCTATCAGGACTCAGTAACTAAGTGGATAACGTGATGACGTTTGGAGCGAACGGTACTACGTTCGAGTCCTAGGGTGAACATCAACTCCGGTATGCAGTTATACCCAGCTGACAAGCCCTAAATAGGACGAAATGCACGTCTTGGATTTCAATGCTACCCACTATCTATCTTTGCTTATAATTAAATACTTTATTTCAAGGATATAAATGTTACATGAATTGAAACACTGAAGTAGCTTATAAAAGATTCGAAGATACATATACATTCGTCATATACATTCGTCATTCTTTCAAAATTTATGTTTGAATGTTCATATCACTATCTGGTGCCTCAGTTTGAAGATTTAAAACAAAATCCTGTTCTAAAAACAATTTAATGGATGTAATTATCTGTTTGATATTAATTACAATTAAAAGATACTTTATTAGATTGGCAGATATAAAGTGGCCAGGACAAATGAATATCTTTGTTTTAACATGTTCTATTTAAAACAATTTATATCCGGTTTACCACTGAGTGACGATTAAAGTCATTTTTGCAATGTTCTTAATAGCACTGACTAAATTCTGTTGATCAAGTTACAATATAGTTACCAGTCTATGTGATATTTTGAGAGGTAAAATGATGGTTGGGGGTAGTAGACAGTAAACTCTGTCCTTGGGTTTTATGCTGTTTGGAATTTGTCAGCAAAGTCTACTTGTAACCATGGAAAAAACTATAATTCCTGGTGTTCCTGATCTCATGTCATCCAGCTTCACGATGAGATAAGTTAGAACTGAGCTACTCGAGTAACGACTGGTCAAATGAGTGATTGGGCACGGTGGGATCAGTGTACCTTGATCGACAGAATCCGATCAGTTCAAAAAGATCTAGATATAAATGGTATTGGTCATAATTCAGTGATCAGAAATATGCAAATGAACCAGTCCAAAAGAAAGTCAAGAGAAAACCGAAAATCTCAATGAAAACATCTGAGAGAGATAAGCTGGATGATACTGGAAATCAACAACAAAAGAATAAACATGATCTGAAGATTGTACAAACAAAATTGAACAGCAAATGACAGCTAGCATTAACACCAATCGTAAGCTCATAAAGTATCATACTTTCAAAGATATAAAGTATTATTTTGAAACATCACAAATCAACAGAAGATTGGCTTTCAAAAAGATCTACAGCATCTGGAATAAAGCGATACCTGCATAATATATTAGATAACATTCATATTGAACAGTGTATCTCACAGATTACCAAATGAAATACAATCGCAATAACACTATCGAGATAACAATTCCTATCTCCTATTCAAATAGTTGATCATCACACATATTTGAACATCAGTGATTTCACGCACACTTTCATGGAAGAGATTTGTTACAACATTGTGTTTAGTTGGATTCTGTTGACAGTACACAACCTAATAGACTCAAACACTCAAATGCCAAATAATTACTTCAATAAACTTATTCAACTTCTATAGACTGATCGGAAAGTGTTGGTGTTTGTGAATTTCTGCTTGACTGGAAAACAGTACAAAATGAGTTGTGAAATCAGTTATATGTTTTCAATTCAACTACAGAGATTTGCGCATATTATTGTTCATGTAGATTTCCCAACATCCTTTCTCATTACTACACTTATTCAGTTCCAAATCAACAAAAATCATGTGAATGTTCGAGTCGTTGATGTGTGTTTCACAATATGTATGAATGATACACAATCAGTCATTCAATACTCTCCTCATTTTATAATGTTTTCTATCTACTAACACACATTTCTCTCGTTTTCATGAATCACGTATAAAATACTTGGTTAATTGTATGTGACTGCTTCATGTCATTTCATGGAAATTGATTTTCATGAAAATCAATTAAGTCGAATGGATGCAGAAAGTTCAAATCCGAATTACTGCACTAATCAGTGATAACTAGTAGGTGTTTCCATAGTATCAAACCACTACCATTCCTATAATTTTATAGAACATTCTCCAGAAAGTACAATTTTAGGTCAATCATATAGTGACTGGAAATTCAATTAATTGAAGTGTGTTTCCATGCATTCAAGTGATCATTGGATTCAGTCATGTTGCTGTTATTATTAATATATTATGACCGACTCTCAATTTTCTGTTTGATTATTAACTCTTTCATTCAGTATTGTAAACAATTGTTTGTGGTTGACTGATGCAAACAACACGGGTCTACTTACCAATCAGTGTATCTACTTGTAAATGTATTTCAATTGAGTTCAATATCGTAATGGAAAAAGCGTTCAGGTTATCTTATGTGTTTTATTAGGAGTCAACGGAAGAGGTTGGCCAAACAAAATTATCATAACGATATTGAAAAGTTGAATAGGAATGTTTATAGAAATGACACATTGAAGAGAGAAGTTTGTTTCATGTGAATTAAACAAGATCATATGGACGGTGGAAATCGTATGTTACAACAATGAATACTGATACAGTATTTCAATTGAGTTCAATATCGTAATGGAAAAAGCGTTATATAATTCTATGTTATCGTATGTGTTTTATTGGAAGTTGTTGTAACGTGTGGACTGCAGGTTAGATGCGCAGCGTTTTATTGATCGATTCAGTGACACGGAAAACACATTAGAACGGCCTAGGGTTCTGCTTTGTCCTGTTTCCCTGTCTAGCTCATCATCGTCGCCAGAAGTTAACGCATTACTTCAGACAAACAAAATTACCAGCTTAACACTTTACCGTTAGTACTCATTCAATTCGCTTGTATAATTTCTGGTTTTTAATTTGAAACTGTTCAACTGTTGTTAGTTCATCAACTCACAACGTAACTACTATCTAACTACACGGTTAGATTATCATTAAAACATCAGTATTTTGTCATAAGTCTTAAAGTAATTCCTATATTCACATTATTGAGGCATTGAAGTATCAATTTCAGTTCAGACAAACAAAATTACCAGCTTAACAGTTAACTGTTAGTAATCCCAATCAATTCACTTATATTATTTCTGATCGTTAATGTTAGAAATTAGATTTGGGATTTTTATCATGAACTGATATCAACTATAATCTCAAAATTCTGTTTTATTCAAATGGATGAGTAAATTCCGCGCCAAAATTCGAGACCTTTTAAATCTTATACCTGATTGGTTCGTTCATAAATTATAATCTTGCCAAAAACAAAAATCATTTCATTCCAAGTAGATAAGAAAAATTTTTTTTTTAAAAAAAGGTTTTTTGTTTACTATTCGTCAATTGTGTGTCTTTTACCAATGAGAGGAATATTTTGTTATTCTAATTGAGTAAATAAACACTTGTAAATAAAAGTAAATATGATATAAATAAAAATAATCAATATTATGTGTTCAAAGAAGATGGATTGATGATGTTGACCATTTCCCTTTTCAATCTTATTCAAGTGTCATATTTAGAATAGTGGAGTGTCAATATAGAATATCATGTTACTTTATTATCGTAATAGAAACATAGGATTGTGGAGATTATTAAGTTTTTGATTGAAATCTTGAACCGATTGATGTTAGATCATCATTGAAAACCTGGAAGCACAAATGGCCATTTTGTCATGTTATAAGACTCCTCTCAGTAGTGCTTATCCACGATCATGCTCTCCCTAGGTTTGAATCCCGCAAGTGCGATCGTGGATGGGCATTGCTGAGAAGTACCAAAATAAAAACATTCTAACCAAATCAACCAATAGGATTATAAACAGAGAAAGGAAACTCCTTAAAAGCTAATTCTATTACATAGAAATAGACTGAATTGGAGGTCAGAAACCCATAGACAATCGCAGAAGGATATGAATACTCATTGTGGTAACACACGATTTCCACCGTCCATATGATCTTGTTTAATTCACATGAAACAAACTTCTCTCTTCAATGTGTCATTTCTATAAACATTCCTATTCAGCTTTTCAATATCGTTATGATAATTTTGTTTGGTCAACCTCTTCCGTTGACTCCTAATAAAACACATAAGATAACCTGAACGCTTTTTCCATTACGATATTGAACTCAATTGAAATACATTTACAAGTAGATATACTGATTGGTAAGTAGACCCGTGTTGTTTGCATCAGTCAACCACAAACAATTGTTTACAATACTGAATGAAAGAGTTAATAATCAAACAGAAAATTGAGAGTCGGTCATAATATATTAATAATAACAGCAACATGACTGAATCCAATGATCACTTGAATGCATGGAAACACACTTCAATTAATTGAATTTCCAGTCACTATATGATTGACCTAAAATTGTACTTTCTGGAGAATGTTCTATAAAATTATAGGAATGGTAGTGGTTTGATACTATGGAAACACCTACTAGTTATCACTGATTAGTGCAGTAATTCGGATTTGAACTTTCTGCATCCATTCGACTTAATTGATTTTCATGAAAATCAATTTCCGTGAAATGACATGAAGCAGTCACATACAATTAACCAAGTATTTTATACGTGATTCATGAAAACGAGAGAAATGTGTGTTAGTAGATAGAAAACAATATAAAATGAGGAGAGTATTGAATGACTGATTGTGTATCATTCATACATATTGAGAAACACACATCAACGACTCGAACATTCACATGATTTTCGTTGATTGGGAGCTGAATATACGGGGTAATAGAAATCCATGTTAGGAATTCATAATTAACTTGAGTGAGGGAAATTGGCTAGAGTTGTCGTTATATTCATGAATCAAACTGTTGATTTCTTATAAGCTTTTCTTCTTCAGCTGTATAGAGTGATGCTCAGAATAAATCTTCAACATAATTTGCTCACCAGTGGTAAAGTACGCATTAGTGTGTCCGAAATGTGATATTTCCCCTTGATACGTTTGTAATTTAGAGTTTGACTAAATATTTTGCCACTATTTATATAATTTTTAAAAATGACATAGAATTAAGCAATAAATGTATATCATTGCTGAGACTGTATGTTAATGTTCATGTTTTTAATGATGATTTTCTTTTAAAACGAAAGTATTTTGTAGTTAAATTGATGAGGCAATTGAAGCCAGACCACCTTGGAAAACTTAGAAGCGCTGGACATCCGTTTCGTCTTAATATAGTACTCCTCAGAAGTGCACATCAACGATACCGTCTCGCGATATTCTAACCCAGGATCTATCAGTCTCGCGTGCGAGCCTTTAGTCGCGACACTATTGAGCCGGCTGGCGTGCAATGATGTTATTGTCTAAGTTCAACTAATTCACGAAATAGAGCGACACATCCACCATTGTCATCAGTGAGTTACTATCTCACAACTGACCCGGTTGAACTCCACTGATCACTGCTTCTCACTAGAACTCCAGGAAATACCTCTTGAAACCAGTCACTAATGAGGGATTTTGTGGATAATATAGTAATTTTAATAGTCGGTGTCATGACTCAATTTTCTAGTTAACATCACGGAACACAATTAATTGTTAAATCGTTAAAAGCTAATAATCTCTTGGAGAGCTGTTATCTTAAAATACATGTCTAGTCAACTTTGTGAATCCACTATAAGACAAGGGATCAAACTCACGATATTTAGATCATATGGTGAATGATTAACCAACAGGTCACTAATCCAGAATCTAATATTCTGCCTTTTTTAATTGTTTCTATTTAATGATATTCACTATAACAAAAGTACTGAAAAGAGCTCAAAAGGATTGCCCAAGACAGAGTTGGATAGAGAATGTTGATGAGAGGCCTATGCTCTTTCATGAGAAGTAACCGGCGTAAGTAATAAGTAATTAATAACGAAAGTAATGATTCATCTTAACAATTATCCATTGTATATAATATGTTTCTCTCTAATGTTCCAATCTCCTCTTTATCAACCCTGATCTATCATAATTCTACTACTTGTAACTTAAAGTTGTTTACATTGGATAAGAAACCTTTAACTACATAGTGAATTCATTAAATTTAGTGAATTTTGTTATTCATCTCAATGATATCATTCTTTATTATAATATGATATTCCATTGAATAGATGAACAATGTTATTCATCATGAAGATAATATTTCGTTTATAAATGAAATATGAATAGGTTCCCTGATATATATATATATATATATATATATATATATATATATATATATATATATAGACTTGTTTTGCTGTTATTCAACATATTATACAGTATACATCGTTTTGTTTTGGCATAGTATTCGCATTCATATAAGGTCATATTCAATCATGCTATAATGATGTGACATTATATATTTTGTCAGTAATATGCAAATCATTTTCATTGCCTTAGGCAATATCATGCTCCTATATATACATATATGATTAGTAGAGTTACGTTAACATAAGGGATTAATTCCGCCTGGAGCTCTTCATGGACTACTGCCGGTCTTAAGCCCGGATAAATGGGGAGGGTTGGGTATGCAGTTAGCGAACCCATCCCATATATATATTATAAAGTGATAATATGAAATTGATATTGTTTATAAGTATTATATGCTTGTAAATATCGAAATCATAATGAAACTCTGATTACAAATGAAGTTCTTATGAAATAAATCTCTTTCTCTCTTTCTCTCTCTTAACTATTGTTCGATTTCAAGTTGAAAATATATCAGTAGTATATTATGCATGAATCTAATTAATCACTGGTAATGGATGTCAATAAATACAAATAAAGAAAATTCATTGAAGAAAGTTTACTTCGCTTAATAGATCAGTTAAGATGTAATTTAACGATTGGTGGAGTTAAAATAACTGAAATTAAAAACAAAGAATAAAACAGATGAGTCTGTGAGATAATGGTTGGAGATAGTCGATAAGATACCTTGGACCGGGGTTTCATGTTGTTGTTTGTCACTCGTCAAAAAGGTGAACCTGTAATCATGACTGAACTAATGCGTCCTGACGGATTGGATCCCGTGTCACACAGCTTCATAGTCAGAGACGTTACCACTGGGTTATAAGGACGACAACTGACCTCCTGTAAGACTGAGAGGTATTGAAAATTGACTAGTTACTGGGTAGTGATCAGTGTCAAATATGTCAGATCATCCTTAGTGCAGATCGAATTCTATCAATCAAGTTGCAACATAGTCACTAGTCTAGGTGACTGGACATTATCTTCACTATGCTCAGATAAGATGGTGTTTAGAGGCAATCAACGGGAAACTAAGGAGAACCTGATACACTGGTCATAATTCACTACCCAGGGACAATCCATTTTAAAGACGAGATTAATTTGGAATCGTTAAATCAAAATTACAAAACACTACTGGAAGTTTAACTCAGTAGTAAGGTATTTTAAGTTTTACCAACATAGAAGATATACTTAATTGCTTTGTAATCTGTATCATATTTACTAAACTATACACTTAATTTTATTTAACGCATGAGTATTATGTCATAATTATTAAACTCAGTGTCATTGTAGTGAACGAGAACACAAGTAGGAGCAACCAAATGTATTTGAATGCAAAATTATAGAATGTCTTAGTAAAATCTGAGTACCATACATTAAATATGAGGAACATATAGAACTTAAAACAACTGTCTGTCGATCAATATCAAAGTCACAATCTTCAATACGAACGGCAACACAGTCAGTTCTACTCTATGGAGCTGAAACTTGGAGAACTACTACAACCATCATCGAGAAGGTACAAGTATTTATAAATAGTTGCCTACGCAAGATACTCAACATCCATTGGTCGGATACAGTTAACAACAGCCTTCTATGGGAGAGAACAAACCAGGTTCCAGCTGAAGAGAAATTCGGAATAAACGATGGAAATGAATAGGACATACATCACGGAAATCATGAAACTGCATCCTGAGTCAAGCCCTAACATGGAATGAAGCGAAGCGAAAAACAGGAAAGCCAAAGAACACAATACATCGGGAAATAAAATCAGATATGAAAAGGATGAATAACAACTGGAAAGGATTGCTCATGGCAGGGTTGGATGGAGTGTGCTGGTGAGCGGCCTATACTCCTCGACGAGGAGTAACAAGCGTAAATAAGTAAGTAATACAATAAATACTTCATTTTCAAAAATGTCATTCAACCGTCTCAGATTTCATTTTTCCTTCGTTCTATTCTCATTCACTTTTCTTCCATCTTGTTAACCTTCTGCCTCCAGATATTTACCTTCTGATTGATGATACATACTACTCATATCTGTTAACATTAGTAGTACAAACCACAATATGTTGTTCCTTTTGCATGTTGTTATTTAAGATAAAACTTATATTATTACGTTGTTGAACTAATCATAGAGAATAGACTACTTCGAATAATGTTATTTTAAAACTTCACTATGTATGTGATAGAGTATAAACAAATAGGGAGCTTTTATTTGAAAATAGGCTTACCACATCTAATGGTTCATTATTGATTTATGTTGAAGTCATATCAGATGTTTTAGAGAAAATATAACTGATATAACTCAATGATGTATAGAGTTTGGCAGTTATCATCAATAGGAATGAATGATTGTTGTATCATATCATTAATTACTTGAAACATATCACATTTAATTGTTATCAATTCCATAACCTAAATAGATCTTGTTCATTGTAAAACTTAAAGATCATAGGTTCAATTTCTTATTTAAGTATCAGTATAGTGGTTGTGGAGATTGTTAAGTTTTTGATTGAGATGATGAATCGATTGATGTTAGACCACCATTGGAAACTTGGAAGCACTGGATGGCCGTTTCGTCCTATTGTGGGACTCCTTAGTAGTGCGCATCCACGATCCCGCTCGGAGGATTTTTATTAAAGTTTTGTTCATTAAAATGATGTAGAGTTTAAAAGTACGACACAACCCTTATCTTCTCATTATTACTGATCTTTGATAATAATCGGTTGATATTAGTCTCTACGCAATAAACAAAAAAGAATATCTGAATACCTAGTAGGAGGACTATGACAAATTAAACCATATCGAAATATAAAAAAAAACATTTTTAAAAAAAATCATATATCAACTAAGTTAATCTGAAAAACAAAAAACAAAAACAGAAGTCTACAAACACTCTAGATGAATGATGCATCAATGTTTCGAAAAATTGATTAGATTTTTATAATAAGTAATATATATAATATAGACTTAAGTAAACAATACGAAATGAAGCTAGACCACCATAGAAAATCTGAAAGCACTGGACGATCGTTTCGTTCTAGTGTGAGACTTTTCAGCGGTGCTCGTCCACGATTCTGCCCTGTGCAATTCAAATCCAGGACCTATTAATCGTGCACAAAAAGGTTTAAAGTTTAGACTACTGAGCCTGCATCAAACAGTGTTATTATCTAACTTCAATCAATCCAAGAAATTGAGCCACACGGACACCATTGTCTTAAGTGAATGAATTTAAACTTAACAGCATTGTTCTAGCACGTGACTATCAGGACTTAGTAACTAAGTGGATAACACGATGGTTTCTGAAGTGAACATTATTGGGTTGGAGTACCGGAGTGAACGTCAACTCTGGTATACAGGTACATCCAGCTGACGAGTCTCAAATAGAACAAAACGTACTACCGGATTCCATTTCTGGTCACCATTCATCTTTCCTTATAATACTGGTGATTTAGAATAATATCAAGACGGTCCTCACACTATGCAAATAAAGAATGCCAAGTACATTTATTAACTGAACAATTTTCTTAATAGTTGAGATCATGAATCAATTGAGGCTAGACCACTAAGGAAAAACTGGAAGAACTTGATAGTGAGGAATCCCACAAAGGACGAAATGGCCGTTCAATGCCTATAAGGTTTCCATGGTAATCAAACCTCAATTGACTCAAGATCTCAACTATTAAAACTACTTCAATATCCACACAAAGAAACGTTTCTGGTGCTAGTAACTGGTTTCAAGAGGTATATCCTGAAGTTTTAGTGAGAATCAGTGATCAGTGGAGTTTACCCGGGTGTGTTGTGAAATACTAACAGACAGTGGTGGATGTGTGGCTGAAATTCATGGACTAACTGAAGTTAGACATTAATACCATTGGATGCCGGCCAACTCAATGGTCTAGAAGTTAAGTGCTTACAGGCAAGACCGATAGATCCTTGGTTCAGATCTCGCCAGATAAGATCGTGAATATGCACTGTTGAAAAGTTTCACATTAGGATGAAATGCCCATCCAAACCTTCTAAATTTTCTATGATGATCATGCCTCCATTAACTCATCTCAACTAATAATAATCACGATGACATTCACATACATCCACATACAACACAGCATGCAACAATCGAATCACAATTCACGGAGAAGGTATGGAAAGCATCATTGATGAACAGGGTGGATCTGATGCAGATGTGAAAGCATGGATCGGTAAAGCAAAAGCAGCATATTTACAACTGAAGAACATCTGGAACTAAAAACAACTGTCAACCAACATCAAGGTCAGGATTTTCAGAAAAAAATGTCAAGACAGTTCCACTGTATGTGGTGGAAACCTGGAAAAATACTAAGGCCATCATCCACAAGATACAAGTGTTTATTACCAGTTGTCTACACAAAATACTTTAGATCCGTCGGCCGAACACTATTAGCAACAACCTACTGTGGGAAAGAACAAACCAGATCTCAGTGGAGGAAGAAATTAGGAAAGAGGGCTGTAAGTGGATAAGACACACATAGAGGAAAGCACCCAACTGCATCACAAGTCAATCCATCACATGAACTCCTCAAGGCTAAAGGAAAAGAGGAAGACCAAAAGACACATTACGTCGATAAATGGAGATAGACATGAGAAGAATGAACAAGAATTGGATGGAGTTACTAAAGAAAGCCCAGGAGAGAATGGGTTGAAGAATGCTGTTCGGTGGCCTATGCTCAATCGGGAGTAACAAGTGTAAGTAAGTAACTAACTAACAAAGTATAACATCAACAAAAAGTAAATTAAACCATAAAATAAACCGATTTTGGTGGAGTTTTGTTCTCTGACCTGGATGGTTTGGTCGTGGAGCTTTCATCGTTCTTCTGAACGGAATCATCAGCACAAACTTCAGATAGAAGTGAAGTGTTCGAATTTCTCCATATGTGTTTCACAGTTTGTTCTGTGCACCTCGATGTTGATTGTTTCTTATTGACCTTAAATTTTTCATTGTTTACTTCTTTGTTTTGGTTGTGTCGCCCAAACCATCCAGCTCAAAGAACAAAACTCCACTAAAATCATCCATCTGAGCTAAAAATCTTCACCATCTCAATAAACCGATTCCATTAAATTTTATTTTCACAAATTTCAATAAAGTTTTTCTTTCCTTTTTTGTTTGTTTTCATATTTTTTTTCTTTTATAAAACTAAACTATAAAAAAAATTAATGATTGATTGATTTATTGAAATATTGATTGATTATCAATTCTACTCAGCAACAACAAAAAAATAAAAAAACTTGTTTATTATTATTTTTTTTTAATTTTTATTGTTTTTTCAACTTGCTCTACTCCATAAAAACAACAAACAAAAAAGAAAAAAGAAAAACGGGAAAAAATAGTTTCATTTTAAGTTAATACCATACATTGAATTTAATTGATTGAACGATGAAAGAAACCAATAAACATTTATCATTCATCTAATTCATCTGTCTATTAGATAAATAAATGAATGATGAATGAAGTTGAATTGAATTTATGATTTATAAAATGTATGATAAGTAATTGGTTGAAATTATGAATTGATTGATGTTAGACCGTAATTGAAGAAAAAAACTGGAAGCATTGGACAGCTGTTTTGTCTTATTGTGGGACAGCTCAATAATGCGCATCGACGAGCTTGTGAGCGGGATTCGAACCTAGGGTCTTCAGTTTCGCATGCGAATGCTAAATCTATTAGTCAGATGGCATCCAACGGTGTTAATGTCTAACCTTAACCCTATACTGATGAGTATTATAAGTAGTATGATTATTATTACCTAATAATGAGTTTGATATTAGAAATAATTACATGTAAAAATGAATGGTAGTCAGAAGTGGAATCAGGAATGTTTAGTTTTGTTCTAATTAGGACTTATCAACTTGTAGTGTTGGTTATTATGTTAAGCCCATATATATTATTCTAGCTTTCGGATAGACTATTCATTCTATTTGAGTCACAATGTAACCTTGGTAATTATTTGTTTAAATCATGAGTCAGTTGAAGCTAGATCACCATGGAAAACCTCGAAGCACTGGATTACTGTTTCGTCCTATTATGGTACTCCCCAGTTCTGGGCATCCAGGATCCCGCCCCTCGCGAGACTCGAATCCAGGACTTATCAGTCTCGCGCGCGAGCGCTCAACCACTAGACTACTGAGCCGTCATCCAACGGTATTAATGTTTAACTTCAACCAATCGTGCGGCGGGATCGTGGGCCTACACTGCTGAGGAGTCCCATACTAGGAAGAAACAGCCGTCCAGTGCTTTCAGGATTTCCATAGTGGTCAAGCTTCAATTGATTCATGATATCAACTATTGAAATTACAAAAATCTCCACAAAAACCCCTACTGATAATTATTTGTTTATCAATCTTCACTGTTTTTATATTAGCGCATATATGTGTGTGCACTTCTCATCCTACTCATCACATATCTGTAGCTTATTTTTGTGTGACTATAAATTTTAATTAATGATTGATTAAATCGAGTTAGCTCACTTGCCTTCTCCACCGCGCATCATTACGATTCGGTTCGCCCCTTTGATCGTCTTCCTGGATCAGTGATTGTACAAAATATACGTATTCGAAGTTCATTCTCGTGTTTGACTAATTTTTATTCCGTTATTCCCTGACGCGATTTAAGTCGATGATTATATACAAGGATTGACGATATGTATACTCCAATAACAATCATTTATACGATATTATGGGAGTCAGATATCGGGCCGCTAAAGTGGTGAGCCCGTCAACAACGTCGTGCGGTCTATTTGATGTCAAAGGGAAGAGCCCCAGTAAAAGCTGAATGCACTTGCATCCTAGAGTTGATGTTCATTCTAGGACTCGAATCCAGTACTATTTGCTTAGCTACTAAGTCCTAATACCAACTTGTTCGTGCCATGGGGTCAAGTTTAAATTCATTTGATATTGTGTACTAGAATCTTCCCATTGATATTTAGAACTGAAATTGATCATTCTATTGTTGACATATGCATCCTGTGCGTATTGCCTGGATTTAGCTTTAATTCATAAATATTATAAGAAAAGATTGATAGTGGCTAACAGTGGAATCCAGTATGTACGTTTCGTCCTATTTGAAACTCGTCAGCTGGATATATCTACATCTAAATATTTGTAATACTAATAGACATTGATCTGATTATTTGTTCAAAATTTTCATCATTCTACTAAGTGTTGATAAATTATACACGAAATTTAATGAAGAAATTAAAATAAGCAATGGTTTAGTTATGATGACTGTCAAATCTGTAACCTTAATAGTTAGATCCAACTGTGACTTCGTAATAAATAACCTACAATACCTGCTTCTGAAAATCACTCAGATTTACCAGTTCATTACATAACTCAATAACTAAAATCCAAATTTCATTGTCTCTTTATAACCTCACAACATTTTATGAACCACACCATAAATGCCAATACTGAAACTATTTTGTTATCCCTTAAAATATCTAAACAGTACAAAATTGCAACTCAACTCAAAATTGGTTTTGCACGTGAACGCTTCATCTGTAGACCAGTGAACCAGCATCTAATGTTTTTTTTTAAAATGTCTAACTTCAACTAATTCACATACGCACAAGACCAATATATCCTGGGTGGAATTGTGGATACGCACTGCTGAAGAGTTTTATAATAGGACAAAATAGTCATCCAATACTTCCAAGTTTTCTATAATGGTCTAACTTCAATTGACTCATAATCTCAACTAATAAAATACATAATACTCTTTAATGTTAACTATTGAAAAGTAAATCTTGTTTCTAGAATATATTTCCCCATTTTTCTTTTCTTCCTTTTTTTAATAAAAAAAGGATAAAAGAGAGAAAAACAAAAAGAAAAATTTTTAAAAGAAAAGAACATTTCTTCGATCAATATTGTTATAAACTTCGTTAATTAACTGTATAAATAACTGAATAATCTTTGAATAAATAATAATAAGCAAGGCTTACAAATATTCATCTATCTATATATTACTTATTTATTTGTAATCTTCTCTTTATGGATCTTCACTAATTTCTTATTCCAAGTTAAGCTTTCAATGTTATAGAAGTAAAGGTGAGAAGTTCAATTTGTTTCTTTTTTTTTATTATTAATCTCAGCGACAACAACAACCACAACAAAAAGAAAGAATCTATTGATAATAGTAACAAACGTTTTGACTTTATAGTAACAAATCAACAGATTAGTAATCTTTGATTATAATGCTTATGGATAAAGGCAATATCGAGGCAGGCCATACAGGATGCATATGTCAATAAGAGGCTGATTAATTAAAGTTCTAAATATCAATGGGAAGATTCTAGTAAACAATAACAAATGAATTAAAAATTCATCCCAATTGCACAAGCAAGTGGCTGTTAGGACTTAGTCGCTAAATGGATAACACGATGGTATTTGAAGCGAACGGTACTAGGTTTGAGTCCTAGAGTGAATATCAACTCCGGGATTGTAGGTACATCTAACTGATGAGTTCGAAATAGAACGAAATGCGCGTCAAACTGGATTTCATTGTTAGCCTTTATCCATCTTCGTTTAAAAATGCTCGTGAATAAATGCAATATCGAGGCCATCTGTACAGTATGCATATATGCCAATAAGAGACTAAGCAATCACATATATATTTGGTTATTTTAGCTTATCCTATTCTTCCCAGTTATCAATCATTCATTACTTATCACAACTGAGCAACGAAATATTTTATTTGAATAGAGATTTAGACAATCCTGACACTTCAACTAAACAACTCAGTGATAGAAATAAACTAGTCAATTCAGTATATTATACTTGATGTGACTTTGTTAGTAAACAAATACTGTGTAGTGTCGGTTATTCTGTTAAGCCCATATACATTATCCTGGGCTTTCGGACAGCACAATCTATTCATTTTGCTCTAGTCACATTCTTACCTTGTTAATTATTCGCTTATCAATCTTGACTGTTTTTATATGAGCGCATAGCTGTGTGTACACTTCTTATCCAATTACTCATCACATGTATGTAACTTAATTTTGTGTAACTATAACTATTGATTAACGCTTTGTTAAAAGGGAGTTGGGTTGGCTTACCAGTCATCTCCACTGCTCGTCATTTTGCTTTTCTGTTATTCCATTCGCTTCATATACAAAATATGTGTATTCAAAAGTCCACTGTCGCTATTTGACTTATATAAAATTCCGTTATTGATCAACGCGTTTTAGGTCTATGATTATACACGAGGATAGACGACATATACATTTCGACAGAAATCATTCATACAATCTATTTAAAGTCAGATCTCGGGCCAATAAAGTGGAGGGCCCTTTCAACAACATCATCCGATCTAAATGAGGACAAAACTAAGGCCCTCACAACTACATTAACACTGTCATGTAAAATTCTTTTTTTTTCTAAAATCGATAAACTGACAAGACACTCATTATTTGGAAGATTCACATTTAAAGAAAAAACAATGAAATGATAAAAGGGTCATCTATTAGTACAATTGTAGTGAACAAGAACACTAATGGGAACAATCGAATGTATTTGAATACAAAATTACATAATCACTTAATAAGATCTAAGTACCATCCAGTAAATACTTCATTTGTAAAATATTAATCAATTATCTCAGATTTCATTATTAGTTCGACTCCATATCAACCATTCTCTTTTCTTCAATCTTCTTAACCTTCTGTCGTCATACCTTTCATTTTCGATTGATGATAAATACTACTTATATTTATCGACATCAGTAGTATACACTAAACAACTAGTGTATAAATTAGTAGATAAGTGTCTCAATATTGTAATCGGATATATATAGTCACCTAATTTATTTGCAGTCTAAGAGATTAGAATAGACTATAAAGATTATCGTAACTATATTAAAGTTTCTTTCGGTAATAATGAATATCTATTTATTTATATTTAGTTACAGAGGTATTTAGCTATTTGTATTCTAATAATTACCTCATCAAATATTCAATAGAATATACATTTTCAAGCATTTATCCCACCTACATAAATGAATCAATTATCGGTTTTGATCATCAACAAGTGTTGTTTTCTTTTTACAAAATCTCTAATCAGTAATAAATGGTTAGTTGAAGTTAATCGATTTATTATGTAATAAACTATCTTGTGGTTCATGTAGATTTCTATTTTAAAACTAAAATCTCCACAAAACCCCTTTTCTGATAATAATCAACATATGCTCACTCGTGAATGGTTTCAAAATATATATTCTGGAGTTCTAGTGAGAAGCAGTGACCAGTAGAGTTCAACCGGGTCTGTTGTAAGATAGTAACTCACTGATGACATTAGTGGATGTGTGGCTCAATTTTGTGGATTAGTTGAAATTAGACATTAACACTATTGGATGCTGACTGACTCAGTCGTCTAGTGGTTAAGTGCTCGCGCGCGAGACCAGTAGGTCCTGGGTTCGAATACCGCTTGCGAGATTGAGGATGCGCACTGCTGAGGTGTCCCATAATAGGACAAAACGGCCGTCCAGTGTTTTCAGGTTTTTCATGGTGATCTAGCTTTAATTGCCTCATGAATTCAACTATTAAATGTAAAAAAGTAGATAAATTAAAACCTATCATGATTTGAAACGGTTAGAGACAATAGTGGAAGCAAATCGACTTCAACCAATATTATATATATACCATGGTCTCTTACTCTGTACGTTTCTTCATGGAATCAATATGTATATTATACTGAAATAATGACTCTCCAATGAATTAATGCGCGCAGGCGAAATGAAGGTTAAAGCGTTTTAGACAGTTTCATGTATCTCCTTGTTCAAAAATATAGTCACAGAGTGATTTTGTGAGCATTGTAATAATTTAATAGTTGAATTCATGATTCAGCTGAAGCTAGACTACTATAGAAAACCTGAAAGCACTGAACAACCGTTTCGTTCTAGTATAGGACATCTCAGAAGTGCGCATCCGCCATCCCGTCTCACGAGATTCGAATCCAGGACCTTTGGTCATGCGTACAAATAGATAAGCTCTACACCACTGAGCCGATATCCAACGGTGTTGACTCATGAATTAACTATTAAATTACTATAATTTAATCATCATATGCTCACGAGAGACTGACTTGAAGAAGTATTTCCTGGAGTTCTAGTGAGAAGCAGTGATCAATGAAGTTCAACCGGGTCTGTTGTGGGATAGTAACTCACTGATGACAGTGGTGAATGAGTCGCTCAATTTCGTGAATTAGGTGAAGTTGGACACTGTTGAATGCCGGCTCGGTGGTTTAAAGGTTAATTGTTTGAGCGCGAGACTGATATGTCCTTTGTTCGAATCACGTGTGAGAGATCGTGCATGTGCACTACAGGGGAGTATCATACTAGGAAAAGACGGCCTTCCAAAGCTTCCAAGTTCTCCCTAGTGGTCTAGCTTCAATTGACTCATGAATTCAAAAATATAGTGTTTTACTTACTAAAATGCATTTAGTAATTCAGTTATGTCTCATATTTAGTTATTATTTTGAATTGTAAAATCATTTCATTTAGACTTATATTCGTTTCTACTCCTTCATGAAAAACATTCCGTTACCTTTATCCAAATAGCTGATGTTGAAGTTATTAATCGATATCATTTTCTTTTAGATAGATTAACCTAAATTTCATACAATTATCCCTTTGCAGTTTTTATCAATATGATTTTGTCTATGAAATGTAATGCTCCCTACACTCATTTTTGGATTATATCTGATTATTGTTAGTACGATTGTTCTCTTCTCTTACACTTGAAACATTATTTTAGTTATCTTGACAATACTCATTCAATTTTTTTAATCACCAACTATATTAGACAATTTAGTTGATGATGAAAAAAATTGAATGAATCAAACTGTAACATGAGACAATCGCTTAATACCTGGAATCGTGAAAGGAAATAGAATAAGAAAAATGTCAAAACACACACAATACATAAAGAATTAGAAGTAGATATGAAAAGGATGAATAGCAACTGGAAAGGGTTTTTCAGGATAGGGTTCGTTGGAGAATGCTGATGACTGGCCTTTGCTCCTCCATGAAGGGTAACAGACATAACGAACTAAATGGGTATATTTTACAAAGCAGCATGGATACTAGTCTGCTTCACTAGGAATGTTCCAGAACTTTTTTCAGCTTTACATATGTATTACTATATTGTTTCACCAAAACTGTTATAAAAAATCGAACGTATATACCTAACTCCGCCTGCAGCCTTTCAGGAGCTACTACTGATCGCAAACCCAGATAAAGGTGGAGGGTTTTGCATGGGGTTAGTGACCCCATCCCGTAGAAAAAAACCTCCTAAAAGAACGCTATCCAAAAGTAAGTAACCTAAGTTGTGAAATCACTCTTTAAAATGAAATTACATAGCAAAAAGAATTCCAAACAATCATTTCTGTAAGTTTAAGAAGCTGCTCACCATATCACCTTACAAACTATGTTATATCACTGTTCAATATTCTATTATAAATGATACATTATTTCATTACCATTACATTTATTTCATTTCACTAATGTAAACATTAACAACATTTTCAATCAACTCATAGTTTACAAGATCAAAAACAACTATTTGTTGCCAAAAAAAGACATTATTATTTCTTTCACCCTCACCCCTTCATCCCCAAATTTTATCAATGTCATGGTTACTGCTCACCTTTTCCATGCATGTTTGTTTGTTGTTCTTCTTTTTTCTAGTGTTATTGTTGCTAACACTTTAAATTCCTTAATTTATTGATTATTGACGTGAAATTTATTTCTTAATCAACTATAATCTTTTATTATTCCTACTTAATTAGGTTTATTTATTCTCTTTTTTCTTTCTTCTAGTTTCTTTTTTTTATTATTTCAAATCGAATTTATCGAAAACAACGTTGTTTATAACAGTCATTCGTGGATTATTATTATTATTATGGCATATTTTGATATAACCCATAGTGTAACTTCTCTACATCAATATTGTTTGTTACGATGTTACCAAAAATTACAGAAAAAAAAACATCAGTCACATGGTTTTTTTCTTTTTTTCTTTCCTTCTTTTTTAGTTTTTTTTTCTTTTTTTTCTCTCGCACTCTCCTGAATAAAATAGTTGGTAATTTGTCAAATTAAATTAAAGTTACTAGAAAAAGTCAATAGATTGTTAGAAAGTTTGATAGTTTTTTTTTGGTTCTTTAAATTGGATGGTTTGGTCGTGGAGTTTTCATTGTTCTTCTGATGATGTTGTTCAAAAGAACGTTGAAAGTTCCATGACCAAGTCATCCAGTTCAGAGAACAAAACTTCATCAATATCATCCACCTAAATTACAAATCTTCTTTATTATCTTAAAGTCATATTGTTAAAAATAAATAATTGTTGAAATTTCGATGGAGTTTTGTTCTCTGAGACGGATGGTTTGGTCGCGAAGCTTTCATCGTTCTTCTGAACGGCATCATCAGCACAAACTTCAGATAGAATTGAAGTGTTCAAATTTCTCCATATGCGTTTCGAACATTTTACTTCTATTTGAAGTTTTTGCTGATGATGTCATTCAGGAAAACAATGAAAACTCCAAGACCAAACCATCTAGCTCAGAGAACAAAACTCCATCAAAATATATCCACCTACGCTATAAATCTTCTCCACCATCTCAATTGTTGAAATTGTTGGGAACAATCATAAATAATCTTCAATACAGATAGTGTCATTTTGTGTCATTTTCATGTCTGATGTAATCAACTTTAAAGGAAATGTAATCTTCACTGATTAGTAAATTTGAAGATATAACTGTGTTGTTTTGAAAATTATGAAATTCATATCAGAAGGGTTTTTAGTTGAATTTATGAATCAATTAAAGCTGAACCACCATAGAAAACCTGGAAGCACTGGACGGCCGTTTCGTTCAAATATTGGACTCCTCAGCAGTGTGCATCCAAGATCCCACCTGAAGAGTCTCACAATAGGACTTAATGGCCGTCCAGTTCTTCCAGGTTTTCCATAGTGGTCTACTTTCAATTGACTCATGATCTAGACTATTAAAATTACTATGATATCCACAAAACCCCATTCTAAAAAGATCTTAGTGACTGAGTTTATTTAGTTTCAAAGCTAGACTAGACGACAACATACTTTATGGGTTTTTTTCGCGAGAAAATAATGATGACTTCAATTATCCGAGATAAATAGGATCAAAATAACCTGTTACTATCCAATCATATACAAATGCTGGATATCATGTATAATGTGATAAAAAGTCATTTAAATTGGATTGTATTCAAATTATGCCATATTATGATGTAAGTGTATTTTCATGTTATTTTGTCTAATGGTCAGTGATTGTGAATGATCTAGACTTTCATTAGAAACATATTAGTTACTTTTCTATAGTTATTAATAAACTGAACTTGTCAGAGCATAAATTACCTGAATATCTACAAGCAAGAGTATTTACTGATTTCATTATGTTAACCTACAGTAAAATATTGTATCTAAACATTATGATTAACTATACAATTATAAATAAATTCACTTGCACAGCAACCAAACCACTCTTGATGGCGAAACTATGGAAGATGTAGAATCCTTCACATACATGAGAAGCATCATCGATGAACAAGGAGGTTCCGATGCAGACGTAAAGGACAGGATTTGCAAAGCAAGAGGCACATTTTTATAATTGAACAAGCAACATATCCAACTCAGAACAACTGTCTGTCAACCAATATCAAAGTCACAATCTTCAATACGAACGTCAACACAGTCAGTTCTACTCTATGGAGCTGAAACTTGGAGAACTACTACAACCATCATCGAGAAGGTACAAGTATTTATAAATAGTTGTCTACGTAAGATACTCAACATCCATTGGTCGGATACAGTTAACAACAGCCTTCTATGGGAGAGAACAAACCAGGTTCCAGCTGAAGAGGAATCCGGAATAAACGATGGAAATGAATAGGACATACATTATTCAAATCATCAAACTACATCACGACTGAAGCCTTAACTTGGAATGATGAAGGGAAACGGAAAAGAGGAATGTCGAACTGCATATTACGTCGGGAAATAGAATCAGATATAGAAAGGATGAATAACAACTGGAAGAAGCTGGAAAGTATTGCCCAGGACAGGGTTGTATGGAGAATGCTGGTGAGCGTCCCATGCCCCTTCACGAGGAGTAACAGGGTAAGTAAAGCAAGTAAGGTATAGTTTTTGTACAAATACATCCAGTTGACGAGTCACAAATAAGACGAAACACACGTCTTGGATTTCATTACTAGCCACTATCCATCTTTGTTTATAATTGTAAATAAGATATTTTTATTATTCTTAATGTTAGACATGATACTGTATGCCAAAGAAAGATACAACGAATTTGCTATTGATTTATATATCAATCAATAATTGGAGTTCTGGAACTAATTACATCTCGTCTTATTTATTTAGAATGTTCTAATTCGATAACGAATATGACACTATGTCTATTATATTCTGTCATAAAACCCTAAAACATTTGGATTGATACTCGATTCGTAGAAATCAATTTCATCTCATGTTTTTACTGTCAATTCTTGAACGTTCTCATGTCATTCGTCATTCTGTTGATTGAAGTCTTTATATCCTTTATCGAGTTGTATAACGTCATTAGACTGTATAATTACACCATTAGAGCTAATTATTTTTAAACATTCTCAAATGAAATAATTAATCTCTTATATGTGTTAACTATATTATATTCTCACATACTTTAATAAAAGGAGTGTAAACGAAAGAGCTGACAACTATTACATAATTAAAGCAAATATACTTCAGATAGTTCATCCTTCTGTGTGTTGAAGCAAATGATCAAGTTTTAGACATACTAAATGTAAAATAGATGATTTGTGATACTTTATTGAGTGCATAAAGAATATTGTATAGATAGTGACTAAAAATCACTTTGACTGATGGTGAATGAAAAATATCCAGTGCAACACATCATGCACCTTATCAAATCACACTTGACGGAGAAGATTTGGAAGATGTAAAAACATTTACAAATCTGGGCAGCATCAATGATGAACACGTTGGAACTCATGCAGATGTGTAGGAGCCGGTCGGTAAAGCAAGAACAACATATGTACAATTGAAGAAGATCTTGAACTAAAAACAACTGTTAACCATCACCAAAGTCAGAATTTTCAATACAAATGTCAAAACAGTTCTACTGTATGGGGTGGAAAGCTGGAGAACTACGAAAGCCATCATCCAGAAGATACAACTATTTATCAACAGTTGTCTACACAAAATACTTCGGATTCGTTGGACAGATACTATATGCAACAATCTACTGTGGGAGAGAACAAACCAGACTCCAATGGGGGAAGAAATGAGAAAGAAGCACTGAAAGTGCATAGGACACACATTGAGGAAGGCACCGAACTGCATCACAAAGCACTCCCTCACATGGAATCCTCAAGGCCAAATAAAGGAGAAGAGGACGATCAAAGAACACATTACATCGAGAAATGTAGACAGATATGAGAAGAACGAACAAGAACTGAATAGAAATAGGAAGGAAGGCGCAGGACAGAGTGGATTGGCGAATGCTGGTCGGTGGCCTATGCTCAAATGTGGGTAACAGGCGCAAGTAAGTAAATGGAAAATATTCAGTTATGTAAACACTTTCTTAATCATATATTTTTGGAATTTTTTACAACTAAAGTTAATCCAGAAGATAGGTTTTAGTATTTTATGCTAAAAGATTTTGTTTGCTTACTCATTGTTATCCTCTAATTTTCTCTTTTATTTTTCTTTGGATTTCTGGGGGAAAAAACGATTTGGTTGCTTTACGTAAAATTTTGAAAAAAAGCAGGTGTTGTTCTGTTATGAGATTCAAATTACCCAGTTTATTCTCAAATATCAATAGTTGAAATCATGAGTCAATTGAAGCTAAACCACCATGAAAACCTGGAAGCACTGGATGGCCATTCCATTTGATTATGGGGCTCCTCAGCAGTGCGCATCCACGATCACGCCGGCTCAGTGATCTAGTGGTTAAGTGCTCGCACGTGAGACTGATAGGTCCTGCTTTCGAAGCTCGCCGGGGGCGGGATCGTGGATGCGCACTGCTGAAGAGTCCCATACTAGGATGAAACGGCCGTCCAGTGCTTCGAAGTTTTCCACGGTGATCTAGCTTCAACCGACTCATGATTTCAACTACTGAAATTACTAAACTCCACAAAACCGCTTCTTAAATTTTCATTTGCTTATGTTTTGTCAGAATCCAAATTAAGGTACAATAAAATTCATAGACATTGACAAGAGTGTGAATAATCTACATTATTGTTTTTAACATATAGATTATGAGGTGAAAAGGCTTGAAGAATTGACTTAAATGAAAACTTGTACTTTCGAACAACAATAGTTTCACCTGTAACCGCTCTGTGAATATTGCTAGTCCCCAGTCAGGATAAAGAGGGGGTTGGGCATGGTATGGAGTTAGCAACCCCATCCCTTAGAAAACTAACTCGTTAAAAACAACGCTAACAAGTAAAACTAAAACTTTAGAATATGGATCTTTACTATTGACTATTTTGCAGATTTTCTTACCCATATAAAAATATTCCGTATATAATATATAAATACTTATATATGATGTCGTCTTTGAACAATAAATGGGATTTTGCGACATTATATTCTATGAATTCCACGTAATATCAAACAAATAACATTAAATAGAGCGATTATTTCTATCATTATAATAATTAAATAAATAATGTTTAGGACTGCAATTGATCAGCCACTTACTGGTATATGTACATCCTGTACGGATTACCTCAATATTACCACTAATTTACAAGCATTCTAAGTAAAGATAGATGATGACTGAAAGTAAAATCTAGGACGTTCGTTTCGTCCTATTTCGAATTCATCATCAGAATGTACCTGAATCTCAAAGTTGATATTCAGTCTGGGGCTCGAAACCAGTACGGTTTACTTCAAACAACATCGTATTATCCACTTAACTACTAAGTCCTAATAGCAACTTGCTTATGCAATTTTAGTGAAGTTTAAATTGATTTAGTATTGTACACTAGAACCTTCCCATTGATATTTAGAACTGCGATTGCCTGTATATTATCTTAATTCACAAGTATTATTATAAGTAAAGATAGATAAGGACTAACAGTAGAATCCAGAACATAGGTTTCGTCCTATTTAGGACTCATCATTTGGATATACTTATATCCCAGAATTGATTTCATATCAACTCCTAATCATCATCCAACTTACATATGTTGTTCATTTCTATCTAGAAAGTTATGTCATATAAACCAATTCATTTATTCTAATGATTAAATTAATTCAAGTAGATACATTATTTTTTTCTATTCTTTTATTCAATTAACTATCAATAGTGACATTTTTCCCTTGTATACTGTTGACATGAATCACTAGCATTGAAATCTTTAAATTTGTCATTTATGATCCCAATAATAATCTCTAACGATAAAGATCACTATGACTGATTTCAAGATATCAGTATGATGGACATATTGAATACTACTACTATTACGACTACTACTACTACTACCACTACTACTACTACTGCTGCTACTACTACTACTGATAATAATAATAATAATATCAGCTGTTTTAATCTATAGGTGTTATACATTTCCATTTTAACAACGATACCAACAATAACAACAACAAAAGAGAAAAGAGAAAACAAAAAAGAGAGAAAGAAAATAGAAACATTCAATGTGTTTCTTTAAAGAAAAAAAAACGAGAGAGAAAAAGAAAAACAAGAATGTATTATGAGATAAATCACTGTTTACAATACTAATCACTTTTTTTTTCTTTTTTCAGTAATATTTTGTTATAATGTCAATAAATTAGAAGTAAAATAAAGTGAAAATATTTGGTTTAATTATAATCAGGGAAAACTAGAAATGATGTACACGTAATGTCAGTTAGTCATTCAGTCAACAACGTAGAATGTCGTTCGTACGTACATACATCAGTTCGTGTTGCCATACCATATTAGCACAGAGATACAATTGTTGATTCAAATCCCATAGTGATAGAGGTGGCAAGAGTGAAAAAACAGTAATCGGAAATATTTTACATAATGATACTGCGGTATATGTGATATGTGTATTCTACTTAATACAAAGATATTTACTCAAGTTAAGTAGTCAACAAGAGAGATTGTGTTATTCCATATAGATTGATTTAGTTTATAGCACAGTTATCAGTATATTTCAATAAATGATAGATAGTCTTGATAGATTTCTAACAGAATTACTCAGTTTGAATATTGTCAGCCTGGTCGGTACAGTCAAACACGCCACCAGTAATTATCATCAAAAAACAATAGAATAAATATACTTAAATATAAGTACTCAACCGTTTTTAAGTCATAAATGTAGGTTTATAGATGGTAATACAAAATACTGTAATAATTATTCAGGTTTGAATGTACTGATAAACCTCGAAACAATAATCAAACTATAAGTAAAGATAGATTATGGCTAGCATTATAATCTAGGAGGCGCGTTTTGTCCTGTTTTACTTTTGTCCTCTGGATGTACTCACATCCCAAAATTGATTTTCAGTCCGGGACTCGAACCCAGCACCATTTTCTTCAAACGATATTCCATTATCTACTTAGTTACTGAATCCAAATATCTATTAGTTTATGCAATGAGATTAACTTTAATCTATCTTGTATTGTTTATTTTCAAACTTCCTATTATTATTTAAACCTATAGTTTATGTATCCTGTACCAAATGCCATAATATTGCCTTAACTCATCACTATTTTAAGCAGAGATAGATAATGATCAGCTATAGAATCTCAAACTAATAGATTACAATTTAAAACTTCAATAGTAAGATTCAAACAATCAACACAAGTCGAATTTGGTTTATTTATGTTGATATTAAGTTGCCGTTGTTGTTGTCGTCGTTGTTGTGGTTGTTGTTTTTGTGGTTGTGGTTGTTGTTGTTATGTTTAAATGAATGAACATTTCCATTTAGAAATTTTAAAAAAAAGCTACAAAATTTTGACAAATGATATTGTTTTGTACTTTGTATTGGTGATATACAATTATATAGTTATGAAATATTCCAGTCTTAAATTAGACTATGTTTTTCTTCTATGGAAATAAACATAAATCACTGTTATGTCATAAACAGTGTTTCAAAAAGAAGAAAAATAAAAGAAAAAGAAAATAGACTGATTGTAAATGAATGTGAAACATTTAAAGAACTGACTTATTTATTAATAAATATAAAATGTAGTAGTTGAGATCATGAATTGATTAAAGCCAGACCACAATGGTAAATCTAGAAGCGCTGGCAGGCTATTCCTTATCAGTATGGGACTCCACAATCTGATACGCGAGATTCTGTTAATAATTGAAATCATCAGTCAATTGAAGCTACACAACCATGGAAAGTCTGGAAGCACTGGATGGCCGTTTCGTCCTAGTATAGGACTCCTCAGCAGTGCACATCCACGATCACACCACCTCGATATTCGAACCGAGGACCTATCAGTCTCGCGCGCGAACGCTTAGCCTCCAGATCACTGAGTTGGCCGGCATCCAATGGCATTAATGTCTAACTTCAACCAATCGACGAAATTGCGCCACCGTACACCATTGTTTTCGTGATTTCAACTATTGAAATCTTCACAAAACCCCTTCTGATTCTGTTAATAATCATCATCTGGTCACCAGTGACTGACTTCAAGAAGCATTTCATGGAGTTTTAGTGAGAAACAGTGATCAGGAGAGTTTAACCCTGGTCTATTGTGAGGTAGTAATACACTGAAGACAATGGTAGATGTGTGGCTCAGTTTCGTAAATTAGTTGAAGTTAGACATTAGCACTATTAAATGTTGGCCAACTCAGTGATCTAAAGGTGTTATGACGGAATGAAAAGTCAAAATAAGATTGCTTTACTCATTACGATTTTTATGCAAAATTAAATACGTTTAATTCAATTTGATGATTACCCAGTGTAATATTGTTTCGTTTTCCCTATGACATTCTATTCTGTATAACGAACGATATTCTTGTATGAAGTATCTTTCATATATGCAATTTATTCTGATTACTAATCAAAAATTGGTGTACAAACTGACTAGATTTGTCGTGATTGCTCGTGCTTCTGGCTGCTTGCGGAATATATTTCCCCATTCGAACTTGGACTTCTCTCTCTAGTTAGCGGAGCTGGGATGCAACAGAATAGCTAGCTTATTGGTCCTTGGTCACAGAATCTTGTTCCGTTTGCAGACTAGATGAACTAGTGATCGCTTTAAACATATCAAGAGGTTAAGCATTTGTGCGCAAGACCGATAGACTCTGGGTTCGAATCTTTCGGAGTGGGATCGTGGACGCGCATTACTGAGGAGTCCCATAATGGAACGAAACTGCCGTCCAGTGCTTCCAGGTTTTCTACGGTTGTCTAGCTTCAATAGACTCATGAATTCAACTATTAAATTACTAAATTCTCCACAAAAGCCCCTGCTGAAAATATAAACAATTTGTCAGGATGTTCGTTTTGGTGAGATTTTACGACGAATAGTAAGTAACATGGTTAGGTATTCATTTGAGAGATACAAATTAAGGTAGGGTGAAAGGGGGGTATAATAGTAATAATATTACTACTAAACAGTAAGGAAATTATGACTAAAGCCAAAAAATTGAAGTTTGTTACCTAATTTAACTTTTTGTATTTCCTGGCTTATCAATATATATATATATATATATATATATATATATATATATATATATATATATATATATATATATATATATATATATATATATATCAGGGAGTTAATTCTTCTTGATGGGGTTTTGTTCTCTGAGCTTAATGGTTTAGTCGTGGAGCTTTCATCGTTCTTCTGAATGAGATCATCAGCACAAACTTTAGATAGAAGTCACCATCTCAGTTAATACTTCAATTCACACGTTATAGACTGATGTGCTTTATTGAATTTAAAAATGCATAGTAACTAAATGATATTTCCTGTTTTATAATAACGTAGTTAAGATAAATCTCAACAATATTATTGAGAATAAAGCAGGTAAAATCAACTTGGCTCAAATGCCTTTTCATCTTACAGTAATATTGATATGCACTTCTTATTACGTAATCTAATAATTTTCTATGATTGTCGTTTTAGTGTCTATATTTTCTTCTAATCATTGATCTATTACCCATTATGTAACATTGATTGAAGCCTTTTACATATCACAACTAGTACACTTGTCATTACATTAACAATTTGTACTTTTCACTTATTATGTTTAGTTATGCAATATATCCCATCTTTTACACGTAGTTCCCTTTATTATCTTAAAGAGAGCAAGAACAAAGATTGGTGCAGAATAATGTATGGATTCATTTTTTCAGATCGTTAGGTTCATATCAGCTGCTTACAACCTAAAATATTTGAAATTCAACGTTATTATAGATATTGACATACTTATACATCAGAGGGTGATGAAGGATGAATATATATATCATGATGTAGCAAAGATTTCGTTAGAGTTGATGAGGTCAAAAATGTTTGCTTCGAATATATAGAGTTTGGGAGGAAAGGTTCCAGAACATCGAAATAGGGATTAAAAATCATGGAATTAAAACACATTAGATTATTATGCGATGAAATAACCGAAAATAGATTAATGGTAACAAAGAAATTGGTCAGTTATGAATGATGTAATCATAAAATTCAGAAAGAGTTGGAATGACGTATTAAATAAAATGGGGGGGAGTGATGTTACCAGGGCAAAGAAAGATTTATTACTGTTTCTTTTTGTATACAAAGATCTGGTTTTAAGCGTTTGATTGCTACCGCTTCGGCAAATTTCAAAAGGTTTGAATTTGATCGTTTGTTGATCACCTTGAGGGACTTCAATATATCGACTTCGTGTCTTGTGTCAAGGAGATGTCTTGCGACAGCGCTGACGAATGCTTTTAGTCCGTTTGATCTCAAACATATCATCCTTCATCACCCTCTGATGTATAGGTACGTCAAAATCTATAATAACGTTGAATTTCAAATATTTTAAGTTGTAAACAGCTGATGAGCACCCAACGAAATAAAATGAATTTATATTATTCTGCACCAACCCTTGTTCTTATTCCGTTTTTATTCACTGTCATGATGTCTCTTAATAATATGTTCTGAAACAAAATTAATGGCAATATTGTGGAATTTGTGTTACTTAGATCAACATAAGTAGTATGCAACGCTAGTTGGGAATAGAATGTTTGCCATCAGAATGTCAAGAAGATCGAGAAGGAAAGAATGGAAACATAAAGTAATTGATATGCGAAAAAATGAACGAACAATGAAGTCTGAGACAATGAATGGATATTTTGCAAATAGTTCTCAGATTTTATTTGAGATATTGTGTAATTTTATGTTCTGATACAGTCGACTAGTCCCTACTTGTATTCTCGTTCACTGATGAATGATATTCATGGGAAAAAGTATTGTAGTTAAATGTAGGTAAAATATGATCAATGAACGGTAATAACGCTATAAATCTATTGTGAATATTTCAACTTGGATGAGAAATTCATGAGATTTATGTTTATTCCTGTTTTAAAAAAAAGTCCTTTGTTCAAGTTTTTCAATTGATTTATGTGATTCATAAAAAAGGAAAACACACTTCAGTATGTTCTGCTTCTTTTAGATTACGTTTCCTTGTAGTTAACTAATTCATTAGTTATACGAATGTTCATTATATACAAAGATTTTTTTTTTCTGAATTATGTTACTGTTTCAGAACTATATCTTAATTAGTAGTTGAAGTAAGTCTGAGATATCCTACTTCTTATAAGTACATTCAAATAGTTGACATCATAAGTCAATTGAAGTTAGACAATCAGGGAAAACCTTAAGGCACTCGACGGCCGTTTCATCCTATTCTAAGACTCCTCAGTAGTGCACATCCACGATCTCACCTCACAAGATTCCAACTCAAGATCTACCAGTCTCGTATGCAAGCGCATAACCACTAGACCACTGAGTCGGCCATCATCCAATGGTGCTAATGTCTAACTTCAACTAACCCACGAAATCGAGCGACACATTCACTATTGTCATCAATGAGTTACTTTCTCAAAACGGACCTGGTTGGACTCCACTAATCACTGCTTCCTACTAGAACTCCAGTATATACCTCTTGAGTCCAGTCACTAGTGAGTGTTTGTTGATTCGTATCAAAAGGGTTTAATGGATACATAACTATTAAATAGGAGATGGACATGAGAAAAATGAACAAGAATTGGATGGAACTAGAAAAGAAGGCCCAGTCTAGAGTGGGTTGGAGAATGGTGGTCGGTGACCTATGCTCCATTAGGAGTAACAGGTGTAAGTAAGTAACTATTAAATAGTATATTGTTTAAAAATAAACTAATAAATCTCTAAACTTACTTGTGGTAAATATGTAAATATATATAACATAATAATAGTAAGTAACATATATGTAGTTTGATTTGCACTACGTCCACCAGAATATGTTTCAGGATGTGAACTGGATTTGTGTTTTGAACGTTGTATTGTTATTGATTTATCATTATCCTCATTATTATTATTATTATTATTATTATTATTATGAATAAAACTTTCAACTCGTGTAGTTTCTATTGTCATTTGAAAATTTTTACAATGATGATATCTTCTTAATATACGATAACGTTTCTCTGATTCTCTTATGGATAATATTAATGCTGTACTTACTGTTGTCATAATTAATATTGGTAATGCTTTAACAAGTATAGCTGAATTCCAAAATAATATTATTCTTAAATTTATATTAGTTGTATAATCAACTTCATATAATATCATTGTATCTGATTGATTATTGATTATATCATTAGAATAATTGAATCTGATTATATCTGATTGATTATTGATTATATTATTATTATTAGAATGATTGAATCTGATTATATCTGATTGATTATTGATTATATTCTGATTATTCATCAATAATAAATGATCATTTGTTTTAATACGTACTTGATGTGCAATCATAAATGGTATAGTTAATAATATAGAACTAATTAATACTAATATAATAACAATCCATGCTTTAAACATATTACAATAAATAGCAGCTCTAACACCAGTTTTAATATAAATTAAACGAAATATAGCTACAGCAACTATAATCCATGCAGAGAATGTATGAAATAAATTTTGTAATACAATATTAATTAATAATAATTGAGCATATGATTTAGACATACCAATAATTAATCTTGGTGTCATTAAATAAAAATAATCAAATATAATATAAATAAACATGACAAAACCATCACTAACAGCTAATACAGTTAATAATAAATTCGTTGGATTACGTAAACGTGTTTGACATAATACAATTACATTTAATGTATTAGCTATAACACCAATTGGACATAATATTAAACATAAATAAACATGTATACGTTGATAATATTGATGAAATAATTCTAACCATTGATAATGATCAATACATGAATAAGTATAATTATCATATAGATGAGAACTACTTATATTCATATAAGTAGTTTTAGTAGTTAGATCATTATTTCTAAGCAATGATAATGAAAAATTATTCATATTTTAATATAAATAAATAGGTTAATAATGAAATATCATTTATATACAAGTGAAATATATATCCACTTTAACCATGAATATATATATATAGTGATAATGATTTATTAAATAATGAAATAACTGTAACATGATTGGTTAATAATGAATAACCAATGAGAATAGAGAGAAAATGAATTAGCTTTCACAGTTATTTAAGTAGTATAAATAGTTAAAAAAGAAAAAGAAAATAAAAAAGAAAAAAAGAAAAAAGGAGGAAAAGATACTATCTTTACACATGAGATCACTTATCATTTAATCGAATAATAATACGGTGCCAAAAATAATAATTTTTTTATAAAAAAAAGAGAAGAGAAAAGAAAAAAAGAAAAATATGTATCTTAGTGATGCAAAAATAAAGTGAGGTCAAGTGAAAACTTTTAAAATAAATAAATAAATCTGAGAGCAAACAAAAAGAAAAAAAGAATGAGAATTAGTTGAATAATTAGAGAAGGTTCTATGTGAAAGTATCATCTGACAATATGTGAAAAGTGATAATAGAAAGATCAGTTTTTTTTAAAGCTGTCATAATTCATTCACATTAAGGTAAGCAATAAAATTATGATTCATATTGCAGAGGTTGACATTGATGTTCTGGACTTCATTGACTGGGCTAGGTGGAAAGCAGGATTAATCGGTATTCTAGACTGCTATTATTGATTCGATCAATAAGTCACTGTTCCCTAATTGGCAGCATATATATATATAAACACCATTAGAACCAGTATAGCAAACATGAAGCCGTAATTTCTAAACTTTTATTCATCATACACAAAGAAAGGAAGTGAACTTAATTTGTTTAAATACATTTATTGAATATATCACGTAATGTTGTGTACAGACCGTGCTCTCTCTCCCCTCCCTCTCCCTCTTTCCTCTCTCTCTCTCTCTCTCTCTCTCTCTCTATATATATATATATATATATATATATATATATATATATATATATATATATGAAGAAAATAGATTTTGTAATTTAATTATAGGCTAGATATAAGTCCTCCAACGTATAAATTGTAACATATATTTTGAGTTTATGTAAGATCAAACTAATATAAAAACTATATTTGTGGAATATAAGCAAAGATGGACAGTGGCTAGCAGTCAAATATGACGACACGCGTTTCCTTCAATTCGAGACTCATCAGTTAGATATACTTGTATTTCAGAGTTGATGTACACTCTCGGACTCTAACTCAGTACCGTTCGCTTAAAACGACATCGCGTTATCCACTTAACTAATGACTCCTGATAGCTACTTACTTGTGCAATGAGGAGAATTTTAAATTCATTTGGTATTATTTACTTGATTTTTCCCATTGATGTTTAGAACTGTAATTGATCAGCCTTGTATTGACATAATTACTTCCTGTGCGGGCTGCCTCAATATTGCCTTAAGTCATAAGCATTACAAGCAAACATGAATAGTGGCTAGCAATGGAATACAGGATTCAGTAGCTAAATAGACAACGCGATGACGTTTGAAGCGAACGGCGCTGGGTTCGAGTCCCAGGGCGAACATCAAGTCTGAGATGCATGTACATCCAACTGATGAGTTCCCAATAGGAAGAAATGCGCGTCCTGAATTCCACTGTTAGCCATTATTCATCTTTGCTTATAATACTTGTGATATAGAACAATATCGAAGCAATCCGTACAGTATGCACATATGACAATAAGAGACGAATCAATCTCAGTCCTAAGCATCAATGTGAAGATTTTAGTAAGTAATACTAGGTGAATTTTTATTGTGCAATGACCGAAATTACAAAAATTTAGAGACATAAAATCTATGGTATATTGTATTTTATACTAACACCAATATTATTACTACTATCATTTTGGTATTTATCGTAGAAATTGTAATGTGATATACTGATTTTATTGATATGCATGAGTGTCATTTTCTTCATCGCTAGTGGACTGATTGATCGATAAGCTAATAAACCAAATATGAATATTCATATGAGAGTACATACCGTAGTGTCCAGTACTATGTAAAACGTACATGGATTATTCTAATTTCCGTACAGACCGATTTATTCATTCTTTTTAAGTCACATTTTGACCTATTCAGTTATTCGCCTACTAACCTTAACTGTTTTAATATGTGCATATATGTGTGTGTAATGCTTACCTTATTCATTACGTGTCTCTAAGTTATTTTTATCTGACCATGAATAACAAGTCATGATCAATCAAATCGAGTTGACTCACTCGCCTACTCTATTTCGTTTTGCTTCCTACATTTTCATTCTGAATGTCTGTCTTAATAAACAAGTGCTTGAAATAAATTCCATCCAATTCAATCCTTATTTGGCTTCTTATTACCGCTATCATACAAATGAGGTTAATGTACGTGATAGATAAAGTTAAAATGCAATATTTTTGTTCATAACATTTTGACTGATCAAACTGCAGTCAGATGCAGAGTCACAAAAATACTCACAAATGCGTCCAAATATAATTGATTGAAGTTAGACATTAGCACCATTGGATGGCGGCCGGCTCAGTGGTCTAGTGGTTAAGTGTTCGTGCACGAGACTGATAGGTCATGGGTTCGAATCTCGGAGGGCGAAATCGTAGATGAGCACTGATGAGAAGTCTCATACTAAGACAAAACGGTCATCCAATGCTTCGAGGTTTTCCATGGTGATCTAGCTTCAATTGACTCATGAATCCAACAATTAAAAATTATTTACATGTAACTATAAAGATATGGTATTGTGAAAAACTATCTTTATAATCAAAATAGAATAACATTAAAACTAGGGTTTACATTTTTATTATTTATAACACCTCCCCTTCCCCTATATCAGTGAACAGTTTTTTCACACCTTTATTATTTGTAGTCTTCATATCCGTAGTTCATTTACAATCGTTGTTTTAACATTTATCTGGAAATCAATAATTTGTGTAGTGATTCACTTGTTAATAACAATAAGCTTTAATATTCACCTTATCACTAGTTTAGATTCAAATTCTAACATGGTTACATCCATAGTTTACATATTTCTCAGAATATACGAAGATAAGAATGAAGAAGAAAGTGTTCAATCTCTGAAATGAAAACCTATAGTTTACAATGTTGAAATAACTTGCACATTTTACTCGGATGAATACAATCCGAATATTACAAATACATATATAGTTTCGTGCCTCTAGATAACCCTCTTGCTATTAATAGCAGAAACCAGACAAGTAGTGAATAGGTCTTTATTTTTTTATCTTCGCACAGTGACAGTGTTGGACGTACGATGGGAGAGCTTGTATCCATCCTTGTTTTAGGACTGCTTCATCCACTGTGTTATCACCCACTAAGATTTGGAGGTGACGTAAAAACTGTGACGGTGACCTATCACCTAGTGTTTCTCAGTGAAAAAGCCGTTGGATCATTTGACTGCCTGATAATGATAAACAGTTCATTATCTCTCGTCTTAAAATGGTGTATGATTGTGGTGATGGTGAACTTAAAATCAAGTCACGGACTTCTTTGGCGACTGAATGAGGAATGATAGAACATAAGTCTCCATAGTGAATTCCTCCAGATTTGATATTGTGTCTCGTGAAATAATTCTCTAGTTGAGCAAACCATAACTCAGGATCACTACGATCAAATGCTGGAAGTCGGGATTTAGTAGACATACCAGTGTTTATCACCACTGGTGACATATCCTCCAGTTTTCTGGTTCGTATTGAGTCTGACATGAGATATGTGACCAATATAGTAATAAAATTGACACGAAAAATGGTTACTACAACACGAATACCTTAAGATAATGAAAAATAAACTATATATATACCCGACTTAATTTACGGATAATCAGAAGGTCTACTTTTACTACTAAATAAAAAATAGTATTATTAACAAAAATGAGGTTAAATTGTGTCCAGTAAGGCTCACCAGTTTCGTTAATATATATATATACATTAAGTAATCTATTTGTAATATCCTAATGAGTAGAAAAATTAGATTTTCTGATGTTTCGTAACTTATTGTAAGTCACTTCTTCAGAGAATAAAAATTAAGACTAGAAATATTTCTTAAAGAGATAGAATGAAGAAATTTGAAGTAAATTCAACAATACACCTGGCAACCTAGTTCAAAGATTTTCAAGGAAATGTAATCAAATCATATTCAATAATTTTGATGTTTTGATTATATTTCCTTGAAAAAGCTTGAACTAGATTGCCAGGTGAAATGTTGGGTTTACTTCAAATCCATTTGTTGAGATTTTACAAATACAACATTTTTTCCGCTTTAATATCACACATCAACTGGACGTCCAAATACTGTGTAGCTATTTCAATTAAATTTAGACAGAAGTTCTTATTTAGAAATATTTCTGTACAACAGGTTGCACAGTATGGTTATTAGGCGAGACTCTAATTTAAGGACGACCTTTGAACGAATCTTAAGTGACCTTGACAATTATTAGCCAATCAGAAGTTAGTATAAAGTGAAAATATATTATATGAAAGTAATGGATTACAGTGGATATTCTCCTTTTACATGATTTAAAAACTTGTTAAAGTTTGATTAGGGTTCAGAGGTTCTGAATTCACGATGCATATGGAATAGAAACTCGTCCATTGGGTTAGGGTTAGGTTTACGGGTAAGGTTAGGGTTTAGGGTTAAGGTTAGGGTTAGGTGAGGGTTAGGGTTAAGGTTAGTTGAGGGTTAAGGTTAGTGTTAGGGTTAGGTGAGGATTAGGGTTAGGATGCTAACATACGAGTTTTTAAATCATGTAAAAGAAGAATATCCACTGTAATTCATTACTTTATTTTAATATATTTTTACTGTATTCTGTCTTATTGAAACTGCTCGAACGCTTCTGATTGGCTCGTGCCTAAATTAGAGTCTCGCCGGTTATTACAATGTAATTAATAAAATGGATCTTGTTATTACTAGAAATGATTCATAACATCGTAATAAAAATACTTCAGTTGTTGAGATCATGTGTCAATTGAAGCTAGACCACCGTAGAAAACCTGAAAGCACTGGAAGGCCGTTTCGTCCCAGTATAGGGCTCCTCAGTAGTGCACACACACGACTCGAACATAGGACCTATTGATTTCGCGCGCGAGCAATTAACCCCTAGACAATAGAGTCGGCCGGCATCCAATGGTGTTAATGTCTAACTTCGACTAATCCACGTAGTTGAGAGATACATCCACCATCCGTCCAGTGCTTCCGGGTTTTCCACGGTGGTCTAGCTTCAATTGACTTATAATCTCAGCAGTTGAAATCACTAAATTCTCCACAAAACCCTCTTCTGAAAATAAAAATATGTTGTTTTCAGTATTTCCGAATCATTTAAAAATTACGTACTTACTTACTTACTTAGCTACTTATTCACTTACTTAAGCCTGTTACCCACGATTGGTCTTCCTCTTTTCCTTTGGCCTTAAAGATTCCAAGTAAGGATTTGTCTTCTGACGCAGTTCGGTGCCTTCCTCAATCTGTGTCCTATCCACTTCTAGCACTTCTTCTTAATTTCTTTCTCCATTGGAATCTAGTTTATTCTCTCTCATAGTAGGTTGTTGATGATACTGTCTAGCCAACGGATCCGATGTATTTTGCTTAGACAACCGATAATAAATACTCTTATGGCTTTCGTATTTCTCTAAGTTTCCACCCCACATATTAAAACTGTCTTGACATTTGAATTGAAAATTATAACTTTGGTATTGTTTGACAGTCAGGTGTTTTGAATTCCCGATATTCTTCAATTGTAGATATGTTGCTACTGCTTTGTTGATTCGAGCCTTCATATCTACATCAGATCTACCGTGCACATCATTGATGCTGCCCAAATATGTAAACGTTTTATATCCTTCGAATCTTCGTCAAGTGTGATATGATTAGTGCATACTGTGTTGTATCGGAGAATCTTGCTTTAAAACATATCAACCAATGTTTCAATAATAATGACAACAATAGCATTATTTATTTATTTTTTTTTACACATAGATATTGGTACATGAAGGCACCGAATACATATGCACCACACAAATCTCATTTGATATGCGTGAGGGCTGTGATACTACCCGGGTGCCCAAGCCAAAGCAGATGGTTTTCTTAGGGGGCCACACCCGTAGCCTTCGACCTATAGGTCCGATCCACAAAACAGTGGGGCAACGTAAGGAGATGCAGTCCCATGAAAGCAGGTGACCAACGATTGGTTCATACGCCATTTGCTCCTTCAAGATACTGGAGCCAATGTGTACTATTGGTTTGTAATCAGGGTTATTTTCCAACTCCCCTAGGTGTTCTCTCAATGTTCACCAGGCCAACTAAAGGGCTGGACGCTCGCTTTTCGTCCTCTCAATTTCGTAAACAACAACCTCGCCACGAGAAGGCAGTAAGTAGGACTTCTCTGGTAGAGGCTGTATACGCGTGGCCATGTGAGAGCATTTGGAGAGGGAGAGCGGACTCTCCCCACTTTCAGCCGTACCAGGGCATTTGGCGGCATATATATACAAAATTTTTTCATAAAAATATTGATATAGAACAATTCAATCACGCTGTTACTTAATCCATAAAGGTTAAAATTAGAAACATAAAATGTAACTTAGTTAGGACTTGATGTAATCCGTCGAAGTGTGCGTGTGTGTGAAATGGATGCAATATATATGTATATATGCTTTTATACGGTTTTTCATGTTTAAATAACACTCTTGATAACATAAAATATAACATCAACTATGCAATTAACTGAATAAATGAAACTATAGTACTTAAGGATTAAAATCTTTCCATTTAAGCTAAGTTAAGTGTTATATAAATTATAAAACTGTTATTCTACAGTTTCCTATTTGATTAAACAAAGTAGAAAAACAGGTAGATTTAGATGAATAATTTTTGGGAAAAAAATCGGTTTTTGAAATGATGAAAAAGATTTATAGTTCAGAGAATAAAACTCTATCACAATCATCTACCTGAGCTATAAATCGATTCTATTTTATGGTTTCGTATTAATTGAAACGGTTGAACCAAATCAACGACTCAGAAGACGCCCAACTTCGAGATCAACAGGTGGAATTTCAAGAGGATTCATCGTGTACAAATCGAATTGAGACAATACTGATCATCTTCGAACAATCACTTGAATGGAACTCATCAACGTACATCAAATTCATTGATGATGAGAAGGCGGTTGACAGTGTGGACAGGAGAGCATCATGAAAACTCATGCCACACTATGTAGTTCCTGAGAAGATTTCCAACATTATCTGGAACTCATACCATGCACTACAGTGCAAACTGTTGCATGGAGGAGGACAGCAGATAGATGCATTCCAAGTAGGGACCGGAGTCAGACAAGACAGTCTACTCTCTCCCTTCCTGTTTCTTTTTGTGGTTGACTGTATTGTAAAGATCTCGACATCTGAGCGGAAGCACGGAATACAATGAATAGAACATACATTATGGAAATCACCGAACTACATCACGAGGTATGCCCTAACATGGAATGGTGAAAGGGAAACGGAGAAGAGAAATGCCAAACTGCACATTACATCGGGAAATAGAAGTAGATATGTAAGGGATGACTAACAGCTTGAAAGAACCTGAAAGGATTGCCGAATACAAGGTTGGTTGGTGAGTGTTGTTGAGCGGCCTATTCTCCTCCCTGAGGTGTATCAGGTTTTCAAATAATATCAATTGTAAACAGTATGAAATTAGATAAAGTTTTATGATTAAAAACAGAGGCTAAATACAATTTATTGTAATCGAGATTGATTTCTAGAACAGATTATCAAAGATAATCAAACTTATTCAAACGTAAATCAATCAAAATGACGTGAGGCTGCATGCGTTAATAAAGATTATCAAAATATTTCAAGTATTGAATTGTTATATCTTATGGTCAATTTATTATAACTGATTGTTGCTGATTGTGTGATGTCAGAATTGTTTATTTCTTATACTTATGAAAATAAGGAACCATTGCAACTTCCACGATGTGAAAGTATGAACACTAAGATTGATACAAGTGAAAATTTATTAGCTCTAAAACATGACGATGTAGACCGCTAACGTAGATGATCTATGTCGAATGATTAGATGCCTACTCGAGTTAGACAGGAATGGTGTGACGAACCACCTAACTTCGAAGTCACACTTTGTGATCAACATCTATCGTGGATTACCCCTTCGATGTATCAAAGTACTATGACTGCTTTGAAGACCGTATAACACGAAGGATATTATTAAGGAAATATATGAGTAAGAATGAGTACAGAGAAGATGGTGAGACCACCATTACATGCAACAGTCCATGGCATGCGATTAAATGATGTGTTTTGGTTGTCCTTGACTTTATGGGAATCGATTATCTGTTCGATATTCAGTGACCCAAACTGCCGAATAATTTGGCTAGGGCTTAGTGAAGTTTCCCTGGCCCTACAACGACGATCATAGTCAAAAATACACTCATTTATATACATATTGATTCGTACACCCATTACGATCAGTAATTAAGATTAAACCACATATAGGATAAATACTTATAGTTTTAATGAAATTTTGTTCTCTGAGCTGGTTGGTTTCTTTGTACAGCCTTCATCGTTCTTCTGAACCACATCATCATCAGCACAAACCCATAGTTCTAACAAGTCACTTGCTGTATGTCATGATACGCAAAGTGCATACCAACTCTAACTACAAGAATATAGTATATAGTACCGAATAAAATAATACATTGGGATACAGAAACAAACACTGCATACACACAATTTCCTTTATCATTTTGAAAAGAGCAAAAACAAAGATTCTAGTAGAATAGCATGAATTCATTTTCACAGATTGAACCCATGAGTCAGTTGAAGCTAGACCACCATTGGAAACCTGGAAGCACTGGACGGCCGTTTCGTCCTAATATGGGGCTCCTCATCAGTGTGCATCCACGACCCCGTACCACCCGGGGCTCGAACCCAGGACCTACTGGCTTCGCGCGCGAGCACTTAATCATTAGACCACTGAGCCGGCATCCAACGGTGTTAATGTCTAACTTCAACCAATCCACGAAGTTGCGCTACCGTACACCATTGTCTTCAGTGAGTTCCTATCTCACAACAGACCTGGTTGAACTCCACTGGTAACGACTTCTCACTAGAACTCCAAAAGTGTCTCCTGAAGCCAGTCACTAGTGAGCAGGTGATTATTATTATCAGAATGTGTTTTGTGGAGATGCGCACTACTGAGGAGTCCCATACTAGGACGAAACGGCCGTCCAGTGCTTCCAGGTTTTCAATGGTGGTCTAGCTTCAACTGACTCATGAGTTCAGTCTGTGAAAATTTCTAAAAATCTCCACAAAACACATTCTGAATTCATTTTATTTCGTCTGGTTCTCATCAAGTGCTTACAAACTGTGATATTTAAACATCATAATTACATAATGGGTTTGGTTGGAAGTTATATTGAAGACACTTTAGTAGAGTATAGCAAGGGTGTAAATAAATTGAATAGACTGAATATTGTACCTTATGTAAAAAAAACATTCTACATGATTGATTGCGACAACAGTTCAAACGCCAGAAACAAGTGATTACATAATAAGTAAACATCGATAGGAATATAGTGAGTAAAGCTCAGTTGATAAAATGTGATTAATAATCTGGAAGATAATTGAAATAATACTCGATGAAGTAGTAAATGCTCGAAAGAGTTTAGAGAAAAAGAAAAAAAATGTTAAGATGCAGCGAAAGAGTATTTGTCACTAAGGCGAGGAAACATTAATAACCATATCCTTTTGAACACATAGGTCAGGTTTTTGACGCCTGATGGCAACGGCTTCAGCAAACTTCAGAAGACTAGAGTTTGACTGCTTACTAATCACCTTAAGGGTATCTATCTACCTGACGTCCTGTATCAAAGTGATGTTTGGTGATGGAACCGTTAAAAAACTTTCTTTCACTTGTTCTGAGACTTTTTTGAACATGTTCAACAAATCTATGATATGCTCTTCTTTCTGTTCAACGAATATAGCTCTCACTCACAAACACTACATTGAATAATGATCATATTTAATTAGAAAACTGTAGTAATGTTGAACAAGAAAAAAAACAACATAATAAGTAAAAAGAATTTTGATGGAGTTTTGTTCTCTGAGCTGGATGGTTTAGTCGTGGAGATTTCATTGTTCTTCTGAACGACATCATCAGCACAAACTTCAGATAAAAAGCTCCATGACCAAACCATCCAACTCAGAGAATAAAACTCCATCAAAATCATCCACCCGAGCTACAAATCTTCACCACCATCTCAAGTAAAAAGAATGTTGTAATTTTACCTTTTTATCCCTTCATATCAACATAGAATAGTTGATAAATGGTATAGTATTACTTCAATGTAGACAAAATTTACGTTTAATAACTTCGTGGATTGGTTAAGGTTAGACACTAACACCATTGAATACCGGCTTAGTGGTCCAGTAGGTTAAGCGTTCGCGTGCGAGACTGAAGGCCCTGTGTTCAAATCTCGCGAGCGGGATCGTGGGTGAGCACTGTTGAGGAGCCCCACAATAGGACGAATCGGCTGTCCAATGCTTCCAGGTGGTCTAACATCAATCGGTTCATGATCTCAATCAAAAACTTAACAATCTCCACAACCCCTAAACTGATAATGAAGTAATCGAAAATTACCAAGAGCTTATGTTATGTAATAGTTTTAGGAATAATAACAGGCAATAATTTATAAAATAAAAGCTAAATATAATTGTATACTTTATTAAAGAGAAGAAGTAGAAGGTTATAATTAGCACTTTCTGTTACATCCTAGTGAAGATTAAATGACGAGTAACTTCCGTATACTATATTCTTATTGTATAACTATTAAGTAACTAGTTTGTGTATACCTATATTCCTCTTATTATAAGCTTCATTTAGATTTATAGACTATTATGATACGATTTACTATGCTTAAGTTATATTCAGTTTATTGATTAAAGTCTCCTACATTCACAGCCACTTTTTGTCTTGATCTTGTATAAATGTTATTTCATATTTTATAATGCGATGAGGTCTGTTTGGCTTGTATATAAACCAAGTATCTTTGAAATAAATGATTCACATAGTAGAAACTGTTATTGACGTTCTGGACTCAATTGGAAAGGTTAGGAGGAAAAAGTACCAATAAGGAGGCTAGACTGCTCATACCGATGGAACGTCATTCGTTTGACACAATGCTTTGATCAAATAAGTTGTATTTCGATTAGCAAACAAATCACATGATAATAAGCCGGCCTTAAAATTCATAACACTTATAATTTGTAAAATTCAAAGGAGGGCTAGGACCATTAGAGAATGAGGGATTTAACATGATACTTTTGTACATAGATTTAGGGTTTGAAATTGTGAATTCCTATATTTTCAGCTGTACACGAATTTCTCGAATGAACGTTTTTTTTAGTCCGTTCTTTTTACTTTGTAATGAATTTCTGAATGGCAATCGATGTGATGTAGAATCCTTCACATAGTTGGGAAACATCATCGATGAATAAGGAGGTTCCGATGCAGACATAAATGCGAGGATTGGCAAAGCAAGAGGCGCATTCCTACAATTGCACAACCAACATATCCAACTCAAAATAATTGTCTGTCAACCAAAATCAAAGTCACACTCTTTAATACGAACGTCAACACATTCAGTCCTAATGTACGCAGCTGAAAATTGGAGAACTACTACAACCATCATCAAGAGCGTACAAGTATTTATAAATGGCTGTCTACGCAAGATACTCAACATCCATTGGCCGGATACCATCAGCAACAGCCTTCTGTTGGAGAGAACAAACCAGCTTCCAGCTGAAGAGGAAATTAATAAAAAACGATGGAAATGGATAGGACATACATTATGCAAATCATCAAACTGCATCACGACTGAAGCCCTAACTTGGAGTTCTGAAGGGTAGCGTAAAAATGGAAGGCCAAAGAACACATTACGTCGGAAAATAGAAGCAGATATGACAAGGATGAATAACAACTGGAAAAAGATGGTGAGTGGCCTATGCTCCTTCATGAGGAGTAACAGGCTTAAGTAAGTAAGTAAGTTATCGACGTGATGGAATGTGACCCGAGTTGAGTATATGTTTAAAAACTGAGCTGTTGATCGTTTCTTTTTCCCCTTTAAATAGTCAATTAGAGTAGTACTCGGATATTCGTCTGCCAAATACATGCTTTGTACGACGATATAACCCAATATAAACTGTTGATGAATACTGAATTCGTTAGAAGCGTTAGTTTATCCTTTACACTTCCTTGAATGAGTTTTTTGCCGAAGAAAAGAGTTTGGAACTTTGTGAAAACATCTCGATGAAATATTTTTATTCTTTTTTAAAAATTCAATGGTTTTTTTCAAGAGTGAAAACAATAATAGGTGAGGAAGACCCAAAAATAGTTAGTGATCAATTTTAAAAGTGAAGTGTATTTGTATGTGGAATAAACACAAGAAAATTAGTCATTGCATATGATTAAAGTACTTAATTACTTACTTACGCCAGTTACTCCTAATGGAGCATAGGCCACCGACCAGCATTCTCCAACCCGCTCTGTCCTGGATCTTCTTTTCTAATTTAATTCAATTCTTGTCCATTCTTCTCATGTCTATCTCCATTTCCCGACATAATGTGTTGTTAGTTCTTCCTCTTTTCCTTTGGCATTGAGGATTCCATGTGAGGGATTGACTTATGACGCAGTCGATGCTTTCCTCAATGTGTGTTCTATCCACTTCCAACGCTACTTCCTAATTTCTTCCCCCGCTGGGATCTGATTTGTTCTTTCCCACAGTTGGTTGTTGCTAATAGTGTCCGGTCAACGGATCCGAAGTATTTTGTGTAGACATCTGTTAATAAACACTAGTATCTTCTGGATGTTGGCTTTCGTAGTTCTCCAGGTTTCTGCCCCATGAAGTAGAACTGTTTGACATTTGCATTGAAAATACTGACCTTGGTGTTGTTTGACAGAGAATTGTTTTGAGTTCCAGATGTTCCTCAGTTGTAAATATGCAGCTCTTGCTTTGCTGATCCGCGTCTTCACATCTGCATCAGATCCACTCTGTTCATCACTGATGCTGCCCAGATATGTGAAGGTTTTTACATCTTCCAAATCATCTCAGTCAATTTTGATTGGATTGGTACATGCTGTGTTGTATCGGAGAATCCTGCTTTCCCCTTTATGTATATTGAGACCTACTGCTGCTGAGGCTTCTACTACACTGTTCGTTTTCTCCTGCATTTGTTGTTGCGATTGCGATAGGAGGACCAGATCATCTGCGAAGTCTAGATCGTCCAACTGCATCCTAGATGTCCACTGTATCTCGTGCTTCCCTTCAGATGTTGACGTGTTCATAATTCAGACGATCACCAGGAGCAAGTGTAACTAGAAAGAAATCAGGAAGAGGTGCTAGAAGTGGAAAGGACACACATTGAGGAAAGCATCGAATTGCGTCACAAGGCAAACTCTCATTTGGAATCGTTTAGGCCAAATAAGAAGAAGAAGAAGACCAAAGGACACATTAAGTTGAGAACTGGAGACAGACATGAGAAGAATGAACAAGAATTGGATAGAAGTAGAAAGGAATGCCCAGGTCAGAGTGTGTTGGAGGATGCTGGTTGGTAGCGTATGATCGATTAGGAGTAACAGACGTAAGTAAACAAGTAAGGTTACGAGTAGTTAGTAAAAATATATTTAATCGTAATAGAAATAATCATTATGTTGTCTAATCCGATAAATAAGAAACTCGTTGAAAAGAAGTATTTCTATGCTTAACTTGTACTCTTAAAAAAATATGTTTCTACTTGAACAAAAAGAGGTTTATAAAAACGGGATTAAAAAACAATCAAGAAATTATCTCGATGACTGTTGATGAAAAGGGACATAGTATAACAAAATAATTAGCTATTAATAGTGTCTAAAATAATCAAAGATGGATAGTGACTGGTAGTGGAATATCACGACTCGCGTTTCGGCCTGTTTATAACTTGTCAGCTAAATGTACCTGCATCTCAGAGCTGATGTTCACTCTTAGACTCATACCCAGTACCGTTCACGTCAAACGATATCACGTTATCCACTTAGTTATTGAGCCTCGGTGACCATCTGAGATGCAGGTACATCCAGCTGACGAGTCCTAAATAGAATGAAATGTGCGTTTTGGATTCCATTGCCAGCGACAATTCATCTTTGTTTATAAAGCTTGTGAATTAAGGCAGTATCGAAGCAGTCTGCACAGGATGCACATATTTCAATAAGGGACTGGTCAATTGCATTCCTAAATAACAATGGGTGTGACCAAACGAGTTTAACCAAATCTTGTGTGAGACAGTTACCGATTACTTTGGAATATATTGAAGGTCGATTGAATTTAAACATATAAACCATTAGATTCTAGCTCAGTAGTTGAGAGGTTAGGCTTTCTTTAAGAGAATGAAGTTCATGGTTTTAAACCCTAGTGATGAGATTATTGATGTCCACTGATAAGTATTCCGATAACTGATCGAATCAGCTGTTCAGAGTTTCTTGATTTCCAGCAGTTGTTAAACTGAATTTAGTTAGAGATATTAACTATGAATTTAGAAGCGTTTAACATTCTGCAACTTTATTAAATACTTAATAAAGCACTTTGGATACTCATTACATTTCTTCGTTAAATTGTGTCCCACTTTTGAAAAGTCACTAGTCAGTCCGATTTATTAATATGGAGACGAAATAGTTTAAGTATGGATTTTCAGTCAGCAAAATTTGGTGTGCATATTTAGTATATTTTAGACACTTCAATTCATGTTGTTTATTTGTGTCTTCTCATTATTATTTAGGACTGCAATTGGAATATGCGCATCCTGTACGAACTGCTTCGATATTGTCTTAATTCACAAGCTTTATCAGCAAAGATTGATGATTGAGTCTAGGACACACGTTTCGTCCTAGTTGGGACTCACCAGCTAGGCATCCTGGATTACACTGATAGCCATTATCCATCTTTGCTTATAATGTTGTTTGGGTTAGTTTAATTCGTCCAAAACGTGCGTGTCGTTCTATTTTGTACACTTGATGCACTTTCATCCTAGAGTCGATGTTCACTCTGAGACTCAAACCCAATGAATAACATGATGGCATTGGAAGCGAACAGCACTAGATTCAAGTCGCCGAGTAAACATCAACTCTGAGATACAAGTACATTCAGCTGACAAGTCCCAAACAGGACAAAACTTGCATCCTAATACTTCACTTCTAGCCACTATTCATCTTTGTTTAAATCTAATATTTTCAAAATATCTCTTTTGAAATGTTTTAATTCCTCTTTTAAACAACTATTAAAAAGTAGATATTGATAAATGTAGTTCAATGTTCATTATGTAACAATTGTATCTTACAACTGTAGAAGTATATCCGGAAACCAAACAAACAAACGAAATGGGAAAAACAATCTTAAAAATCTGGATTGAAACAATAAGAAGTTGATATGCTTGTTACTATTCTATTCTATTTTCTTTATTCAATTTATCTTTAAATATAATCGAAACGTCAAACTGTGCCAAAAAATGTTTTCCAACTAGTAACTAAATATTCAACGATTTGATCTGATATAAATTTTGGTTATTCATTTAGTAATTTCAATAGTTGAGATCATGAGTCAATGGAAGATAGATCACTATTATGAGACTTCTCAGAAGTGCACATCCACGATCTCATCTCGCGAGATACGAACCCAATATCTATCAGTCTCGCGTGTGAACGCTTAACCTGTAGACTGTAGCAACTCACGTGCAATTGAGTTTGTTCTCATTTAATTCGGTAAGCCCTTTTGTTAGCTTATTTAGCTGACAAAGTCATTCGTACTATAACAACTTATTGTACCTTTATTATTGCTGTGCTTGTATGAAATATGTATGCTTGAACATTGCTTACCACCTTCGCATATATTCATTCTGCTAGCTATATTATTAGCTGCTTAACTGGTTAGATGATCCATTCATATATATATATATATATATATATATATATATATATATATATATATATATATATATATATATATATATATATATATACCGCGGATCAGCAAAGCAAGAGCTGCATATTTACAACTGAGGAACATCTGGAACTCAAAACAATTCTCTGTCAAACAACACCAAGGTCAGTATTTTCAATGCAAATGTCAAACAGTTCTACTTCATGGGGCAGAAACCTGGAGAACTACGAAAGCCAACATCCAGAAGATACTAGTGTTTATTAACAGATGTCTACACAAAATACTTCGGATCCGTTGACCGGACACTATTAGCAACAACCAACTGTGGGAAAGAACAAATCAGATCCCAGCGGGGGAAGAAATTAGGAAGTAGCGTTGGAAGTGGATAGAACACACATTGAGGAAAGCATCGAACTGCGTCATAAGTCAATCCCTCACATGGAATCCTCAATGCCAAAGGAAAAGAGGAAGAACTAACAACACATTATGTCGGGAAATGGAGATAGACATGAGAAGAATGGACAAGAATTGGATTGAATTAGAAAAGAAGATCCAGGACAGAGCGGGTTGGAGAATGCTGGTCGGTGGCCTATGCTCCATTAGGAGTAACAGGAAAAAATATATATATACATTTAACACTCTACACTCTCGGTTCGCTGACTTATTCATTTGCCTCTCGGCTTTGTGGTCTGAGGTATCTGCAGGTATCTGTAGTCGCTGCTTCTCCTTGCCTTCTGATTTCAAAAACCGTTGAGGATTATATGATAACGTTTAAGAGGGCGATTGGTTAACGAAGCAGAGCCACTACAAGACCACTGAGCCAGCCACCATCCAATAGTGTCAATGTCCATTTTCAAGTAATCCACAAAATTGAGCGACACATCTATCATCGCCGTCAGTGAGTTACTATCTCACAACAGACTTGGTTGAACACCACTAGTCACTGCTTCTCACTAGAACTCTAGGAAATATCACTTGAAGTTGAGGAGTTCCAAACTAGGACTAAACGGTCATCTAATGCCTTCAGGTTTTTCATGATGGTCTAGCTTCAGTCGACACATGATCTCAACCATAATATCTACAAAACTCCTCCTGATATTCATTTAGTCTTGATGAATTTCTTCAGTTGAACAACCATTTTTGATCACATTGAAGAATAAGTTCTTTACTGTAAAATGATACATTTGTAAATAACACTTTAGAATTAATAATAAACTGTTTAGAATATTGCATGTTATAATTAACATATTTAAAATTATATTCGATTAATTTCTAGTCACGAATATTAGATTAGTTTAATGTCACGTATGTGTTAGTTACCATAGTGAAGTCGATTATGTTCATTATTATTTTATGTGCTAATCGTGTTATTGATTCATTGATTTTTTTCTGTCTTATTCTTCACTAGTCAAGTTTCTCTCAAAAATACTGTACTTCATATTCCCCCATCCACCTAAATAGTATACAATGTACTTTTAGGCTAGACTTATACTCACCAAATGCTGAACTTTACAAAGTAGACAAGTTTTTCGAGATGATGGAGAAGATTTGTAGTTCAAATGAATGATTTTGATGAAGTTTTATTCTCTGAGATGGATGGTTTGATCTAAAGGACAGTGCACTTCTACCTGAAGTTTGTGCCGATGATATCTCTTAGAATAACGATGAAAGCTCCACGACCAAACCATCTAATTCAGAGGACGAAACTTCATCAAGATTAGTTTTTCACTAATATTTTATTCGGGATCTATGCTTCTGGACATATATATGGAATATGCAGCTTTTCAGCTCGATATCATATCCGTTGAAAGTGGCGCCTTCTCTTAGCTACATGTTCTTAGTGTTTATATTGCAATTGAATATAACGTGTGCTACACACATAAGTAATTTTTATAACATAATCATCTTTTAGGGCAAAATGAGATAAAATCAAGTTAGCTCTTAAGTGTGTTATCTGTAAAAGTATTTTTTTTAAGTTTACATGGTATTGTTTACTTGTATCTTCCCATTGTTGTTTAGGACTGCAATTGATCAATGTCTTGTTAGCATGTGTGCATCCTGTGTGAACTGCTTCGATCTTGCTTTAGTTCACAAGTATTATAGGCAAAGCTGGATAGTGGCTAGCAGTGGATCCCAGGACACACGTTTCGTCCTAATTGAGACTCTGCACTTGGATGTATCTTTATCTCAAAGTTGATTTTCACTCTCGGAACCGAACCCAGAACCGTTCGCTTCAAATACCATAGCGTTATCCTCATAGCTACTGAGTCCTGATAGCGTATTTAATAAATGACAATTCATCATACAAAAATACACTCTATTTGTGTATGTTTGTGTAATACACTTGCTTTTATTCTCCATTACTTTAACTTTACTTTAAGTCAGAAGAAATATCATTACATTAGGACCAGTTATGTATTAGTGTTTTTACTAGATGTATTCAGTAGAAACAAGAACTTCCCATATTGTTAATTAACCTATAAACTTTTAGTGAGGTCAGTAACATTCAGTTATTCAATTCATAGAGGATTTTCCAAAAATACTTCAATCATTTGACTAAACAATATCATTTTGAGAATTTAAGGTCTGTTGCGGTTATCATTTCAAAATTGTTATTCTGGTTTTTAGGAAGAAAGATTTGAGAGGAAGAACAAATATTGTAGATAAACTGGAAGAAAAGACAATACATCAACATATAAAAGAAAGGAGATCTGAGCAAATATCAGAACTACAGAAGAATCACATTGATATCAGTACCAAGAAACGTTTTCAACAGAGTGTCACTAAACCAGATAAACGACTCAGTAGACACCAAACTTCGAGATCAACAAGTTGAATTTCAAAAGGATTCATCATGTACAGATCGAATTGAGACAATACTGATCATCTTCGAACAATCACTTGAATAAAACACATCAACATACATCAACTTCATTGATGATGAGAAGGCGTTTGACAGTGTGGACAGGAGAACATCATGAAAACTCATTCCACACTATGCAGTTTCTGAGAAGATTTCCAACATTATCTGGAACTCATACAGTGCAAACTGTTGCATGGAGGAGGACAGCAGACAGATGTGTTCCAAGTAGGGACCGGAGTCAGACAAGACAGTCTACTCTCTCCCTTGCTGTTTCTTTTTGTGGTTGACTGTATTGTAAAGATCTTGACATCTGAGTGGAAGCACGGAATACAATGGATAGAACATACATTATGGAAATCACCGAACTACATCACGAGGCAAGCCCCAACTTCCTTGATGATGAGAAAGCACTCCTTAAAAATTGTAAAGAGTTAACATCCACAGATTGATGATAATAATAATAATAATAATAATAATAATAATAATAATATGATTACATTACTTATCTTCCATATTATCAGACATGAAAAATAAGAACTATTCAAGTGTAAATTATATACTGAAAATAAAAATTCACCAGACATGTCCATGATCTCAAGAGAATAACATTTATCTTCATTTGAATCAATATGAAATTTAAAACATGTAATTTCTTTATCAATAAACAATACCACTTAGGATATACATATAACATTTTAATAGTCAAGATCATGACTCAATTGAAGCTGGACCATCATGGAAAACCCCGAAGAACTGGGTGACCGTTTCGTCCCATTGTGGGACTCCTCAGTAGTGCGCATCTACGATCCTGTCTCACAAGATTCAAACCTAGGACCTATCAATCTGGTGCGTGAACGCTTAACCTGTAGACCAATGATTCGGCCGCCATCTAATGGTGTTAATGTCTAACTCCAACTAATTGATCGACACGTCCATCATTGTTTTCAGTGAGTCACTATCTCACAACAGACCCGGGTTGAGCTCCACTGACCACTGCTTCTCACTAGAACTCCAGGAAATACCTCTTGAAACCAGTCATTAATTACTATATGTGATTAGTATCAGAAGGGGTTTTGTGGATGTCATAGTTATTTTAATAGTTGATATCATGGGCCAACTGAAGCACTCGCACGCCAAACTGATAGGTTCTGGATTCGAATCTCGCGGGGTGGGATCGCGGATGTGTATAGCTGAGAACTCCCACAATAAGACAAAACGGCCTCTAATGCTTCCAGGTTTTCCATGGTGGTCTATCTTCAATTGCCTCATGATCTCAACTATTAAAATAATAATTAATAATAAAAGTTCTTTACAGGCTGATATACAACTAAATCATGAACACAGTTCCACATTACTGATATACTGATTTGCGGAGATTGTTGAATGTTATTTATATAAATCAGCATCAGCTCCTACATTGGCAAGTATTGTGTGCAAACAAGTGTGATTAATTTTTAAGTGATGTCAAAGGTTGTAGATGAAAGTCATGATTAATGGTGTTCAATCATTTTGGATGTGATATAGTTGCACAACGAAGAAAGTGGATGGTGGCTAAACCAAATCATGGATTGAATAATCTTAGACATGTACACCGGTTAATGCTGTATCAGTGGTTTTAAGGTTCAGCACCCATAGCGAGACTTGAAGATTCTTGATTAGATCGGTGGTAGGCAGGTCATGGATAAGGACTGCTGAAGTATCAAACACTAGGACGAAACAGCTATCCAAGGCTTCCAAGTTCTTACCGGTTGTCTAATTTGGGTTGGTTCATGATGTCAGTAAAAAGGTATCCGAATATCACAACTACGTTTTATCATTGTAGGGTTGTTGAATCTTATTGATTCATATACCGATAGAAGTTAGATAACCATTGAAAGCCTGGAAGCACTGGAAAGCCGCTTCGTCATAGTACAGTTCAGTCCCTGATAGCGGGGTCGTGGATGCTCACTACTAAGGAGTCTCATACTCGAACGATCGTTGAGTGCCTTCAGATCCTCAGCATTTTTTGTAAACTTAGATCTATTCGTGATTTTAATGAGATTACGTTTTCAACTAGAGTTTTAATATCAATCAGATAACAAGATGAAGAAGAATAAGTTCACTCAGGTTGTGTACACCTAATTTTGGTCAATTCCCTATAAATCACAAATATTATTCCATTTCACAGATAACTATGCCCTATCAATTACGATTTATTTGATTCAACAGGTTAACGCTTTCCCATGTAATTGTGAAACATCAGCCTTAAAATGAATCAATGATTAATACTGAAATATTGCTTTTATAAACAGTTGAGTATGATCTCGTTGTTATAACACTGTACGTGTAAATCTTTTCAGATAGACGAATGTATTCGTATCGACTACGAAAACAATTCAGTCAATATCGAATGTTTCAAGAGTTTACTCGAGCTAGTGTTAGCAAGTAGATCTATCTGTTTCATTTGAACATGATTAGCACTTCTCATATCAAATGGAAATGAAACCATAAGCAACTTAGACTGTAATCCAAACATTTCAAAACCTTTTATGACCATAAATGATTTTGATCAGAATTGGGTTTTGTGAGGATCTTAATAGTTTAGTAGGGGAAGTCCTAAACCAATTGAAGATAGACCACTATGAAAAACATGGCAACAAAAGATGGCCGTTTCGTCCTATTTCGGGACTCCTCAGCAATGCACATTCACGATCCCGCACCGCGAGATCCGATCTTTGCTCCTATCAGTCTCAGTGTCCGGAACTCATACGACGGAATACAGTGCGAAGTAGTGCATGGAGGACAGCTGAAAGATGCACTCCTAGTAAGGACCGGTGTCAGACAAGGCCGTCTACTCTCTCCCTTCCTCTTTCTTCTAGTGGTCGACTGGATTATGAAGACCTCGACATCTGAGGGAAAACATGGCATACAATGGACAGCTCAGAATCAATTAGACGATTTGGACTTCGCAGATGACCTAGCCCTCCTATCGCATACACACGAACAGATGCAGATGAAGACAGCCAGTGTAGCAGCAGTCTCTGCATCAGTAGCCCTCAGTATACACAAGGGGAAAACCAAGGTCCTCAAATTCAAAGCGGAGAACAGCAATCCAATCACTCTTGCTGGCGAAACTCTGGAAGATGTAGAATCCTTCACATAACTGGGAAGCATCATCAATGAGCAACCTGGTACAGATGCAAATGTAAAGGCGAGGGTTGGCAAAGCAAGGAACGCACTCCTACAACTGAACAAAATCCAACTCAAAACAACTGTCTGTCAACCAATATCAAAATCACAATCTTCAATACGAACGTCAACACAGTCAGTTCTAATGTACGCAGCTGAAACTTGGGGAAATACAACAACCATCATCAAGAAGGTACAAATATTTATATATGGTTGTCTGAATAAGATACTCAACATCCATTGGTCGGATACCATCGGTAACAGTCACCTGTGGGAGAGAACAAACTAGATTCCAACTGAAGAGGAAACTAGGAAAAGATGATAGAGTTGGTGGATTGGACATACATTACGAAAGTCATTAAACTGCATCATGAGGCAAGCTATAACTTGGAATGATGAAGGGAATCGGAAAAGAGGAAGGCCAAAGTACACATTACGTCGAGAAATAGAATCAGATATGAAAAGGATGAGTGAGAACTGGAAAGAGCTGGAAAGGATTGCCTATGACGGGGTTGTATGGAGAATGCTGGTGATCGGCCTATGCTCCTTCACAAGAAGTAACAGGCGTAAGTAAGTAAGTAATCTATCAGTCTCGCTCGCAAACGCTTAACCTCTACACCACTCAGTTGACCCATATCCAATGGTGTTAATGTCTAATTTCAACCAATCCATTGTCCACCATTGTATTCAGTAAGTTACTATCTCATAACAGACCTGGTTGAACTCCTTTATCGTCGATGCACACTGTCGGGGATTAAACGGCCGTCCAGTGCTTCCAGATTTCCAACGGTGGTCTAACATCAAACGGTTCATGATCTCAATCAAAAACTTATTTTTCTCCACAATCCCTATACTGATCATTCATCTATAATTGATTTATCCATGAGCATTACCATTTTTAATCAATACCGTTTTATAGTTTAAACCAACATTGTTATTGTCTTTCTAAAATAATTTTAGATAATCTCACATTCTATTGCCTTTAATAATTATTTCTGAATGATGTCGTGAACTAATATATGACCCACTAATTGTAAAATTGTCACATCAATTTTTCATCTTATACTTACATAATTACAGTATAAGTAGAAACCTATGGAAGTGTGAAATGGCTATTTCTAAAACGAAACAAAATAAACTGTTATTTTATAAATGAAAATAATCAACAATTTTGTCTTTTACAAGTTTATGTAAATATATAGTGTGTACTATTAATGTCAACAGATATAAGTAGTATGTATCATTAGTCGAAAAGGAAATGCCTGATGTCAGAAGGTAAAGAAGGTGGGAAAAAAAGAGAATGATTGGTGTGGAAATTAAGGAACAACGAAGTCTGAGTCGTTCTCAAATTTTACTGAGATATTCTGTAATTTTGTAGTCAAATACATTCGATTGTCCCCACTTATTCTCTCGTTCAATACATTTGGTGTCGCTGTCAACCAGAAGAGAGGAAGGGTGATGTTCTGTAGACGCCGTTACGGATCTGGAGCCGAGATGCTTGTTAGCGCAATCTTGTATGGAGAGGTGAAGTCGAATGGAGTGTTCTAGCAGGTCGGCGTTAGCTGTAGCAGATGCCGTCAACGGAGAAGAGCAGTGGTACGTTTGGCTTCTGGGCGAACATTGAATATAGATGGCTCAGTAGGTTTCTGTAGCGCCGGTGTTGAAAGTCTCAGGTGCTGTGTGTATGTCGGATTTTCATAGCTCAACAGGTCAACGGAACTATGAACGTCAACGCATTGCAAATCAGACATTTTGTCGGGAGCTTGGCACAGACTGCAGAATAGAAGATACTTGCGTGGCAAGCATATATATATATATATATATATATATATATATATATATATATATATATATATATATATAACGCAAGCTGTTATCTAATGTTTAGTTTATTCTTTTTTTTAAACCAACTGATCATTTTTGATTATGACCATCTGTTTTGTGCAAGAATACAACTATTCAACTACCAATCACCATGACAACAATTCTTACAATAGTAGTCATATTATTACTTTTGTTGTTGTTGTTGGTGGTGGTGGTGGTTTAATGACAAAAACTAAACAATAATCTCATGTTATTGTCTATAATTGTATTATATAAACAATAATCTGTAATATAGATATAATATGACATAATCATTAAAGATAATGTAAGAATTTCAATCAGACTGAAAATATCAGCAATATGGTATGTCAAATTATCAATGATAACAGAATGAAGGATGAAAGGTAAAGATTTGTCATTTCTCTATTGTTTTATTTACAATGAACTCGAATTCAACGTTATTCTATTCATCATTATAATCAAATGATATTCATGTTCATTCTGTATTGTTTGTTTAGAACTTCATATTGAAATTTTGGGATTACCATTAATCAGTCTCTTATTGTTATATATCCTGACCGTTGTTGCTACCTTGACGTGGTGGTCGGGCTTGCCTATCGTGATAAAGCAACCCAGATATAATCGCTGGAACAACTATTCCTCAAGGTCCTACCATGTCAGACAGGTCGGTTGAAGAGCGGTAAGACTAAAAGCAACAAACCCAAGGTCCGAAGGCGAAGTCGTACTGCTGACTGTACAGAGGTGTGGCAGCGGTAAGGTGTTTCGTTCAGACAATCAGCATGACAACGATGCTGCTTCCCACAAGGAGGGGTGGGGTTAGAAAAGGTCGACCCACGGATATCCGTCTCCGGCGGTAAGGTCCCAAACACAAAAATTACCCATAAAAAGGTCGTGTGTGACCAATCTCAAGCAGCTGTCCCTTGGGCACTGCGGTCACGCTCCCAGGTCACTAAGACCACCTCTAATCCAATTTCCTTTTCAGGTACCTCCAGAACAACCCTTCCACGATGTGGGCATCCGGGAAGTGATAACCGCCCTCATACCTCTAACAGCACTCAAGACCACTGACTGACTGACTATTGTTATATATGTATAATGTACGAATTGCAAAGATGGTTGGTGATTAATAGTGAAATCGAGGATCAGCGTTTCGTTTTATTTGGGACATTTTAGTTGGATATCCTTGTACCTTAGAGTTGATATTCACTGCAGGACTCAAACTCAGTACTGTTCGTTTCAAATGCCATTGCATTATCTATTTAGCTATTGAGTTCTGTTAGCCACGTGTTTGTACAATAGGGTGAAGTTTAAATTCAACTGGTGTTGTTTTCTTTTTTTTTACTTGTATCTTCTTATCGTTATTTAGAACTGTAATTCATCAGTCTCTTATTGGTATATGTACATGTTGTGCGGATTGCCTCGATATTACCTTAAGTCACAAACATTATCCATTTTTACTCATATAATCCCAAAAAGAATAAAACCCACGTCATGAATTCCACTACTAGCCACTATCCATCTTGGATCCAACATTATGTTCATTTACTTCTTTATAGGATCAATTAATTTTCTTACTCCATGATCTTAATTTATTAATTTTACATGATTATTCTTCTTTAAGACTGTGATCGATTTCTCATCATGAATACACACCTTCACTAATCACTAATTTTATTCATAAAATTATGTTAATAGGTAATAATAATTCTAACATCAGAAGGGGTTTTGTGGATATTATAGTTGGAATTATGAGTAAACTGAAAACGGATCACCATGGAAAACCTGGAAGTACTGAAATGTTGTTTCGTCTTAGTATCGAACTTCGAACCCAGGACTTATCAGTCACGTGCGTAAACGCTTAAAATGCACTCCAGTGGCGTCAATATCTAATTTCAACTACTTCACGAAATTTAGCGACATATCCACTATTATGTTCAGTGAGTTACTATCTCACATCAGACCCGGATTGAACTCCACTGATCACTGCTTCTCACTAGAACTCCGGGAAATACCTCTTGAAGTCAGTCACTAGTGAGTATATGTGGATTAATATCAGAAGGGGTTTTGTGGATATTATAGTTGAAATCATGAGCAAATTGAAGATAGGCCACCATGGAAAACCTGGAAGTACTGTAAGGTCGTTTCGTCTTGTTATCGAATTTCTCATCAGTGCGCATCCACAATCCCGCCCTACAAGATTCAAACCCAGGACTTATCAGTCACGCGCGTAAACGCCTAAACTGCACTTGCTTTTAAACTACTGTAATCAATAAGCAGTTATAAGATGGTGGAGAAGATTTATATTTCAGGTAGATGATTTTATTAGATCTTAGTTCTCTTACCTGTTAAAATGAACTGAACAAAATAAACTGATCTCTTGTTATCCTTTAAAGAAAAAAAGAGAAAAAGAATAACGAAGAAAAGTCTTTCTTCTCTTAGTTTGTATATACAATTGTCTATTTCCTTATTAAAATAGGGGAATATCACAACCTTATTGAACATAGCCAAATTTATTCAAGTTTTGAAGATAAAAATCTCTGATAATGAAATGGAATAAGATGGCTAATGAGATGGTGGAGAAGATTTGTAGCTCGGGTGGATGATTTTGCTGGAGTTTTGTTCTCTGAGCTGGATGATTTGGTCGTGGAGCTCTCATCGTTCTTCTGAACAACATCATCAGCACAAACCTCAACGTTGAGGTGTACAGAACAAGCTGTGAAACGCATATAGAAAAATTCGAACACTTCACTTCTATCTGAAGTTTGTGCCGATGATGTCGTTCAGAAGAACGATGAAAGATCCACGACCAAACCATCCAGCTCAGAGAATAAAACTCCATCAAAAATAAGATGGCTAATAGTTGTGGACACAATAAAATGTAATAATCTATAACATAATTGTAAAAGATCATTGTCTAAAATACAAAGGTGTAGAAGAAGAAAAATAGTTAGATAATGATTAGCACTTATGATCTGTAAACTGGACGACATTGGACTGGGAGATAAAAATGAAAATGAAAAGATTTGTAAACCTATGTGCATTTAACAAATTAGTTATAGGCGTCACGATATTCTATCACGAGCGTATACACAAAGCTACATGGGTCTGTGTAACTGGATCATACCATAAAGAACTGGATAAATCATCATTGCACCAGCAAGGAGAAAAGCTGACATAGATTCAGATCACCACTTCATTAAGGACAAGATGAAATTGAAGCTTGAAAATGATTGTACAACTGGAGAAAGAGCATTACAAAAGTCTAATACAGCCTTCATTTGACATACTCACAAATTCAACGAATTCTAGATAGTTCTGAACACCAGGTTCCAAGCCTCACACGATCTAATAAAATGAGAGGAAACTACCATAGGCAACAACTGAAAAGAGATCAAACAAATACTAGCTTCAACGTGTCAGAAGGTGCTGTACCTCATCAACCATCATTGCAAGAACCCAATCTCTATCGAAACCGTGTGCAAAAGTCAAGAAAGGAAAAAGAAGATATCAATTAACAACAGTCGAACACGAGCAGAGAAGGCCAAGGAACAAGCTGAATACACTGAAGCAAACAAGAGAGTGAAGAAGTGCATTAGATCCGATTAGCAGAAATACGTGTAAGACCTAGCAATGGTAACAGAAAACGATGCAAATAAAGGGAATGTGAAACAAATATATGGTGAAACGAAGAAATTGACAGAGAAATCTAGTAAACCAGAGAGATCGCTCAAGGACAAAGAAGGCAAGCCAGTCACTGAAATTTAAGAACAGAGGAACAGGTGGGTGAAACTCTTAAAGAAACACTTGAATAAACCAGCTCCGCTAAGCTCACCAGATCGAGGCAGCACCTACAAATCTTCCTATGGATGTCACTACACTAACGATAAAAAAAACTCGGGATAGCCGGCCATCAGACAAATCGAGAGTGTAAAAGCAGCAACAACTAACAATATACCAGCTGAACCACTAAAGATAGACATAGAAGCAACTGCAAACATGCTCCACATTATATTCAGGAAGACTTGGGAGGAAGAACAAGTGCCATATATAGACTAGAGGGAAGGATAACTCATCAAAATCTCAAAGAAAGGAGATTTCAACAAATCTGAGAAATACAGAGGAGTCACACTAATATCAGTAACAGGAAAGGTTTTCAAAAAAGAGTGCTGACGAACCAGACGAAAGATTCAGTAGACCTACAGCTTTCACATCAATAGACTGCATTGCGTTAGCATCGGTAGTGCACAGACCAAATAGTCACACTACAGATAATCGTTGAACATGCAATTGAATGCAACTCATCACTATATATCAACTACCTTGATTATGTGAAAGCATTCGACAGTGTGAATATGAGGAAGTTATAGAAACTTCTTCCACACTATGGTGTGCCTGAGAAGATAGTCAACATCTAACAGAAGGATCGCATTTCTACAGTTGAAAAAACAAAATATGCAACTTAAAACAACTGCCTGTCAACCAATATCAAAGTCACACTCTTTAATACGAACGTCAACACATTCAGTCCTAATGTACGCAGCTGAAAACTGGAGAACTACTACAACCATCATCAAGAACGTACAAGTATTTATAAATGGCTGTCTACGCAAGATACTCAACATCCATTGGTCGGATACCATCAGCAACAGCCTTCTGTTGGAGAGAACAAACCAGCTTTCAGCTGAAGAGGAAATTAATAAAAAACGATGGAAATGGATACGACATACATTATTCAAATCATCAAACTGCATCACGAGCCAAGCCCTAACTTGGAGGCGTGAAGCGAAACGGAAAAAAGAAAGGTCGAAGAACACGCTGCGTCGTTATTTGGAAGTAGACATGAAATGGACGAATAGCACCTGGAAACAACTCTAAAGGATTGTTCATGACAGAGTTGGATTAAGAATGCTTATGTGCAAGCTATGCTCCTTCACGACAAATAACAGACGTACGTAAGTGAGATCTGCAAATTTATGGGGGCAGTTAACATTATAGAATAACAGGAGAGTAAATACTACACAGCTGTGCACAAATTTTTCATCTATACATTTGAGCCAATTCTTCCAACTTTGTAAATGATATGGAGCGAAAAGTTTATGGAGTTCTAGTGAGAAGATTTGAGCAGTAGTATTTAACTGTGTCTAGTCTGAAGAAGTTGCTCACCAAAAATAATGAAAGACAATAGAAAAAATTCATGGATTTACTGAAGATAATCTTGTAAACTACTGAATTTTGCATTTTCGGTCTAGAGGTTAAGCGTTCAGGCGCGAAATCGTAGGTCTTGAGTTCGACAACTACAATGGGATAGTAGTAAATGTGTATGACTGGGTAGTACAACACTAGAAAGACACGAGAGTTTAAGGTCGCCCCAGGCTTCCAGTTGTCGTTTAACATTAATTACTATGAAATAACAAACACGTTGCGTGGACAGTAAAAGAAGTTAAAGGTTTAAGAAACAGTGCTTTTTAAAATTACTTAAGGTAATAGTCCTAGAATTCCAAGACATATTTCCTGAGTAACACAACCGAATTTTGTAATGCTAAACAGGAAAAAAGGAATATGTGAATTCAATTCAGGAAATTATTAATTGCAACTGAGAAACAAAAAAGAGGCGAACACGTTACCATGGTATTAGAAAGTTAACTGCTGACTCTTTTTAAATATAAAGGTCTGGTTTAGGCCTGCTAATTACTGTGGCTGCTAAGAATTTTAATGTTCATTTGGCATTATTTTGGCGATTGGGACAGTAACGTATCATCAAAAAGAAAATCCTGATTTATTTTATGTTGTTTACTGAAGATACACAATCGAATCTATAGTCAAATCATTCACAACACATTTATATTTGTATCAGTAGGGTTTTTTTTGTGTGGATTTTATAGTAATTTCAATAGTTGAGATTATGAGTTATGAGGAGTTTCACAATACAACAAAACAGCTGTCTAGTGCTTCCAGATTTTCCATGATGGTCTAGCTTCAATTGACTCATGATCACAACTATTGAAACTTATATTTGTTTATATATGTAAAATGTTTCTTCCTTTTATCGCCTTCATTTAGTTTCATGACGAAATAGGTTTCATATGTTAATATTTGTAGTATGGTAAAACTCATCTATATGTTGGGGTATGTATTGAATACGGCAAAAGTATTTTAATACCAGAATATTCAAGGACTTAGTTGTTATGTTGTAAATTCAGTTATTATGTTAGGCTCACATAGCTTATTCTAGCTTCTGGATAGGCCAATTTATTTATTATTCTTGAATCAAATTTTGACGGAGAAGATTTAGAAGATGTAAAGACCTTTACATATCTGGGCAGCATCAATGTTGAACAGAGTGAATCTGATGCAGATTTGAAGGCGGGGATCAGCAAAGCCAGAGAAGCATATTTATAACTGAAGAACAAATGGAACTCAAACAACTCTCTGTCAAACAACACCAACGTCACAGTTTTCAATACAAATATCAAAACAGTTCTACTTTATGGGGTGTAACCTAGACAACTAGGAAAGCCATCCTCCAGAAGATACAAGTGTTTATTAACAGTTGTCTACACAAAATACTTCACATCCGTTGACCAGACACTAGCAGCAACAACCTATCGTGGGAGAGAACAAACTAGATTCCAGTGGAGGAAGAAATCAGGAAGAAGTGCTGGGAGTGGATAGGACGCACATTGAGTAAGTCACCCAACTGCGTCACAAGGCAATCCCTCACATGGAATCCTCAAGGCCAAAGGAGAAGAGGAAAGCCAATAACACAGAGACAGACATAAGAAGAATGAACAACAGTTGGATCGAACTAGAAAGGAAGGCCCAGCACAGAGTGGGATGGAGAATGCTGGTCGGCGGACTATGCTCCATTAGGAGTAACAGGCGTAAGTAAAGTAAGTAACAAATATTAATAAACGGTTGGTTAAATCGAGTTAGCTCACTTGCCTTCTCCACCGCGCATCATTTCGTTTCGATTCGTTCCTTCGATCGTTTTCCTGGTCAATGATTGCACCAAGTATACGTATTCAAAATCCTTTCTCGTATTTGACTTATTTTAATTCCGTTATTCCCTAAGGCGTATTAAGTGGATAACTATATACGAGGATTGTCAGCAGTATACAGCAATCATTCAGTAACGATCGTTTATCCTATCTAACTGAAGTCAGATCTCGGGTCACAATAATGTAAAATCATACAGTTATAGACAAAATAATATAATTCCATTTGTTCAGATCATGAGTAAATTGAAGCTAGAGCACCATGGAAAACCTGAAAGCACTGGACGGCCGTTTCGTCCTATTGTGGGACTTCTCAGCATAACAAAAAAGTTAATAAGATTAAGTCACCCAACTCATAATTGATAACAATTTGCAAGTTTGTATGTCATTCAACACCAAATTAAATAAATAATTCGAACCATCACGTTTAATGGGAACTCTTCAAATACGTAACCATCATGTTACTCACTAACCTATCACGAATATTATTTTAGCTATATTATCCCACAGTGAAACTGAAGTGTATATTCAATATTAAGTACCAGCAGTAAGTAGTCAGCAACTTATCGTTTATATGAGATCTCCAAATACAACATACCAATGAAACGATCTAATTTAGATTGAATCTTGTTAGGTTTTTTTTATCACTATGGCTTTAAGGGAAGTTTGAACATAACTTTATAGTTAGAGGGAACGGAATTAGAAGATAAATGTAGTCTCGTTCATTATCACAGAAGTTGTATTTGTGTGTGCGCATTTCTGAAGAGTCCCACAGCCGGCCGATTAATGCTTTTAGGATTTCCATGGTGGTCTAGCCTCAATTGATTCATGAACTCAACTATTTAAATCATTTTAGTATCCATAAAAACACCTGATACTAATCATTAATAACTCAATCTCACACATACATAGATACACACACATACACAATTTGTTCGGTCATTTATTTTCCCATCGTAAACTTTTCACATGATCCGCATTTAACTGACTTACGTTATCCTGTTTAATAAAGTCAACATGCGAATATAATTGGATTAACACAGCATAGATTTGATCTGATTTGATTGCTCAAGTGCTATAAATCCATCTTTGCTTATAATTTGATTTTGATTATTACCCTGAAGAAGTCCAAACACGTTTGCCGGACGAAACATTGGAATTATTTCAAATATAGTTTACACATATAAAGGTTCGTTTAATTTAAAACAAAGAAGATTTTTATGTGCTAATGATAAGTTTTAGCAACACAAAACACAAAGAATCATGCATAGAATAGATGACAGATACAATTATAAATTTAATCATTGAATTCATAAGTCAAATGAAGCTAGATCAACATGGAAAACCTGGAAGCACTAATCAACCGTTCCGTCTTCAACAGTAAACATCCAAGATCCCACCTTGCGAGATTCAAACCCAGGACCTATCAGTCCTGCTAAGAAGTCCAATACTAGAATAAAACAACCGTCTAGCGCTTCCAGACTTTCCATAATGGTCTAGATTCAATTGACTCATGAACTCAATTATTGAAATCACTATAATATTCACAAAAATACCCTCATTCTTTTCGCTTAGTTCACATATTTATCATATCTATGATCTAGTTAAATTGTACACAATAAATAGTTCACACTATGAAAACTCTTACATAATTTAACGGTTAGTTACTAAAAAAAAGAAAAGGAAAAAAACGTCTTAGAAACAAACACGCAAAAAAAGAACATTCCTGTACTTCAATTCTGTAAATTAGTTTTTTCAAAGAACACAGTAATTATTCATCATATTGACAAATAATTCAAGTATACCCCATTAGTCAAATGCATTAAGTGATTTTATAAGTAAATTTTTAAAAAAAAAAGATAAATGTATTGGACGCATTTGATTTAGGTCATTGTAAAAAAGAAGAAAAAAAGAAAAGAAAATTGGCTCCTTCTTAATTAATCAATTTTCAAATAAAAAAAAGTAAAAGAAAAGAAAACAACAATGTTGCCATAGTTATGACCCAAAAATAGTAAAATTGGTATTCATTTATTTCACAGTTTATAACTGTTGCTTTACTTGCGTTTCTTTTCTTTCCTTTTTTGTCTTTTTTTCGGTTTTCTCTTCCAAATTTTTTTTCGGTTTAATTTTTTAAAAAAAAAGGAGAAAAATCTGTCAAATTATAAAATGACCTGAATATTGTTTTTTTCCCGTTCAAACGAAAAAGGGATATAAATATATTTAATGTTTTTGTTTTACTTTCGTTTTTTTTTATTTTTGTTTTTTTTCTCCTTGTGAGAGAGGAAACTAAGAAAACAAACGGATGTCGTGAATAGATGTTTTTTCTTTTACTATTTAATAGAAATTAGGTCGATTTTAATGAAAAATGGATATCTGTATAGTTTTCAAAGGTAATACTAATTTGACAATGGATGCATATATATATGGATATAGACATAGATATATGACATTATTAGAATGTGTATAAGAAATCTTTAGTAGATAGAATAAATGATGAATGGTCTTCATTTTGTTGCATGTTCATTAGTTCAATATAAATTTGGCTTAAATTATATTGAAACTAAAGAAAAAAAAGAAACAAGAAAGAGTCAAATATATAGATATGAAACTTCTTCTAGATTATGTAGAAAGCTATTTCTAATGACTTTTCATGATAGTTATTAACCCTTACATAATTAATATAAAGATATATAATATTCATATTATCGATAACAGTATTTGTGTAATGAGATCATGGTTTATGAACGATCTTTTGGTAAAACTAAATGGACCTTAAGAGTGTCTACCAAATAACTAGGACCAAACTAGGTTATAAGGTATGAGAAATTAGAATTATCATTTACAGTGGATGATTAAGGTTAGAAATTAGATTTAAAGTTTTCTTCACGAACTGACATCAGCTATAATGCCAAAAACTCTATTTATCCAAATGGATGGGTGAATTTCGCGCCAAAATCCGAGACCTGTCATCTTATACCTAATTGGTTCGTTCATAAATTATATATATATATATATATATATATATATATATATATATATATATATATACTGCTCGAATATAGTCCTTAATGTCAAGCCGCTTGCAAATAATCGAACATGGATTGATACATGGAAGATAAAATGAGTCATCGAAGAATTACAGAGAATTTCTAGAACGATTCAAATTCCGATCAATCTGAATGTAAAGACATGTTAACATAATTCTAATCTATTAACCTGAACAAAAGGATCAGTCAGTAAATTGTCAGATAACTACTGATTATAATTTTTAATATGAATCTAAAGTTACATGTCAACATTAAACTTTATTAGGACAATCATTAACAAACTAGAAATCAAAAATAAGCTAACATTTAAGAAAGATTATCAGAAAGGGATTTTTGTGGATATTATAGTAATTTCAATAATTTAGTTCATGAGTCAACTGAAGCTACACCACCATGGAAAATCTGGAAGCACTGGATAGCAGGTTTGTCCTAGTATAGGACTCCCCACCTCGCGGGTCGCGAACCTAGGATTTATCAATCTCGCGCGTGAACGAATAACCTTTACACCATTGAGTTGACCAGCATCCAACGGTGTTAGTATCTTAATTCAACTAATTCACGAAATTGAGCGACACATTCACCATTATCTTTAGTGAGTTATTATCTCACAACAGATCCGAGTTGAACTCTACTGATTACTGCTTTTCACTAGAACTCGTGGAAATACCTTTATGAAATAACTGTTAAAACATTGATTTTGTTCATAAAAGGAGATGATGATGTTAAACTGAACTAAAACAAAAGTATCGAAATTAAATCATCCAGTATAATAGATTTAATAACGGTAACGAATCAAATTACAAGTAATCCTTATTCAGTTGAAGTTGTTCCCTAACATAGTTTACAATTCAATGTTATAGTATGATGATTGAATAAACTTAGTAATCTATGGAAATTGCCTGAAGATTTCAAATGAACCGTATACAAGACTTTATATACATTTATGTTCTTAAAAATTACAAAAATATTTTGTTATAACGTAACAATCACCCTCGGACAAATAATAGATTATCTAAAAGGTAATCATAACAAGTATATTAATAATAGTGATTGTTATATCCTGATGAAGATTAAATGACGAGTATTTTCTGTGAACTATTAATAGACTAATATTATCTACATATACTTATTGTATAACTATTCATTAATTAGTTTGTGTATACCTATATTCCTCTTATTATAAGCTTCATTTTCTTTTATAGACTATTATGATACGATTTACTATGCTTAAGTTATACTCAGTTTATTGATTACAGTCTCCTACATTCACAGCCACTTTTGTCTTGATCTTGTATAAATGTTATTTTCTATTTTGGCTGATTTATAAACCAATTATGTCTGGAATAAATTATTCACATAGTAGAAACTGTTATTGACGTTCTGAACTAAACTGGAAAGGCTAGAAGTACAAAAGATAAGTAAGAACTCTAGGCTGCTCATACCGATCAAACGTCATTGGTTTAACATAGTTGTAACGACCGAACAACCAGTATTCGGTTGAAACACCGGACTGAGGAACCAAAAATTTATTGGATTAGACCAGACCACGTTCTTCTGTGTAGCGTATAACACGTTTTTGAGATATTCGTATTATATTATATCAAAACACAACCTCTGTGCTCAATATAAACGATTCTAATTTAGAAAATAGAACAAATTATATCAAAAATACAAAATACCTCAAACGGTACAGCCTGTGCTATACAGTCAGGAGTTTCTCTAACGCAAAGAAGAGCGCTAAACAATAAAAGAAACAGTTAATACCAAAGAGTACGATACCTACGAATCAATACAAATATTCCCAACAAGACGGGATCAAATATCTATCTGAAGAGATTCCAACAATCCTACCAAGCAGATAGTCAGAAGATTAACAGTCACAAACTGAACCACGCCGTGACCTTGAGCTTAATCAAACACGACCTTACTGCCAATAGTCCGGCAACATGCAATAGAAAATTAGGTAACACTAGATAAGTCTTTAATCAAAATCACATAATAAAGGCTCAGACGAGGAAGACTGATAAACAAAAGGTGTGATTTAACGGGATATGAACAAAGGTTAAGATATACGACAAGGTGAAGAAACAGATAAATGATAATACTGTTCAACAAAGAAGCTGCAGAGCGATTTTCATCGTTCTCTTCCCGTTACGATAGTGCTAAGGTTGTATAAATTGTATCCTTATTGGCGAACAAGTCATATGATAATTAGACGAACTTAAGGTCAAAATAGTAATATTATTTCAAAGATCGTTTAAGAAATAATCTTGGCATTTCAGTACATCTTGAAAAATCCCATTTTAATACATCCTATTCGAACTAATTGAAATAAGACATTCAAATTAGTATAACTGACCTGAACTAAAACCTGATCGTCATTAACATAGACAAATTTACTACCAATAATTATCATTAAAAAAATGAAATCATGAACAAAATTGAATTGGATTTTATTGTACACCAGATAATAAAATGAAGTAGGTAAAGCATAACTGTGATCATTGTTTGATGAAAGTATTGATACTTTAGATCACTGTTGATGTATGCTCTCGAGGTTTTCTCCTTACTCTCAAGCCTAATTAAGTTGCTGATACTTATTTATCAAATAAATAGTTTGTCAGAAGTTACAGATAATCCCTGTGAAAGTGCTTTTAGGAACCAAAAAAAATTTCACAACTATTTTGATTAATTCACTTGGTATTGTTTACTTGAATCTTCTCATCGTTGTTTAGGACTGCAATCGATCAATCTCTTATTGACATATGTGTACACTGTGCGCATCGCCTCGATATTAATTTAATTCTCAAGTAGTATAAGCGAAGATGGATAATGCCTAGTGGTCAAATCCAGGACTCACGTTTCGTCATATTTCGGACTCTTCAGTTGGATTTGCCTGAATCTCAGACTTCATGTTCACTCTGGGAATCAAACCCAGTACCGTTCACTTGGAACGTCATCACGTTATTCACTTAGCTACTGAGTCTTGATAGCCATATGCTTGTGAAATGGAGTGAAATTTTAATTCACTTGATATTGTTTTACTTGAATCTTCCATTGATGTTTAGGACTGCAATTGATCAGTCTCTTATTGGCATATGTGCACACTGTGAATATTGTCTCGATATTGCCTTATATCACAAGCATCATAAGCAAAGACTAATCATGGTACTATGAAATATTTTGGGAAAAACGTATTATCAGAAGGGTTTTGTGAATATTATAGTAATTTCAATGGTTGAGATCATGAGTCATTTGAAGATAGAACACCATGGATGAAACGGCCGTCCAGTGCTTCCAGCTTTCTCATGGTGGTCTTGCTTCAATGGACTCATGATCTCAACCATTGAAAATTTATCATTTCAGTGTAAAAGATTTCGGAAATCAAGACAAATACTATCTATTACTAATCTCCTAAAAGTACACAGTCTAAGACCAAATTATTCTAGTTTTATCTGTTGTTCATGTTATGTTATTTTCAGTATAGGGTTGTGGAGATTATTAAGTTTTTTTATTGAGATCATGAACTGATTGATGTTAGACCACTATTGAAAACCTGGAAGCACTGGACGGCCGTTACGTCCTATTGTGGGACTTGTCAGCAGTGCACATCCACGATCCCGCTAGCGGGATACCTGTTTGTTATGTAATATTTTCATTTTAACCCTTTTATTTACATGTAATATTGTTTTTTAATAACTACATTAAAAACTGACAAATTTGACAATTACATATTGGAACAAATTCAGTATTTAAGATAATCTAAAAGGTAAACAAATAGATACTTATTTACCGATTTACATATTTGTGTGGACACACGTACGTGCGTAATTGAATAAGGCAATCAAATGTCATCGAATATAGTTGCTTCAAACCAATTTATGTCAAATGATCCGATCAACGTGGGGGGGGAGAAAACCATGTTCATCGATAGCGAAACATATAATTGAAATTGGGCCTAAAATTGACAATAATACACCTTTTAAAGTGTTGTATAGAAATTGTCAAGGGCGAATTCTTAAGTATATTGAAGCCTTGGCTATTCGTAAATTTAACCTCACCCCCCCCCTTATGTGTACAAAAAGAACTTGTCATAACCTTAAATTTACCATGGTAATCCTTAAGTCATTCTATGGCCTAGGATAACGCGACAATTTCTTATTCGTTCTATACGATGTAAAATTGTTACTCTTCCCTTGGCTACCTTTTTTTTACTTGAACTTTCATTTAATTGACCTATGTTAATTGTCATATAAAAAGGCCCTGACAAGTATATATGTGGGATCAGATTCTTTGAAATGCATATAGCGCAAATACATCACATTTTTTAGATCAACTCCGTCCTGTCATTGTTCTGTCGAAAAAAATGTCTTTTAAACATATTGTGTTTACTGAAACCTTTATTATAAGTTAAGAAAACCTATACAATATAGTTAGTCAACCTTTTCATGATATTATCTTTTCGTTTTTAAAAGTCATTACACTTTCAAATTCCCTTGGTGTTGTTTTGCTTGTATCTTCCCATTGTTATTTAAAACTGCAACTGATCAGTCTCATGTTGGCATATGTGAATCCTGTGCGGATTGCCTCGATATAGCAGTGGAATCCAGGACGCGCGTTTCGTCCTATTTAGGACTTGTCAGCTAGACGTACCTGCATCTCGGAGTTGATGTTCACTCCGGACTCAAACCCAGGTTATTTTACACTTTCACTCTCTTTATTAAACTTATATACTTGACCGATTTAAGACTGTTTTCATATTATTTCTACTTACACTTCATGTCAATTTTAACATTTTATCATGTTAAGTAACAATACACTGTGGTGGTCGCTATTCGATATAATTATTAAACTTCGTATACTACTCGTTCAGATAGTCATTACTATATCAGAAGACGAATACAAAGCATTGATTACGTTTATTACCACATCATACACACTGATCACCAAAACACGTGCACATGAAGCAAGAATGATATGCGAGTTCCAAAGAGCAAGTGAGTGAGTGAGCCAATTCGTCATCAAATCAATCAAGTGACTAATGGTAAGGCTGGCAGAATGAATATATGCATAGACAGTAAGCAATGCTCAAGCAAACATGTTCATACAAGTGCAACAATAATACAAATACAATGGTACAGATATGTTGTTGTTGTTGTTGTACGAATGGTAAGACTGAATTTATAAACGATCTTCGAGTGACACTAAGTGACCTTGAGAGTGTCCACCTACTGACTAGGACAAAATGAGGGTTATAAACCTGAATGAGGAATTAGAATCAGGATTTACATTTAATTATTAAAGTTAGGAATTAAATTTCTGGCTTTCATCACGAACTGCCAAAAACTCTATTCATCCAAATGGATGAGTGAATTTCACGCCACAATCCGAGACCTATTATCTTATACCTGATTGGTTCGTCCACAAATTATAGTCTCACCGAAGAAATTAGAATTTCTTCATATCATTTTAATTATTTGACTTCATTGTTACTATAATTCGCAAACTATTATTATGGTTTACAACCAAATTACTGGTTATCATTTAGAAACATAAAGGTATGTATTTATAACTGATCACTGAATCGATCTATCTTGTTTATTGTCATAACTGAATTGAAATTATCACTAAGATGAATAGTTAGATGTATTTTGTTACAATTTATTGTTTGAATGCTTATTGTCTTGGCTCTTTTAATGCTACTTTTTGTATCTGGTCGTCACTGATTGTTATATCGGAAACGCTTATCACTTACACTCGGAACGAGGGACCTCTGCAATTCCCACGACGTGAAAGTAAAAGCACAAAGACTGGTATAAGTGATGATTTATTAACCCTAAAACACGACGACGATTCTAGTAGACAATACACTCATTTATATATTGATTGTACACCCATTTAGGATGGAATCATATATATGAAAAATACTTAGAGTTATAACAAATCAAAGACTGAGCATAGTTCATGTCAATGGAATACAAGAATATCGTATATTATACAGAATAAAATATCATACAAGAAAAGAAGAAAACATACTACATTGAGTAATCGTTACATTGAATGAAAACAAAAGTAATCTTCAACTAAATTCACAATGAGTAAATCAATCGAAAATTGACTTTTCTTCCCATTATATAATACTTATTCATTGTAAATTTTGAGTTCGTATCACACTCTAATAGAAATCTCAATGGGTTTTTGTTGAAATACTTGTATTGACCTACTTTTATGAAGAGAACATGATTGGTATAATGGGAATAATTATCATTATAACCAATTGCACTAGTTTTACTGTATCTGTTTGTTTAAGTGTAACAAAAGAAAACAGTCTCTTCCGTTGTCTGTGACCTCGCACGAACTCTCGTACACTCGATAGTCTCGCTTATAGATTTTGGCACGATCTCTATATTATTTTGATACCACGAGATCGCCAACAAATACACCTTAACTGCAACCTTCAACTGCCTTCTGATATTTGGCCTACAGTGGGGACTAACTTGGTAACTGGCACGTAGTCTTCCTGTAGTGGTGATCATAGTAAACCGCTACTCGACGCCGCTACTTATTCTAGCTTCTGGATCTATTCTTGTTGAGTCACATTTTGACTTCGTTAATTATTCACTTATCAACCTTGACTGTTTTTATATAAGTACATACGTGTGTACACTTCTTATTCTATTCATCACATGTCTGTAACCTATTTTCATCTGGCTATAAATATTGATTAACTCTTGATTAAGCGAAGTTGGTTCACATGCCTTCTCCACTGCGCGCCATCTCGCTTCGTTCTCTGTTCTTCGCTTTCTTCACTTCGTCCCTCTGATTGTCTGTCCAGATTAATGAGTGTACAAGGTATATGTATTCAAAATCCATTCTCATATTTAACTTATTTAATTCCGCTATTCACTAATACGAGTTAAGTCGATAATTAGATACGAAGATAAGCGACATATATATGTATTTCGATAGCGATCATTCAATCGCGATCAACATATGATCTAATCAGAGTCAGATCCCGGCACACTAAACAAGCGTTTAGTAAGATTTAGACAAAATACATGGTTTATTTTGAAAGTCAATATACATATCTATATCTGTTTATTTATTATGCATTGAGGAAACCTAAAGACTAAGAAGTAGCTGATATAAGAGAAGAGTTGATGAACTAAATCACTGACTTGTGAGTTAATACAATCTAATATGCACAATATACATAAGGGTCCAGTAATTAATTAACAAACTTTTGAAACTAATATTCAAGCTATTAAGATACAAATATGCATGAACAATATCATGTGATCAATCATGTAATTTATAAAAATGTAAAAATGCATATGTATTAAGATATAGGCAAATTACTACTATCTACAATTACATTGAATTATGTTTTCTGATTAGCGTTTTTTCTTAACGAGTTAGTGTTCTACGGGATTGGATCGCTAGCCTCATGTCCAACCCTCCTCATTTGTCCGAGCTTGGGACCGACAGTAGCCCCAGAGGGGCCTCAGACAGAGCTAATGAACAAAAATTGGATATAATTGAAAGGAAAGGCCCACAGTGGGTTGGAAAATACTGGTCGACGGCCTATACTCGATTGGCAGTAACAGACGTAAGTAAGTAAGTACAATTAAACTGAATTGATTAAAAGACGAAATACATTTAATCTTATACATACTTATACATACTACTTAAACATTTTCCGTTATAACAACATAACAGTATTTTCTCTTACAAATAGAAAAAAGAAAAGAAAATAGAATAAAACTCAATTAGTCTATTTATCATAGTCTGGACCACTTAGAAAAGAAACAAAATAGATTTATCATAATATTAAACTGTAAAACAAATCAATAAATTAGATAATCAGATATTTCTTTGTTGTATAATTGTTTAACTTAATTATATACCAGTATATAACTTGTAATTGGGATCTGCTATGTTTGAAGCGATTACGAGTTCACCTAGTCTTCGAACCAAACAAATACTCTGTGACCAAAGATCGAAAACCTAGATATTTTGATGCATTTCGGCCCCGATAACTAATGAGAGAAGTCGAAGTTTGAAATGGGGAAGTATATTCCGCAAGTATCCAGAAGCACGAACGATAACAACAGACACAAACCAGGCGTATATATACAGTGTAATACTGTTCTCAGGAAGCGTTGCAAAACAGCTTACTAAAATATAACGGACCAATAGAGTTAAGGATCCTTCCAAGTGGGAAGTACGACATGAAGATGAAAGAGCGCTTTTGGCGCGAAAACAAAGAAATCCAAATTTCCAAAATAAAATTACAAAATTAAGGTATTTATCACGTGAGTTCTGGGGATCTAACATCTCAAACAGGATCTAATAAAGACTGTCTAACAAATTTTACAAGTTTCAAAACCAGGTACCTTTCAACTGACTACCGACTATTTGTCAACCACGGGAAATCTCTACATCAGTAAACGCTCAATGATCTATCTATCTATCAATGTATATAAAAGAGATTCGAATCAATTGCGAGAGAGAGAGAGAGAGAGCAAAAACACAGGCTATCATTCTCAAAATGAAACTGAAGATATAAATTAACGGTGAAAACAGGTCACCTTCATATGAAGAAGGCAACAACAGTGTTTTTTGCTCTTCCTCTTCTTCATTTATCCTTGAACATTCCATGTGACGGTTTGTCTTGTCACGCAGTTCGGTACTTACCTCAATGCATGTCCTATCCACTCCCAGCACTTCTTCCTGATTTCTTCCTCCCGTGGAATCTCGTTTGTTCTCTCTCACAGTACGTTGTTGCTAATAGTGTCCTGCCAACGGATCTGAAGTATTTTGTGTAGACAACTGTTAATAAACACCTGTATTTTCTGGATGATGGCTTTCGTAGTTCTCCAGGTTTCTGCCCCATACAGTAGAACTGTTTTGACATTTGTATTGAAAATCCTGATCTTGATGTTGTTTGAAAGACAGTTGTTTTTAGTTGCAGATGTTCTTCAGTTGTAAGTATGCTGATATTGTCTTGATGATCCGCGCCTTCACATCTGCATCCAATCCACCGTGTTCATCAATGATGCTGCCCAGATATGTAAAGGTTTCAACATCTGCCAAATCTTCTCCGTCAATTGTGATTGGATTGGTGCATGCTGTGTTGTATCGGAGAATCTTGCTTTTCCCTTTGTGTATATTGAGACCTACTGCTGCTGAGGCTGCTGCTACACTGGTCGTTTTCTCCTGCATTTGTCGTTGCGTTTGGGATAGAAGGACAAGATCATCTGTGAAGTCTAGATCATTTGGCTGCATTCTAACTGTCCATTGTATCCCGTGTTTCCCTCCAGATGTTGACGTCTTCATGATCCATTCGATCACTAGGAGAAAGAGGGAGGGATGAGATTAAGCAACCTTGCCTGACACCGGTCTTCACTTCGAATGACTTTGTCAACATCTACTTAACTACCAAGTCCAAATTAAATTTTTTAAAAAAAACAATTCAAAATTAAAATGAAAATCATAAGATGAAGAAGAATAAGGATGCAAAATGTGACAGACATTTATAAGTGATTTTGAGGTTAATTTATATAATAAAATGTCATCAAATGGGAGTAAGGAATAAAATCATAATTACTAATAATTATAATTCAAAGTAAATATATAAACATTTGGATACATAATCATAACACTTAACAAATAGAAGTACACTACTTTCACACCAATTTACAAAATCTATCATCATCATCATCAGCAGCAGCAGCAGCAGATATTCTTGGCCTGATCTATGTAGTCAAAAGGAAATAGTGATCAGCACAGTTTTGTCATAGAAAAGAAAATTTCTATACAATAATTTAAACTATTAAGTAAATCTAGTCATTTACCTATTTTCTGACCCTAGTCTATTATTTTGATCTTCTTCAAGGTATGCGATTTAATCGTGAAATCAAATTTTCTGGCTGAATATATGAATGGCAAGATTCAAATAAGCAATACAGAAAATGAGTTTAAACTTCATCTAATTTCACAAGCCAGTGGATAAAAAGACTCAGTATCTAAATAGATTACGTGATAGTGTGTACTGACCTACTTTTATCAAGAGAACGCGATTGATTTAATGGAAACAGTCATTATTATAACCAATTGTACCAGTGATTGTTTTACTGTGCTCGTTTGCTTAAATGTGCTAAAGAAAGCCGTATTACTGCTCCTTTATCTTTCGATTGTGACCTTGCACGGGTTCGGTTACCCTCGGTAACCACTCTTGTACTTCTTTGGCACGATCTCGGTATCCTTTCGATACCACAAGGTCGCCAAGAAATACATCTCGACTACAGCCGTCAACCGCCTTCTGATATTTGGCTTACGAGGGATTTTGTCGGTTAACTGGCACATGGTCTTCTATATGATTATCACTTATGCTTGAAGTGGATAGGACATGGATTGAGGTAAGCACCGAACTGCGTGACAAGGCGAACCGTAACATGGAATGTTCAAGGATAAATGAAGGAGAAGAGGAAGAGTAAAAACACAGAAAGAGAGAGATTTAAGAAGAATGAACAGAGATTGGATAGAACTAGGAAGAAGGCGCAGGACAGAATGTATTGTAGAATGGTGGTTGGTGGCCTATGTTCGATTGTGGTGGGGATGGGGGTAACAGACGTAAGTAACTTATCAAAATTCATTTAGTGTAGTAGTTAAATGATACATTTGATCACGTACTATCTTGATAAGTAATAATATTTACAAAATTTTCTATCGCTCACATTTTTTATAGCAGCCTATATATAGATAGAGAGAGAAAGAGAGAGTGAGAGAAAGAAAGAGACATCTATATACAGCTATTGTTGTCGAAATTTATCTAACCGATTTATCATTTTTGGTCTGACATTATTGAAAAAACACCCTGATTTATTGATAAATGATTGTTTTGTTTCGTTTTTTGTTGCTTTCCGTTAGTGTTATCATTTCCATTTTGAATTAATATTTCATGTCAATGATTTGATGATATCTCTCTTCATCATATTTCTTTTTCAATTTCAATAAAATATGGATTTTCATTTTAATTTACCTTTCATTGAATATGTTTTTAAGCAGTAGTAAAGAAATTGAATGTGGATAGGATATACATTATATGGAAATCATCAAACTGAATCATGAAACAAGCGTTTATCACGTGGAATCGTGAAGTGAAACGGAAAAGAAGAAGGTCGAACAACATATTACATTGGGAAATAGAAGTAGATATGAAAAGGGTGACTAACAACTAGAAAGGATTACCTAGGACAGAGTTGGATGGAGAGTGCTGGTGGGAGGTCTATGCTCATCTACGACGAGTAACTGGTGTAAGAATGTCAGTAAGTAAGTAAGTAAGTAAGTAAGTAAGTAAGTAAGTAAGTAAGTAAGTAAAAACGAATAACTGTAGAAATTAACCGATATGTTTGCCACAAACAATCTATGTACTGTAGGTATCATGAACAAAGTTTAACTTGATTATTTCAAATGACTTGATTATTAGGCAAATTGTTATAAATAAAATTACTAATATATTCGTAAATATCCCAATAAGTAAAAAAAATTAGAGTTTCTGATGTTTTGTTACTCAATGTAAGTCACTTCTGCAGATTTTTGTGCTCTGAAGAAGCGGTTTACATCGAGTCACGAAACATCAAAAAATCTAATTTTTCTACCCAATAGGATATCTACATATCAATGTACTGGTTAAAAACAGAACTTATGCCGAGTGGACATATTAGAATGATATATGTATAAACAAAGATGGATAGTAGATAGCAGCGAAATTCAGGACAATAGTTTCGTCCTATATCCAACTCGTCAGCTAAATTTACTCGCATCTCAGAGTTGATGTTCACTTCGAGACTCGAACGCAGTACTGTTTGTTTCAAATGCCATCGCATTACTGAGTCCTGATGGTCAATCGCTTGTGCAATTGGATGAAGTTTAAATTCACTCGGTACTATTTACTTGATTCTTTCTATCGATGTTTAGGACTGAAACGGATCAGTCTTTTATTGACAAATGTTCATCCTGTACAAATTGCCTCAATATTGCCTTAATTCAAAAGCATCATAGCCAAAGATGGATAGTGGCTAGCAGTGGAATCCAGGACGCGCATTTCGTCCTGTTTAAGACTAGTCAGATGGATGTACCTGCATGATTTAGCCGAAGTTTTGTTCACTAAACTGAATACTTTAACATTGGAGGTCCCATCTAATAATCACTTCAATGAGAGTTGTGTTCCTTATTTTTTCTATTTCTCACAACGTAACATGGATACTAGATTTCTTTTCTTTCTATCTTTTTTTTAAATCATTTATGCTCCTTTACTTGAATTGTCTATTTACCAATTGAAATTGCTGACAATATACTTCCGTTATCAAATTTTTCATTTTTTTTTTGGTCGTTCATATTTCTATCGAAAGTAACATTACAGAATGTGTATTATTTAAATATGAAGAATTATGATTAATTTCTGTAATTAAATATGAACAATCTAGTTGTAAATTCACTTGTCAACTAGTTTCATATTTTTAAAAAATATGAAAAAAAAACAAAAAAATAAAGAAAACCTAAGAAAAATTAATCATGTAAACGAACACTTATGCAATGAGATCTTCGGTGGGTGGTTATGGGTTGTGTTGTGTTGGGGTGGGGTGGGTAGGGTGAGGTGGAATTATGTTGACAACATATAAGTTAAATATGATAAATGTAATTAATGTGAATCTTTTATTAGATAATATTAATAATAATATGCATAAAAAGGAGACAATGTTCATAGTTGTGAACAAGACAATAGTAACCAATTGTTCTTTTTTAGATTTATGATTCTCATTATAACAATGATGATCTCTATCAAAACTTAATAATCTCCATAACCTTTTACTGATAAGTAACATGTGCTCACTAGTGAGTAGATTCGTGAAGGAATTCTCGGAGTTCTAATGAGAAGCCGTGATCGGTGGAGCTAATCCATGTCGGGTGAAAACAGGTATCTATCAAATGATTTTTGAAAATAAAATGGGAAATTTCAAGGAGATGTTATAACCATTAAAGTTCAAGGACTTTATCAATTAAATAGATACAATAAATAGGAATAATTAGTCGTCAGGCCATTTTATAAAATTTAAAAAGGAAACTGTTAATCAATAGATGTTTATTTAAATATTTAAATGCCTTATGATCACTATGAAACGAAAATTTTCGATTGAATCCCTACATATGAACCACTTGCACAAACAGATGGCTATCAGGACTCAGTAGTTAATTAGATAATACGACAGTGTTTGAAGTGAATGGTAGTGAGTTCAATTCCCAAAGTGAACATCAACTCTAGGATATAGGTACATACAGCTGATGAGTTCGAAATCAGACGAAACTTGCGTCTTAGATTCCACTGCCAAGCCATCATCCCATCTTTGCTTAAAAAGTTTGTGACTTAAGGTTATATCGAAGCAAAAATCCGCACAAGATGTACATATATCAATAAAAGATTGATCAATGATAGTCTTAAATAACCATCGGTAGATACAAGTAAAATAACACCAAGTGAATTTAATATTTTCCTATAATTTTAAAGATAACTACTATGTTATATTCATTAATCTTTAATGGTACTCCTTAATAAAGTCACTAGATTACTTATTAATAATAAGTAGAAGAATAATCTAATCAAATTAATAACAAACATAATGAAAACAAAATATTATTCTACTGATTAATCTGAAAAAAATCAAGCTGTGAATTCATTCTTAAATGTTAAGTATCATAGAAATGGTATATATATTAGGTTAATATGATCATTTGTATCCGATAAAGTATAGTCAATGTAATGATTTGAATATATACCACCTGTGGTTAAGTTCAATAGAATTTAATTTGTAACTGACTGATTAGTCTATTTATTAATGAATGTTAATGTTTAAGAGATTCGGTATTAGAGTCAACTAGTAATTTGGTTATTTATTTTCTGAAGAAGTAGTTTATATTAAGTTACGAAACATCAGAAAATGTAATATTTCTACTTATTAGGATCTTACAAATATATTAGTTTTTATTTAAGTTTTAATTTTTCATTCAGGATTCCAAGTTATAGCTTGCCTCGTGATGCAGTTTGTTGAGTTTCACAACGTATGTCCTGTCCACCAACTTCATATCTCTTCCTAATTTCCTCCTCATTTCGAATATGGTTTGGTCTTTCCACAGTAGGCTGTTGATGACGGTTTCCATCCAACATACATTGAGCATCTCACATGGACAACTGTTTATAAATACTTATACAATTTCGATGATGGTTGTAATATTTGTGGAAGTTTCAGCTTCATACAGTAGATTTAACTGTTTCAACGTTTGGATTGAAGATTTTGACTTTGATATTGGTTGACAGACAGTTGTTTCAAGTTGCATATGTTGTTTGTTCAATTCTAGCAATGCGGTCCTTCCTACCAATGCCAATCCTCTCCCTCACATTTGCATCCTGTTCTTCTTGTTCATCAATGATAGAGCTGATCACCAGATACTTGAAAGTTTCCACACCGTCCAGAGCTTCTCCATCAAGTGCGATTGTGTTGGTTGGTGTATCTCTGTGTTGTATTTGAGAATGCTGCATTTTCCTTTATGTATGTTGAAGCGTACTGATGCAGAGAATGCTATGGCTTCAATAGTTGTCTTCATCTGCATGTGTTGGTGTGTACGGGATAGAAGAGCCAGGTCAACAACGAAGTTTAAATCTTCTAGTTCATTCCGACCTGTTCATTGTATTCCGTGCTTCCCGTCAGATGTGGAGGTTTTCATAATGCAATCGACCACCAAAAGAAAGAGGAAGGAGGAGAGTAAACAACCTTGTCTTACTCCCGTCTCTACTTGGAATTCATCTAGAGAATCACCTGTAGCTCTTCTAGAGTTACTGCCGGTTCTAAGCACGGGTAAATGAAGAGGGTTGGGCATGGGGTCGACAACTCATACTAGTAGAAAAAAATCTTGCTGAAAAAACGCCAATCAGAGAATCAACTTAGGAAGTGTTGATAAAAGTTGTATATACTAGAGTCTGTTATTTGTTAAAACATATCCATTTCCATAAGTTTGAAATTTTATACATCAAACATGTACATAGGTTACTAAGTTTGTACCATTCAAAGGCTTTTTAACTAAATAAAAATATCTAGGTAATCTAATCATAAGCCGAAATATGACGGATCGAAATTCATTGCTTAATATACACAACAACAAAAAGGCCTTAACCTTTAAAAATGAATCTCAAAATATATGTGGTACAGACTTAAACATTTCCTTTACAATTAGTATGTTGATAAGGGAAAATGGAAAGTGATAAATATTGACAAGTTGGTTACAAAATTCAAAATCAAAAAATATCTCAATTATAACTATTTCTTAAACTTCGTATTGTTTGCTTGTATCTTCCCATTGTTATTTAGGACTGAAATTGATCAGTCTCTTGTTAGCATATATACATCCTAAGCGGACTGTCTCAATATTGCCTGAAGTCACTAGCTTGATATGCAAAGATGGGATAATGACTAGCAGTAGAATCCAGAACCCATGTTTCACCCAAGTTGGAACTCGTCAGCTGGATGTACCTAAATCTCAGAGTTGATGTTCACTCCGGAACTCGAACCGAGTGCCGAGTGTCATCGCGTTATCCAATTATCTACTCATTCGTGATGATGCTTGTGACTTGAGGTAATATGTCTTACAGTTTATAAAAATCACTTTCAGTTCTGATATTTACATACAGTGTAAATTACGGCGAGACTCTAATTTATGGACGACCTTTGAACCAATCTTATGCGACCTTGAGAAATATTCATTCGTCCACAAATTATAGCCCCGCCGTTTTATTTGTTATGGCACCTCAATTATCACGTTTTGTACAAAATTGCTTGTGAACTGATCGTACGTTAGCATTAAGCATTGAAGTTGGCGCCTTAACCTTGAAAGCCCTAAAACTCCTCTGATTGGCTCATCCATAAATTAGAGTCTCGCCTAGATTTCCTGTAAACAATGTGAGAACTTGTCATATATAATTTTGAAGTTCACAAAACTTGAGAAACACCACACTCCGTACAACGTGTCCGTAGTTTTTACGCGTATTAAAATTACATTAAAGATGAATTTTATTTCATATATTAATTTATTTATTTCTATTCTCTTGTGGCTTAATCACAGGTCGTTGACCAATATTCAAGTTTAATATACATGGAAAATTTCGAAACCTTTATTCATTAAATTCAGTGACCAACTTGATCTCGTGTGCTGTTACGGGTATAAGCGCTGATGTCACTTCCCGGCTGCCCACACCATGGAAGGGCATTTCTTGAGGAAGCTGAAAAGAAAGTTAGATTAGTGTTGGTCTTAACGACCTGGGAGCGTGACCACTGAGCCCAACTAAAAACTGCTTGAGGGCCGTCGCACACGGCCTTTTTGTGGGAAGTTTTTAACGTGTTAGTTCCGTTCTTCAAGAGGTCTTACCTCCGGAGACGGAAATTCGTGAGATAAGGTGAGGTGTGACATTTTTAGGGTTCACCTTTTCTAACATCACCCCTCCTTGCGAGAAGGCAGCAGCGCTGCAGATGCTGTTTTTCGGAGGGAAACATCTTAATGCTGTCACACCCCTTTACAGTCAGCAGTACAACTTCGTCCCCAGACCTTGAGTTGCTGCTTTTAGTCTTACCGTTCTCCAATCGACCTGCCTGGCATGGTGGGTCGGGTCATCTTTATAGGCAAACCCGACCATCACGTCAAGGTAAGATCTACGGTCAGAATTCATTAAATTCATTGATGTTGTTTACTCGAATCTTCTCATTGATGTTTAGGACTGCAAATAATTAGTTTCTTATTGTCATATGTACAAAGTGTGCGTATTGCCTCGATGATGCGTAGCATTGGAATCCAGGACGCGCGTTTCATCACTATCTATCTTTGCTTATAATGCTTGTCACTTAGTGGCAACATCGAGGCAATCCGCACAGGAAGTACATATTCCAATAAGAGACTGATCCATTATTATTATTATTATTATTATTAATAGCTTTATTCAATATTATATTATTGGTACAATATAGAATTCTCAGCACAAAGTATTTCAACAAGTTTCCGTTTCTTTCTTCTTGGTCGGTCCTCGCGATAAATACTGAGTGGTCGCCAGCTAGATGTTATCAGTCCAGTAAATGAACATGGGAATGATGTACATTCTTTCCGTTGCAGTCTTAAACATCAATCGAAAGATTCAACTAAATAATACTAACTGAATTTAAATTTTACCCCATTACACAAGCAATTGTCTATCAGGACCCAATAATGTGATGGCATTTGAAGCGAACGGTACTGTATTCGAATTGCAAAGTGAACATCAACCCTGAGATGTAAGTAACTTCGGCTGACAAGTCGGAAATCGAACAAAATTCACGTTCTGATATTTCACTGTTAACCACTCTCCATCTTTATTTCATTCATGAAAATCTTTAAATAAATTTAATACATAACAGTATTAATTAGACAAAACCAAATGCCAAATTCCATATCTCTATCTATGTGACCTACAACCAAATTATTTACAATTTATAAACATAATTTAGAATATTATAATTAACAAATTGTATAATATTTTCAATGTTTATTTATATATATAAATGAAAGAGAGAGAGAGAGGGAGGGGGAGAGGGAGGGGGAGAGGGAGAGAGAGAGAAAAAAACGGTAATCGGAATGATTTACTAAAAACAAAAAAAACTTATTACATAATCAGTAACATTTACTTTATAGTAATAAAAAATAATAATAATAATAATGAAAAAATCTATTACATTTAGGAATATTTAAATTGAAATATTAATGAAATTACTTAAATGGCAATAGCAACAACAACAACAACAAAAAGATTAGTCTATTTATTACATTGGGATATAAATCATTATGTGAAATAACAATAATGTACAAATGATAGAAATAGAAATAGAATAAGGCTGTTCTATGGTACCTTAAATCTTTTTTTTCTTTTTTTCTTCTTTTTCTTCTTTTATTTGAATTATGCAATTAAGTAGTATGAGAATATAATAGATTGTAAATGTCAAATATTTCTCATTATAATAAATATATATTAAAGTATTTAGTTTATTAATATAGAACAATTAAAGTTGTATTTAATATGCATACGTTATAAGAAAACTTATAGTGATATATAATAAGTAGGATGAAGATTATGACATAACCAACCATAAAACATAGACAAATAGGTAGATAGATGTGTGGATAGATAGATAGATAGATAGATAGATAGATAGATAGATAGATAGATAGATAGATAGATAGATAGATAGATGTGTGGATAGATAGATAGATAGATAGATAGATAGATAGATGTGTGGATAGATAGATAGATAGATAGATAGATAGATAGATGTGTGGATAGATAGATAGATAGATAGATAGATAGATAGATAGATAGATAGATAGATAGATAGATAGATAGATAGATAGATAGATAGATAGATAGATAGATAGATAGATAGATAGATAGATAGATAGATAGATAGATAGATATGAGAAATGTTATGAATAAGGTAGGTAAGACGATAGAATAGATAGTGATTAACAATGAAGTAATAATATAAAAATAGATGAAGTTGGTATGAAAATTTCTAGGATATATATTCTTCTAGAAAGCAATCACAATTATTATTTATTTAATAGTTAAATTCATGGGTCAATTGAAACTAGATCGCCATGAAAAACCTCGAAGCACTGGATGGCTGTTTCGTCTTATTGTGGGACTCCTCATCAGTGCTCATTCACAATCCCATCTCGCAATATTCGAACCTAGGATCTACCAGTCTCGCGCGTGAACGATTAACCTCTACACCATTGAGTCGGCCGGCATCCAATGGTGTTAATATCTAACTCCAACTAATCCACGTAATTGAGCGACACATCCATCATTGTGTTCAGTGAGTTACTACCTCACAACAGACCCAGTTGAACTTCACTCATCACTGCTTCTCATTAGAAGTCCAGGAAATACCTCTTGAAGCCAGTCACTAGTGAGTTCAATTTCGTGGACTGGATGCCAGTTGACACAGTGGTGTAAAGGTTAAGATTTCGCGTGACAGATCGATAGGTCTTAGGTTCGAATCACGTGGGATGAGATCGTGGGATAACTTAGTGGTAACATCTCTGACTGTGATGCTGGGTAACATGGGATCAAATCCTTCAGGGAGTATCAGTTCCCTAACCATTACATGTACACCATACTGATGTGTGCCAAGTAGCACGAAACCTAGGTTCAGGGTTTTCTGTTGACTACCTGCAACCACCATCTTATCTCAATATGTGTACTGTAAATTGCTGTAAGCATTTCCAGAAAACTATATTGAGTTGTGATTTGTAACAGTATTTCGCCAATAATATGATTAATAACTGATAATGGATAATTAAATTGACATTATAAGTGATATGAAAAAATACATGATTATATAACTTAGTTGTGAATTGGTTTATGGGAAAATTATACAGACATTTATGATAACAATTCCTCTTTATAAAAAACATTGTTAATTTCAGTTTAATTAAATGGTTACTGTAAAGTGTATCCTAATCGCTTTTAGTGTCTTTCTTTAATTCCCTCTTCAACTAGCAGCTAGTTTGTTCTCTGTTACAGTTGATTATAGCTGATAGCCTATTTTCATTGGTTTTGTAGTATCATATGTACATAACTGTTTATAAATACTTTTACTTTATTAGTGACAGTAAACATACTTTTCCAGGTCTAGTATCATACAATTGAACAGCAGTTGGATAGAACTAGAAAGTAAGGCTTAAGACAGAGTGGGATAGAGAATGCTGGTCGGCGACCTATGCTCCATTGGGAGTAAGAGGAGTAAATAAGTAAGTAAGTATCATACAATGACATTGTGTTTAAAGATGGTATTGAAAATTAGAATTTCTGTTCTTATATCTGTAGCAGATTCTTCGTGTTTATCGATCCATTCATACTATTATTTAGTTACTAATTGGTTTGTTGTACTTGATCAAATAAAGAAGAAGAAAACAAACCTTCACATTTAAATGGACATTTATGAAGTCGGAAATATGAATAAACTTTAAAAGATAATTATCTATCCATCTATTTTAAATGAAATTCCGCTCATTGTAAAAGCTAATATGGTTTAGAGATTAGGGGATATGAGGCATGTATTTACAATACATGATTATAAATTAAAGATTACTAATGGTAATAATAATCATGATAAATGTATAATGGATTTGATCAATAATAAATATAGTCCAATCCGTGTCGGATTGAGAGAGTTATCTATTTCAAACAATAGATGAAGGATTGCTCAATATCATGGATTGGTTAATGGTAAACATTAACACCGTTAGATGTCGGCTCAGTGGTTTACAATTTAAGCGTTCACTTGCCAGACCTAAGATCCTAGGTTTGAATCCCATGTGTGGAAACATGGATACACATTGTTGAAGAGTGCCATACTAGGATGAAATGGCCATCCAGTGTTTTCAGTTTTTCAGTGATGGTCTAGCTTAGATCGATTCATGAAGTCAACTATTAAAATACTAGAAATCCTCATTCAGAGAATATACATTACTTATCTAAAATTACTTCATTTATAAACATTTCCCATCTTTTTTACCGATAAGAATGAACAAACTTGTATATTATATGTAGCTGTAATAACATAAGGATAACACTTAATAACGTTTAATATCAGGAGATATGAAGCTGAGAAAGTACTTGAAAAAAACACACATAAAAGTTAATAGATCAGATATACTTGTTAATCAGTGAGTGAAGCTTGTTAAGTTACTAGTCCGAAGCAAAGATGGATAGTGGCTACTAGGGAGTTGTCAGCTGAAGTTACCTACATCTCAGAGTTGATGTTCACTTTGGGACTTGAATCTAGTACCGCTCGCTTAAAATGCCATCGTGTTATCCACTTAGCTATTGAGTCTTGATAGCCACTTGTTTGTGAAATCGGTTGAAGTTATGTTCACTCGTTGTTATTTAATTTTATGTTCCGATTGTAATTTAGGACTGCAGTGGATCAATCTCTTATTAGCATATATCTATCTTGTGCGAACTGCCTCGATATTGCCTTACATCACAAGTATTATAAGCAAAGACGGACAGTCGTTAAGTCAGAAATTGAGTAATTTTGTCAATATTCTGAGAATAGTATTCATTTAATATATTATACATTGTAATATTTTTTTATTATTGAAGGCAATATTCAATATATGTTAAAGCGGTATATGTATACTTGACGATGAGCCATTCCTGTTATACATAAAAAAACATGGGCTTAAAAACTCTGTGTAAAATGTGTTATATATCTAAATTTATATCAAATTATTTCTTAATTTGAACTCTGTGATTAATTTATTTCCTTCAAACAATATTCCTCTATATTTGAGAATGATCATAAACCAGGAACTACTAGATACCTATTTCATCTAAGTATGGAAACGGCTAACAGTAAGCATTCACCAATTCATCGGAGATAGAAACCAGAACCTTCAGAACTGGTATGCCTATTAGACTATTTAAAGGTTATCTAATGGCTTAAATAGTAGTAGTAGTAGTAGTAGTAATAGTAGTAGTAGTATTATTATTATTATTATTATTATTATTAGTAGTAGTAGTAGTAGTAGTAGTAGTAGTAGAAGTAGTAGTAGTAGTAGTAGTAGTAGTAGTAGTAGTAGTAGTAGTAGTAGTAGTAGTAGTAGTAGTAGTAGTAGTAGTAGTAGTAGTAGTAGTAGTAAAACGTACTTGCATAATCTCATTAAACATGATATCAGAAGTACACCGATACACACCAATAGATTATGTTTCGAGAAAAATGAAGGTCAAATTATTCATCATTTATTCAAGCTGTTTATTTATTTAATTATACATAGTTTACTAGTAATTGTTATTCATTATTTACATTCTGAAATGTATTATTATTATTAATATGTTTTCCCCTAACTATTAATCATATGCAATTTCACTTATCTACCTACTTGCTGCCTTACTTACTTACTTACGCCTTTTACCCTTCATAGAGAAGCATAGGCCGTTCACCAGCTTTCTCTATTCCAACTCCTATATCCTAGGCAACAACATTATATATATATATATATATGCATATATCATTCCGACTAATATCAACTATCTTTAAAATGAATGAAATTTCATTTATAGTAAATAATGATCTTATCTAATTGATTATCAAAATAGGATCAAAATATCTTTTTAAGCAAAGATGCTTATTTGTATTAATGTTTATATATTACTTATGACTTGTATACAATTCATATATTGTATTAGCTTTATATGGTTAAACAGATGGGTAATTCTCTTCTCTCTCTCTCTCTCTCTATCTCTCTGTTTTTGATTGATAGTATTTACTACAATCAAACAAACAAACTGGTTAGTAACATTAAATAATGAACATTTAATTATAATGTTTATATCCATTATATAATTATACCGCCAAACTTAAATGATGTACACTGATTCTTATTATTTGAAATTATGGGCATGACATAAATAATTAAATTTGTTTGTGTACATTAAGCTCGTGGGGTTTTTTTTGTTTTTCTTTCTGCCTTTTTTTGTGTGTTTTTTTTTTCAATGTTTATAATTGGGTTTTTTTAACGTTTTGATTGTATGACATTTAAAGTACAGAAAATGATATGGCGTCATATCAGTTTATCAGAAGGATGGAGGGAGGAGGGTTTGTGGAGGTTTTTAGTAATTTCAGTAGTTGAATTTATGAGACAATTGGAGCTAGACTACCATAGATCATAGAGAAATACTCATTGGACAACCGTTTCGTCCTAGTGTATCTGATGAAGTCATTGATAAATAAACCAATTTCAATAGTGTAATAAGAAGATGAAGATTATCAGAACTATCTGATGATATATTAGCGCAAAACATTTCGAACAATCGAATCACACATAATACATTTGTTTAGAACATTTATATAAATAAAGAAATAAAAGGTCGTCTAATCTACAAATGGAGGTTAAGAGGAGACAAGGATAATAAAGAAAATAATATGGAAACAATTTGAAACTTCATCACTTTGGATAATAAGGGTAGATTTAATGTGAAAACAAACTGTTTTTGAATACACAAAGGGGTTTTGAATTTTCGTATGCTTAAGGCTTTAATAAACCTTAGTATACTCCCTTTTACACTTTTATACAACACCATAAAATCCGAGCTAATATCAATCTTATCAACTAAATTCACTTACTATTGTTTATTAGTATCTTCTGATTATTATTTAGGACTGCAATTGGTCAGTCTCTTGTTGACATATGTGCATCCGGTGTGGAATGCCTAGTTATTGCCTTAGGTCATAAGCTTTATAAGCAAAAATAGATGGTGTTTAGCACTGGAATCTAGGACGCGCTTTTCATTTTGCTTGGTATTCGTCAGCTGGATGTTCCTGCACCTCAGAGTTGATGTTCACTTTGTGACTCAATTAACGATAGTACCAAAATATTTACTTGATGTTATTCAATAATACTATCGCTTAACTACTAAACTGAGTTCTTTTCATACAAACTTATAATGAAACGATCTTAATAGTGTTACCTTTAAAATACTATTTTTCTTTTAAAAATTGTATAATCCATATTCTAATCAACCTTAATTTATCAGATTTAATCTGATTAAATGTTAAAACTTCAAATGAATATCCTCAGTAACATCATTGAAAATACATTCAACTTATGCAATGAATTTCTATTCCAACTCCCAGAAAAATATTTTAAACAATAAGATCAAAGTATTAATAGAGTATTATTATAAATATAGCATGTATAATATTTTAACTTCACTTGTAGCTCTTCTAGAGTTACTGCCCTGTCCTTACCCCGGGTAAAGGAGGAGGGTTGGGCATGGGGTCAGCAACCCCATCCCGTAGAAAACTAATTCGCTGAAAAAACGCTAACCGGAAAGAATATTTCAGTAATGTATAATATTGTATTTCGATTCTTACTTTATTATGTATACGATTGATGCATTACAGAACTAAACTGTTCTTCATATATATTCAGTTGGTTGCATATATTATTGATTTTAATAGTTGAGATCATAAGTTAATTAAATCTAGACCACCATGGAAAACCTAGAAGGATTTGACAGCCATTCCATCCTATTGTGGGACTCTTCGTCAGTGCGCGTCCACAATCCTGCCTTATGAGATTCAAACCCGTCCGTCCAATACTTCCAGGTTTTCCATGATAATCTAGCTTTAATTTACTCATGATCTCAACTAATAAAATTACTATAATATCCACAAAACACATTCTGATATTACCCAGCATATGCTCACCAGTAACTAGTTTCAACAGATATATCCTGGAGTTCTGGCAAGAGGCAGTGATCAGTAGAGTTCAACTCGGGTCTGTTGTGAGATAGTAACTCACTGAACACGATGATGGATGTGTCGCTCAATTTCGTGGATTGGTTAAACTTAGACATTAACACCATTTGTTGCTGGCCAGCTCAGTGGTCTAATGGTTAAGAGCTCGCACACGAGACTAATAGATCCTGGGTTCAAATCTCGAGGAACGGGATCTTGAATGCGCAATGCTGAAGAGTCCCACAATATGACGAAAAGGTCATCCAGTGTTTCAAAGTTTTCCATAGTGATCTAGCTTCAATTGCACTCATGTTCTCAACTATTAAAACCACTATAATATCCACAAAAAAACCCTTTGTGATATAATATTGAGTTAGATATTCTTTTCTTTTGAAATGATACTCCTCAGAAATATTTTATGATTAAATTTTATTTTCGTGTGTACCTGTAACTTAAATTTTTTTTTAAAAAAAAAGGCAACTGAAAAGTTTAGTATCTATGCTAAAGTCTGTATATCCTAGTTTTAGTTACATACCAACTATATATGGTTCATACAAAAACCAAATATACTACTTACCCATATATATATATATATATATATATATATATATATATATATATATATATATACATTGCGTGCGCACAATGTATGAGGAAAAGATATGAACTATATGTTACCTGCTGTCTTCCATAATACAAAACTGATATCCATAAATCAAATGTTGATTTCACATGAAATAAAGTATGTTGAAATAATGTTAAAAAATACTCACATAGGAAACTCATGCAATGTTAAAGGATGTTTATGATGATAAGTTACTAAAGGAAATACTTTTTTTTTTTAAAAGAAACATGTTTCAGTGTTAATTTCAGAGATTTTTGAAGGAAAAGAAGAAGAAGAAGAAGAAGAAGAAGAAGAAGATGATGATGATGATGATGATGATGATGATGATGATGATGATGATGATGATGATGATGATGATGATGATGATGATGATGATGATGATGATGATGATGATGATGATGATGATGATGATGATGATGATGATGATGATGATGATGATGATGATGATGATGATGATGATGATGATGATGATGATGATGATGATGATGATGATGATGATGATGATGATGATGATGATGATGATGATGATGATGATGATGATGATGATGATGATGATGATGATGATGATGATGATGATGATGATGATGATGATGATGATGATGATGATGATGATGATGATGATGATGATGATGATGATGATGATGATGATGATGATGATGATGATGATGATGATGATGATGATGATGATGATGATGATGATGATGATGATGATGATGATGATGATGATGATGATGATGATGATGATGATGATGATGATGATGATGATGATGATGATGATGATGATGATGATGATGATGATGATGATGATGATGATGATGATGATGATGATGATGATGATGATGATGATGATGATGATGATGATGATGATGATGATGATGATGATGATGATGATGATGATGATGATGATGATGATGATGATGATGATGATGATGATGATGATGATGATGATGATGATGATGATGATGATGATGATGATGATGATGATGATGATGATGATGATGATGATGATGATGATGATGATGATGATGATGATGATGATGATGATGATGATGATGATGATGATGATGATGATGATGATGATGATGATGATGATGATGATGATGATGATGATGATGATGATGATGATGATGATGATGATGATGATGATGATGATGATGATGATGATGATGATGATGATGATGATGATGATGATGATGATGATGATGATGATGATGATGATGATGATGATGATGATGATGATGATGATGATGATGATGATGATGATGATGATGATGATGATGATGATGATGATGATGATGATGATGATGATGATGATGATGATGATGATGATGATGATGATGATGATGATGATGATGATGATGATGATGATGATGATGATGATGATGATGATGATGATGATGATGATGATGATGATGATGATGATGATGATGATGATGATGATGATGATGATGATGATGATGATGATGATGATGATGATGATGATGATGATGATGATGATGATGATGATGATGATGATGATGATGATGATGATGATGATGATGATGATGATGATGATGATGATGATGATGATGATGATGATGATGATGATGATGATGATGATGATGATGATGATGATGATGATGATGATGATGATGATGATGATGATGATGATGATGATGATGATGATGATGATGATGATGATGATGATGATGATGATGATGATGATGATGATGATGATGATGATGATGATGATGATGATGATGATGATGATGATGATGATGATGATGATGATGATGATGATGATGATGATGATGATGATGATGATGATGATGATGATGATGATGATGATGATGATGATGATGATGATGATGATGATGATGATGATGATGATGATGATGATGATGATGATGATGATGATGATGATGATGATGATGATGATGATGATGATGATGATGATGATGATGATGATGATGATGATGATGATGATGATGATGATGATGATGATGATGATGATGATGATGATGATGATGATGATGATGATGATGATGATGATGATGATGATGATGATGATGATGATGATGATGATGATGATGATGATGATGATGATGATGATGATGATGATGATGATGATGATGATGATGATGATGATGATGATGATGATGATGATGATGATGATGATGATGATGATGATGATGATGATGATGATGATGATGATGATGATGATGATGATGATGATGATGATGATGATGATGATGATGATGATGATGATGATGATGATGATGATGATGATGATGATGATGATGATGATGATGATGATGATGATGATGATGATGATGATGATGATGATGATGATGATGATGATGATGATGATGATGATGATGATGATGATGATGATGATGATGATGATGATGATGATGATGATGATGATGATGATGATGATGATGATGATGATGATGATGATGATGATGATGATGATGATGATGATGATGATGATGATGATGATGATGATGATGATGATGATGATGATGATGATGATGATGATGATGATGATGATGATGATGATGATGATGATGATGATGATGATGAATGTAAATGGGAAATTTGTTTGAAAGAGTTACCGAGTTATCATCGTCGTCGTCTTATATTTTCATCATCATCATCATCATCATCGTCATCGGGAATTATTCAGCAGTTTGATTTAACAGCAACAGATAAAAGTGATCTTTACTATGATATGACCATTGATCAGAGGTTGTTCACTTGTGTTAATAGTTTGTGAAGAAAGATTTATAACTAAGTCTTACACTCGAAATTATGATGATTTCTGACTTGCGTATATCAACTATCGTGGAGGAGCGTAGTCTACCTAACAGCACTCTCCATCCAACTCTGTCATGGACAATACTTTACCGTTTTTCTGTTCAGTCGCAATTTATCCCGTTGATACCTACTCCTAATTTCCGACACAATGTGTTCCATGGTATTCTCCTTTTTCGTTTCCTTTCACGATTTCAGGTAGTAAGCGCTTGACTCGTGATGCAGTTTGGTCATTTTCGTAATGCATGTCCTATCCACCAACCCAATAGTCACTCCCTAACTTCTTTCTCATTTCGAACCTGGTTTGTTATCTCGCACAGTAGACTGTCACTGATGTTTTCCATCCAAAGGACATTGAGTATCATACGTAGACAGTTGTTTATAGCTACTTGTACAGTTTCGATGAATATTGTGGTAATTGTGGAAGTTCCAACTCCGTACAGTAGAACTGACTGTGTTGACGTTCATATTGAAGATTATGACTTTGGTATTGACTAGCTCGTTGACGTTCTTCCTTCCACATTATCCATGTTTTTTTATCACTCAATTTCTTCAATTTAACTTGTATTTTTCGATATATAAATGCCTTAACATGTGAACGTGTGATTACAATTTTTCAAAGTGTATTACCCCTATCTAACAAGTGCATAGATCTAATAAATCTCGTCTCCTGATCGGATTAACTGGATTTACCAATAAAACTAACAGTTTAAGCCTTGAGTTCTGTAGTTATAAAGTGATAACGCACTTCTTTTTTTACGTGTTATCTGATAAATATTAATAAGCAGTGTGTGGTTGTAGAGATTGTTAAGTTTTTGATTGAGATCATGAACTGATTGGTGTGAGGCCACTGCTGAAAACCCGAATTGGTTAAGATTAGATAGTAACACCTTTGGATGCTGTCACAGTGGTCTCAATAGTTCGCGCGCAAAACCGAAGGCTCTGGGTTTGTATCCCGCTGGCGGGTTCATGGATGCGGACTGTTGAAGAGTCCCACAATAGGACGAAATGGCTGTTCAATGCTTCCAAGTTTTCAACAGTGGCCTAACATCAATCGGTTCATGATCTCAATCAAAACTATTTATAATCATTTTAATAAACTATCTAATAATACTTATTACAGATTATTTGCATTATCCATATTCTTTTTCACTTCGTAAAAAAGAACTGTTCAATAAATTCCTATAACAATTGTCTATTATACCTCAATTCAATTATAAGTTTTAGAATTAGTTAATTGAAATCTTGATTGACTGATTGAATAAGTAATTAATTAATCAATTAATTACTACACAATCAATTGGGAATAACTACTTTGTAAAGTAATTAAAAAATTTATAATTACATAACTTGCTATACACGGATTACATATCGATAAATTAGGCCAATCAAAAGTTAGCAAACGACAAATGCATGTGATTGGCTAAGAAATGGTTTTATAATCCTAAAGATAAGACATGAGTCAGTGATATATATATATATATATATATATTAGATCATAACCCATAGAACTAACCATCAATAGATGACTCCAAACTTGTAGCGCACAGATAATAACAAATGTATCTGTTAGTTAGTTAGTTAGTTAGTTAGTTAGTTAGTTAGTTAGTTAGTTAGTTAGTTAGTTAGTTAGTTAGTTAGTTAGTTAGTTAGTTAGTTAGTTAGTTAGTTAGTTAGTTAGTTAGTTAGTTAGTTAGTTAGTTAGTTAGTTAGTTAGTTAGTTAGTTAGTTAGTTAGTTAGTTAGTTAGTTAGTTAGTTAGTTAGTTAGTTAGTTAGTTAGTTAGTTAGTTAGTTAGTTAGTTAGTTAGTTAGTTAGTTAGTTAGTTAGTTAGTTAGTTAGTTAGTTAGTTAGTTAGTTAGTTAGTTAGTTAGTTAGTTAGTTAGTTAGTTAGTTAGTTAGTTAGTTAGTTAGTTAGTTAGTTAGTTAGTTAGTTAGTTAGTTAGTTAGTTAGTTAGTTAGTTAGTTAGTTAGTTAGTTAGTTAGTTAGTTAGTTAGTTAGTTAGTTAGTTAGTTAGTTAGTTAGCCAGTCAGTCATTGAGAAACTCTGAATTTGTATTTCGTACCAGTTGTCACTTGTTAGCATAGGGTGATTGAATTAACTCCAGCTGCCACAAAACCTGGATCCAAGTTATCCTGGAGATTGAACAAAACCACTTTACTTAGAAACCGATTATACTCTAAGACTAAGTCAGTTTAAGGGGATTGATAGTTTGGTATCTAATCAACGGGATTCAATTCACACTCAATGATCAATCACTGTAAGTATGTCAATACATCAGTTTATCTAAGTGTTGATTCTATCTCTATTAAATCTCTGTTAATTGCTTTAGTGTAAACTATAAAACAAAGCAGTTTTTTGAATAAAAAGAAAAACAATTCACCTACAGATTTTAACAGATTTCATAGAAATTCCTTAACAACAACAAAAAAGAAAGAGGGACAAAGAGAAAAAGAAGAGCGAAGCTACATTTAACTATCAAATTTTTCATAGTTTGTTTTCAACAACAACAAAAAAGTAGATCTGATCAACTATATAGATGGATCATTCTTAAAAACTTTTCTTTATTTTTATAAAAATACTTTTAAAGCAGATGTTACAAAATTCCCTGTAAGTAATTTGATAATAATTGCCTTTCATTAATCGATCTTTAAAAACATTTTAATGTTGATGGATAGTTTGGTCGTGGAGCTTTCATCGTCATTCTGAATGACTTCATCAGTACAAAATTCAGGTAGAAGTAGATATCTGATAATGTCGTTCAAAAGAATGATAAAACCTCCACAACTAAACCATCCAGCTTAAAGAAGAAAAAACTCCATTGAAATCATCCACTTAAGTTATAAATCTTCTTCATAATTTCAATAGATTGATCTGTTTTAAATTTAACATTACATATATGAACATAACTACCAACTACTGTTGGTTATTTAGACATTAGATAAATTATAGATGATGATAAGATGACTTTTTTTCTAATTTCCTTTACTTTGTTTCCATCTAAACAAGTAAAAAGTGTGTGTGTGTGTGAGAGAGAGAGAGAGAGAGAGTAAGAGACACACACAGAAAAATATGTTTCAAACTAGCATTAACATGTGAAGATAAGCCTAATTTATCAGGTTATGACTGTTTTCTTTTTCGTTTAATTCTATCTTGTTAAAATAACTGTAACTCCGCCTGAGGCCCCTCTGAGGCTACTGCCAGTTCCAAGCCCGGATAAAAGAGGAGGGTTGGGCATGGATGGGGTTATCGACCACATCCCGTAGAAATCTAACGCGCTAAAAAATACCGACCAGAAAAATTTATTCAAATCATTTAAACTCTACCTTGGGAGTTGGAATTTCTTCATTTAGAAGTGTTATGACGCTTCATGGTGAAAGCCGAGTTCCTTCGGAGGTCACATGACTGATGCCTTTTCTGACAACTAGAGCAACCATTAATTTAGGTATATGGAATGTTCGTACAATGTGAGAGACCAGGAGAGTCATCCAAATTGCTGCATAAAAGAGGAGAAGAGGACCAAAGAACAAATTACGTCGAGAAATGAAGACAGATATGAGAAGAATGAACAAGAATTGGATAGAACTAGAAAGGAAGGCCTAGGACAGAATGGGTTGTAGAACTCTAGTCGGTGGCCTATCCTCCATTAAAAGTAACATGTGTAAGTAAGTAACTGGACATAAGGACAACCGACTTCATATAGATTCTTTATCACAAATTCATGTTATTAGTTGGCTTTAATATAAAAAAAATGCATCTATATACGTAGACGAACTATCTCTATCATAGCAATTTAAGACTGTTTGAATGTATCGCAAACAAAAACGTAACTAAATTAACCAGTAGGCTCTGGGTTCGAACCTCGCAAGGGGGGTGTGGATGCGTACTACAGAGGAGTCCCACAATGAGGTGAAACGGCCGTTCAGTGCTTCCAGGTTTTCCATGGTGATCTAGCTTCAAGTGACTCATGATCTTAATCGTTGAAATAAACATTTATTCAATGCTTTCTTATTAATGTATCAAGTTATTTATCATTATTCAAAATTTACATTTCATGCAGCTAAATAATCACATTGAAACCTAATTTATAAAAGTAAACAGAATATAAAATATGATGGATGGATTTTGTGTAAAGTAACCAAATATGATTGAAAGATCATTCATAGGTTTTTTTATAAGAAATATCATTATCATTATTAGATAGGACGTATAAACTTGTGTGGTCTTTCAATGTTGTTTAGATAAAAAGTGGTTTTCTTTTTCTTACTAAAACGGGTTATGGTATATTGTTACGGTTGTATGTTTTTTATGGTAAAACTCAGTTTTATTTCACCATTGATTGATCACTGGGTGGTGATCAGTGTCATGTATGTCTAGTCCTTATTTAGTGTAGATCGAATGCTATCGATCATGTTGCAATGTGGCCACCAGTCTAGGTGACTCGACATTGCGTGCACTATATATTGAGATTAGATGGTGGTTGGAGGTAGTCGACAGGAAATCCTGGACCCGGGTTTCGTGCTACTTGGCACTCATCAGTTCCCTCAAGTTTACAGGTACATCATACTGACGAGTACTAAGTAGCACGAAACCCGGGTCCAGGGTTTCCTGTCGACTACCTCCAACCACCATCTAATCTCAGTTTGGTTTCCCCTACCACTATCACCACCACACCAAAATGTTATTTTATTATATTTTCAGTTTCAGCAAACCATTTATCATCTCTTTACCAAATAAATCTATCGAAAATTATTTGATCAAAACTTTATCGTCAGTTCGATTTCATTAAAAGATCTCAATAAACAATATATACATTGTTATATCTCTAATGTCATATATAACGGTATCATAAGTAAACGTAGAGGATTGATAAAACTGTTCTTTGAACAACGTATCTTTAAATGTCTGATAACTAGCAGTGATGAGGACATATACGTTTAAAAGAGTCGTTGATTAGGATCCATTGACTAGAATAATCTGTAACTGTTAGGGGTTTGATTCTGTTTTAGCATACGTTACTGAATAATACCAATATTAGACATTTTAGAGGGACGTTTGGTGGACAACTTACTTATTTATGCCTATTACCCTCGTCGAGGAGCATAAACCGTTTACTAGTATTACTCATCGAACTATGTCCTGGGCAATCCTCTCCAGTTGTACCCAATCAATTTTCATTTCTTTAATGTTTTTCGCTCCAATTCTTCACATAATGTGTTCTTTGGTCTACCGCTTTTACTTTCACCATCAAAATTCCAAATAAGTGCTTGCATCGTGATTTCCTCAATCTTTGTCCTATCCACCCTCAACAACTCTTCCCAATTTCTTCTTCAGTTGGAAGCTGGTTTGTTCTCTCTCACAGTAGACTGTTGCTAATGGTATCCGGTCAACACAGGATATTGAGTATTTTGAATAGACGACTGTTTATCAATACTTGTATCATCTTGATGATGGCTGTAGTAGTTCTCCAAGTTTCATTTCCATAGAGTAGAACTGAATGTGTTGACGTTCGTATTGAAGATTCTGACCTTGACATTGGTTGGAAGTTGTTTGGAGTTCCATATATTCTTCAATTGTAGGAATGAGGTCCTTCCTACCAATTCCAATCCTCTCCTTTACGTTCATCGATGATGCAACTGACCAGATACGTGAAAGATTCCACCTGTTCCAGAGTTTTAGCATCAATTGTGATTGGATTGCTGTTCTCCATGTTGTATTTGAGAATGTTGCATTTCCCTTTGTGTATGCTGGGGCCTAATGATGCAGAGGCTTCTACTACACGAGTTGTCTTTATTTGCATTTGTTGGTGTTTATGGAATAGGAGGGCTAAGTTATCTACGAAGTCCAAATCGTTTAATTGGTTCTGAGCTATTCATTGTATTCCGTGTTTTCCCTTAGATGTCGAGGTCTTCATAGTCCAGTCGACCGCCGGAAGAAAGAGGAAGCGGAAGAGTAGACAGACTTGTCTGACTCCGGTCCTTACTTGGAATGCATCTGTCAGCTGTCCTCCATGCACGACATTAATATATATCGTAACAAAAGAGGAATCATTATAATGATTATATTAACTTGTTATTATTACTGTCTTCTGATCAAAATATATCTATTACTGTTAACAAGTAACAACAATCCAAAATGTACAACTTGAAGTGTTGTTTGTGTTGTTCTCCACCCCTCTTCCCCAATTCATTTCAGCTAGTTGAATTCTTTATCTTTTTTTTGGATAATAATAACGAATTTGTCTTTTTATTCATCACTATTGAATAGAAAACATTTCAGATAAAGTAATTAGAATAATATTGAAAAACATGAAGTTCAACGAAGCGATCTCTTTTCAACGAAGTTATTATCAAGCCATGCAATCGTATATATATATATATATATATATATATATATATATATATATATATATATATATATATATATATATATATATATATATATACTTTTCTTGTTAAAGTACTACTTCCGTGAGGAAATGTGAACAAGGAATAACCAAGATGATGTAATAGAAAGATTATAATACTAGATTACGCAATACGAATCATAACGATAGACTTTATAAGTTAGTAACGAATTATAACTTGAATGTAATAAGATGATACAAAGAAATCTAGATAGATTTGAACGAATCCAATATGCAACCTTAAAATCAAATTGTGGATCCATAGAATGTTTACAGTTGATTAGATTTTCAAGTATTGAAATTCTAACTTCTTTCCTCTCACCCATATAGAATCATACTTGGACATATTCTCCTATCCGAGTTGAAAGCAAATGCTGGCTATTGCCAATATTACCTTACTCCATAAAAGCGCATGAACGAACTGATAAATGTACATGAAAGTGATCAGACAGGGAAGTTTATCTTTTATTAGTACAGAAAACAAGTTCTTACTAGTGAACATTATTCTCAGTTTTTACCGCATAGAATATTCTTTTTCATTACATTAGTATAATATTCAATAATATAAGTAATTTCAGTAGTATTTTAACAAAATGTATATAATTTAAGTGTAAATAAATCTTTGAAAAAAAAAGTTTCCATTTTCTATGCAAAACATAAATGGATGAATGAAGACTTTCTTTTTGTTTTTCTTTTTTCTTTTTCTGCTTTTCTTTTTCTCTTTTTCTCTTTTTTGCTTTTCTTCTTTTTTTTTTGAAAAATAAATTCTTATTATGTTCCATAGTTATAAATCTAAATTAATAATTCAAAGTAAAGTAATTATAGAATAATAATTTAAGATTATTTATTTGTTTATGGGGATTTAGATCTTCCTAATGTTGACATTAAGTAATGAATTTGATTATTCTTTATTGAAACTTATATAACATGAGTAGATTGTCTTAGGATTGTTTATTGTTTAAAGTTATCTCTAAAGTAGTGATTATCTAGAATTAGTAACTAAGTGGGTTACATATTGGGTGTATGAGATTTAAATCTCAAAGAAGATATTAATTGTGAAATAAATGTACATCTAGATGATCAGTTTTAAATTAGATGAAACATACCTCATGGATTCTAAAGAAAGCTACTATTTAAATATACATAAATATTCCGGGTTTATCTTTATAGTAGTGGTACTTACTTACTTACTTACTTATTTAATTATCTACTTACTTACTTACGCCTGTTACCCACCATCGAGCATAGGCTAGAAACCAGACTTCTACAGTTCACTCTGTCCTGGGAATTCCTTTCCAGTTCTATCCAATTCATGTTCATTCTTCTCATACCTGTCTCCGTTTCTCGACGTAATTTGTTCTTTGATCTTCCTCTTCTCCTTTATTTAGCTTCGAGGATTCCAACTGAGGGCACACCTTGTGAAGCAGTTGGGTGCTTTCCTCAATGTGTGTCCTATCCACTTCCAGCGCTTCTTCCTGATTTCTTCCTCCGCTGGGATCTGGTTTGTTCTCTACCATAGTAGGTTGTTGATGGTAGTGTTTGGTCAACGGATCTGAAGTGTTTTGTGTAGACAACTGTTAATAAACAATTGTATCTTCTGGATGATGACTTTCGAAGTTGTCCAGGTTTCCGCCCCACACAGTAGAACTGTCTTGATATTTGTATTGAAAATTGTGACCTTGGTGTTGTTTGACAAACAGTTGTTTTGAGTTGCAGATGTTTTTCAATTGTAGATATGCTGCTCTTGCTTTACCGATCCGCGCCTTGACATCTGCATCCGATCCACCGTGTTCATCAATGATGCTGCCCAAATATATAGAGGTTTTTACATCTCCCATATCTTCTCCGTCAACTGTGATTTGATTGGTGCATGCTGTGTTGTGTTGAAGAATCTTGCTTTTCCCTTTTTTGTACTTACAGTACTGATATACATGCTGAAATTAGCTTATATTGAATAAATATGAATATTTGTCATACATAGAGTTCCCTTTATCATTTTAAATGTAACAGGAACAAGAACTTGAAAAGAAGTAATATGAACTCATTGACCTCATTAGGATCTTATCAGCGACTTACAACAAAATGGTTTTTTAAAGTATATAGACATGAATAAGTTTAGTTGAATATTATTCTGAATGGGTATTGGTGAAGTTTAGCAGAGATATAAAGAAATTTTAGTGGCTAAATGAAATATTCTAAGTGTATGTCTTATGTAGACGAACATCTTACAAATATTCATTGTGACAAAGAAGTAAGGAGCTAGAAGTAATTAGTTTTTCTGGCTAGCGTTTCTTTAGCAAGTTAGCTTTCTACGGGATGGGGTTGCTAACCCCATGCCCAACCCTCCTCATTTACTCGGGCTTGGGATCGGCAGTAGCCCTCGGAGGGACTCTAGGCGGAGTTAGAAGTAATTAGTTACTTAATGGAAAAACACTAATTATAGGTAAGAGTGAAGTGAGTAATGATGTAATAAGAAGAAGGATCTAACAAAATTTTATAAATTAACACGAAGATCCATTAATTTAGAGCTCAGCTATTGATCAATTACCTTGAAAAATTTCAAGACACCGACCTGATATCCTGTGTCCAAGAGATGGTTGAAGATTGAGGATAGCTTAGGAACCAGATCTAGCGTTCAATTAGAAGACTTATCAAGTATACTCAATCTGTTGGCATGGTAAAGTTTATTAGTTCATGTTGATCTATTTAAACACCACATAAAATTTAATTTTCATATGATTGTACTTTAATGTCATCAATTTAAACAAATGAAATGTCAAAGTGTAACGCAGTAATTGTTTATGACAAATAAATAAACAAAGAGGATTTTGTAGAGACTGTAGTGATTTTAATAGTCGAATTAATGAGTCTATCTAAACCAGACCACTATTGAAATCCCGGAAGCACTAGACGACCGTTTCGTCTAAAATCATGCATCGATTGAAGTTAAACATTGACACCATCGGATAGAAGTTTAGTGACCTAGAGATTAAGTGTTTTCATGCCGGACCCAAGGTCCTACGTTTGAGTCCCACGTGCGAGATCGTGGGTGCTCACTTTTGACAAGTTCCATACTAGACTATCCAGTGTTTTCGAGTTTTCAATAGTGGTCTATCTTAGATGTACTCATGAATTCAACTATTAAAATATACGTGAGTGTTTCTAGTTATCGTGTATGAGAGACGGTTACATTAGAGAAATGAATCTCAGTATTATGAAATAATAGTGATATATCAATGGTTGAGATCATGAGTTAATTGAAGCTAGACCACCGTGGAAAACCTAGAAGCACTGGACGGCCGTTTCTTCCTATTGTGGGACTTCTCAGCTGCGTTCATCCACGATCCCGCCTCGCGAGATTCGAAACGGCCGTCTAGTGCTTCCAAGTTTTCCACGGTGGTCTAGCTTCAATTGACTCATGATCTCAACCAGTGAAATTACTACAATACACACAAAACCTCTTCTGATATGAGAGTGATATATTACAAATGAAATTATATTCATCAATCTTTTAAAAAACTAAACACCAATCTTTTTTACTGGCGGTTATTTTCAAAATGAATTTTAATCGTTAAATTTCATTCATATCAGGAGTAAACTAGTTACCTACGAAAAATATGACATAATGTTGTGAATGAGCACACAAATGGGGGCAAATTAGAGAATCTCTTATTAAAATCTGAGAATTATACAGTAAATACTTCATTTCCAAAATATCAATCAATCGTCTCAGACTTCACTGTTCCTTCACTTCTATACCCATTGCTTTCTGTTCCTGTTCTTTCATTCTCGATCTTTTTGATTTTCTCCTGGCAAACATTCCACTTCTGACTAGCATTATATATTACCTGTATAAATATAAGTAGCACATATCACAATAATAATTATGCATTATTGGAGAACTAACTTAAAACTGGAAATATGGATCATTACATTTTACCTCAACGAACTATAGTGATCATGATTTACACAAAAGCTTGAAGGACGAAACGGACGTCCAGTGCTCCCAGGTTTTCCATTGTGGTCTACCTTCAATTGACTCATGATTTCAACATGTGAAATTTCTAAAAATATGTACTGTTAACAACTTTGAAAGTTGGAATATAAAACAACAATCTTATGGTTTCTATGGTCTTTCTAAATGTTATCAATCCTACTTTTTTTATAAAAAAAAAAAGAACTAACTGATGTAATCAGTCTTGGTTTATAACAATACTCTAATTGATTATATTTTTATTGATAGAAAGAAAAGACGATTTTCATAAAACCATCCAAGTAAAACAAACAATTGGAATAAAACTTTATGTATCCATATGTATCTATGCATGTATGTAGTGTGGTTGGGTGGGTGTGTGTATGTTAGTATGTTTATGGATATAATTGACATTTACAGTTGTTTCATTTCAATTACGTAATAAATTTCAAATGTCAATATCATTAAAATACCAACGACTTTACATTGTCTAACTCTAAACAAATCATATTCGTTTCAAAAAGAAAGTGAATATATAATGAATATTCATTTGAAATAATCATTTCATAGAATGTTTTATGTTTATATTCTATGGAAAAGTCTGTCATAGTTATACATGTAAAGATACTTTAGTTATTTGTGATATAAATATTCAATTCTTGTAGAAGGATTTAATGAATTGCATGGGAAAACAATTAACAGTTATATTGTGTTAAATATTTCATATGAAAAACTGTTAAATCACTTATTGAGATTTCCTTGAACTGCTATCATGAGTCCATCTAAGCTAGACCTCAATAGTACGTATCCACAATTCCGTCTCGTGACATTAGAATCCAAGATCTATTGATCTAGTGCGTGAACGCTTAACCTCTAGACTACAAGATCAACATATGCTCACTAGTGACTGGTTTCTAGAGGTATTTCCTGGAGTTCTAGTGAAAAGTAGTGACCAGTAGAGTTCACCGGGTCTGTTATGATATAGTAACTCACTGAAGACAATGGTGAATGTATGCCTCAATTTCATGGATTAGTTGAAGTTAGACATTAACATCATTGGGTGTCAACTCAGTGGTCTGGAGGTTATGCATTCACACGAGAGACCGGTAGTTCCTGGGTTCGAATCTCGTGAGGCGGAATCTTGGGTGAGCACTGTTGAGGAGTCCCGAAATGGGATGAAACGGCAATCCAGTGCTTCAAGTTTTTCCATGGTGATCTAGCTTCGATCGACTCATGATCTCAACTATTAAAATTACTATAATATCCACAAAAACCGCTTCTGATAATAATACAAAATGTTCAGCATTGTAAACAATAAGTTTAGGCAGTCAAATGATTATATTTAAATAGATTTTCAAGTATCGTTTGATACATAACTGTTGGGGTGATCCAGAAAATTGCTTGCAAAAGACAAGCAAGCATCAGGAAACACTAAGAAGCGTTTCATCCAATGAGCGTTCACTTGGAGTCTTGGCCAGAAATATCAAGGAAGCGAAACGTCACATGCAGAGGCTCTGATTGGCTGGCTGCTACACTACTACTATGTTTAGTAGCATTCCAGAATCTTCTAGCAACCCAAGGACATTGAAAATATTATAAAAACCCGGTATTTTCTGTATTAAAATGAACCTTGGAGTAAACTAATTCTCACACACTTTGAGGTTTCTCTCTCCTGTTCAGGTCGCTGTATAGTTCTAGCTTGGGGGTTACAGAATAGCTTAGGAGACGAATATAGCATTCACTCTGCAAGACTTATCAATAACAACTCTGGGATCTACAAGATTTGTATAACTATGTTGACTTAGTTGAAAAAACATATTTACATTCAGAAGTACCTGAATATTTTTTTATTTGAGATCATGAACCGATGGACTTTAGACCACCATTGAAAACCAGGAAGAACTGAACGACCGTTTTGTGTTATTGTGAGGCTCCTCAACAGTGCACGTCCACGATCTCGCCCGTGGGATTTGAAACCACAGCCTTTGGTTTCGCGTGCAAACGCTTAATCTATAGACTACTGACCCGGCCGGCATCCAAAGATGTTAATGTCTAACTTCAACCAATCCACGAAATTGTGCGATCATCTTCCATCGTACTGAAGTAGATACCACACAGGTTGCGCCACAGGTATGATTTCAGACATCTGAAACTTCAATTACGCATTTAGTTCTTTTCATTAAATTGAATGAATAATATGAAATAATTTCTACTACAGTAAAAAAATGAATTCAATTAACTTCCATGGTTTTTTTAACAGTTCGTTTTTAATGATTTAAATGAATTTCTAAAAAAAGTGATTTCGTCACAGAATAGTAACTGTGATAATATTACAAAACAGTTGACTCATTCTAATTTGAACATGTCCTACGAATGTCGTCCCAGAGAATTCCACGTCATGCATTATTTACCGACGCTGGGACTGGTTAGAAAAAGAAGAGAGTTGGTCAACGTATGACATGGTATCGCGATCTGACAGAATGATGTAAAGGACTGGCTTCTGACAGTCCTTCATGGCTTCTTGTTGAGGTCCTAGAGATGGTGTAACACAGTGGTTAGAGACGATATCAGATGTAGCTCAGAATAGAAACCCGTAGAGATCCTGCTGTAACTTTATTTTATTTTTCCCATAAAAAAGACGTAACTTCTTTAAGTGGAAGAATTCTCTGTGGCTGTACTTTTGTTAATTGAACTGTCCCTCCCGTTATTGTTATTTCACTATCATACACAAATTTCTGTTCATTGTTGTACTTCTTTTTTCTTATACGCCGTTTACATTCTTTATCTCTTCACATTTTCATTATTAATGCGTGGCGCATATTATGTCCGGTACCCCTTTGTACTAATATTTATGTGTTCCAATAAGAAATAAATTTGGAACCCTTTCAACAATCAGTATAGATGACACTGTTAAAGACTCAATAAGAAATACTGTCATTTTTTTTCAATAAAGGTGTTTTTTCAAAACCATTAAATTAGTTCACATTTACAACTATTGTGCTGTGTGTTCTACTGATGTCGATAGATATATAAGTAGTATGTTTATCGAAAGTGTAATACCTAGCGGTATAAGGTTAAGAAGATCAAAAAGAGAAGAGAATGAGAACAGAGAATAATTAGTGTGAAAATGAAAGAACAATGAAATCTGAGATAATTGATTGACATTTTACAAATGAAGTATTTACAAAATAGTTCTCAGATTTTACTAAGTAGTGATGGTCAGGCATAGAATGTATTTCAGTAGGAGATCGATAAGAAAAGAATGGGAACGGAACGTGATTGGTATGAAAATGTATGAACAAATGAAATCTGAGACAATGGACTGATATTTGCAAAAGGAATGGTGAAGTTTAAGAAGATGGATTGATATTTTGCAAATTAACTATTTACTATATGGTTCTTAGATTTTATTGAGATGCTCTGTAATTTCGTGTCAAATACGTTCGATTGTCTCCATACATGTTCTTATTCACAATAATTCTATTGAGGAGTCTTATAATAGAACGTAAACGGCCATCTAGTAGTATTTCCAGGTTTTCCATGATGATCTGGCTTCAATTGACTCATAATCTCAACTATTAACATTCTATAATTTTATATATTTTATTGTAAGCTCTAGTGTTCTCATTCACTGTATTATAACTAGGTATGATAATATCAGGGATACTACCGCTAACTCAGGGTCTGAAAAGTCGGAAAAATGAAAATTTCGCAAATGCGATAAAAATGATCTTGGTGGTCTAGTTATAGTATTCAGGCATCAGACAGTGGGTTTTAGGCGTTATTTAAGCCCTAACGCTTCAGGCTGGGCTATTTCGCTTACTAACCTACATATGTGTTGTATGCAGTATAAGCTATCTGGCTATGTAGAGCTGAAGGTCTCATATGAGGCTGGAGGTTCGCCATGGGTATTGTGGATGGTCCGGCATTGCTTTGACAAGTTTTGCTGACTGTTCATGCAAAAAATTGGTTCGCTGGTTGATCGATTTCATTCATACTGGTGGTTGCTTTTCAGTGTTCCCGAGGGCCATTGTCATTGGGACATTGTAAGGCATGTCGCCATTGCTAACATTAACGAGTTTAACTGTCGTGTAAGCGGAATAGGTCAACTTTGGACTATTCATGCTGTGCATAACTGATTCACGCGATCATTCATTTGAATAACTATACATGTGATGGGAAGGTGTATATGAATGGTGCGAATGGTCCACCAGAGTGCTTGGTAACTGTGTGGTTGCGCCACAGGATTGAGCTGTACTATTCAGATTGTAGCGTTAAAGCCTATACGTTGTCTGGTTCTCCTGCTAAACGGGGTTGATCTGTACTGTTTGGGTTGTCACGTGAAAGTCCGAATGGTGTCTGGTTCTCCGGAAAACCAATGTAAAATTACTCAGGCCCACAAGGGTATATTGTATAACTGTATGATAATATTATACCATTGTTATTCAATGGCGGTATTGGTAATATAATGGGATTTTAAAAATCATGTATTTTCATCGGATTATCTCTTTCTTTATAAAGATTACTATGAATGTCTTCAATGTACTCGGAGAGATTACTTAATTTACAAGTGATTTACATGAGATCTCATATAAATATCTAATATGATATATCCTTTATGTATTAAAGTTAATTAGTTTCATAATAATGAACATGTTTACTTAAAATTGAGAAGAGATATAGAACATTAGATTATATTTGTTCTTTTTTTTAGATTCTACATAGATTAGATTGTATTCATAAAGCAGGGAATGATATTTTGTATGTTAAAGTAATATTGTGATATGTGCTACTTATATGAACTTTTCTGGTTAGCGTTTTTTTAGCGAGTTAGTTTTTTTACAGGATGGGGTCGATAACCCTATGCCCAACCCTCCTCTTTTATCTGCGCTTGGGACCGGCAGTGACCCATGGAGGGAGTCCAGGAAGAGCAACCTTGCCTGAAGTAAAGACCAGTGTCAGGCAGAGTTGCTTACTCTCATCCCTCCCTCTTTCTCTTGGTGACCAACTGGATCATGATGTCAACATCTTTGGAAAAGCATGGGATACAGTGGACAGTTAGAATGCAGCCAGATGATCTAGACTTCGCAGATGATCTGGCTCTTCTATCGCAAACGCAACAATAAATGCAGGAGAAGAAGAACAGTGTATCAGCAGCCTCAACAGCAGTAGGTCTCAATATACACAAAGGGAAATGCAAGATTCTCCGATACAATACAGCATGCACCAATCAAATCACAGTTGACGGAGAAGATATTGGAGATGTAAAAACCTCTATATATTTGGGCAGCATCATTGATGAACACGGTGGATCGGATGCAGATGTCAAGGCGCGGATCATCAAGACAATAGCAGCAACTGAAGAACATCTGCAACTCAAAACAACTGTCTGTCAAACAACACCAAGGTCACAATTTTCAATACAAATATCAAGACAGTTCTACTGTGTGGGGTGGAAACCTGGATAACTTCGAAAGTCATCATCCAGAAGATGCAATTGTTTATTAAAAGTTGTCTATGCAAAATACTACAGATCCATTGGCCAGAAACTATCATCAACAACCTACTATTGGAGAAAACAAACGAGATTTCAGTGGAGGAAGAATCGCTGTAAGTGGATAGGATACACATTGAGGAAAGCACCGAACTGCATTACAAGTCAAGCCATCACATGGAATCCTCGAAGCTAAATAAAGAAGAAGAGGAAGACCAAAGAACACATTTTGTCGAAAAATGGTGACAGATATGAGAAGAATGAACAAGAATTGGATAGAACATTTAAAGGAATTTCCAGGACAGAGTGAGTTATAGAATGCTGGTTTCTGGGAATAACAGGCGCAAGTAAGTAAGCTACTTATATCGATATATGTAGTATATAACTCGAGTGTGGAATATGTCTGGCAGCAGAAGTTTAAGATGATTAAGAAGGGAAGAATGAGAACAGAAAACAGTTTGTATGGAAATATAGGAACATTGAAGTTTGAGACGAGTGATTAATATGTGAAAAAGGAGCAGTCAAGTTTGATATTTTGCAAATGAAGTATTTACTGTATGGATTCTCAGATTTCACCAAGATATTCTGTAATTTCGTGTTCAAATATATTCGATTGTCCCCACTGGTGTTCTCGTCCGCTACAATATAACGTGTAAATTATCATAAATATACTTCCATATTAAGAATAGAGTTATTCAGAATGGGAATGTATATTCTATAATATAACATTACATTATCAAGTACACAACATATCTAGATACATACTTTTTTTGAAGGAGAACAGTTGAATCAATCATCCTCCCCGTAATCTGGACTCAATACTTTACTGAAGGAAACTGATTAAAAACTTCAGTGAGTATATTATTACTAGGATGCAAAAACACCCAGCTAATCAGTCCTAAATAGAAAGAAACTAAACTCTTGTATTCGAGTGATAAACACAATTAAAAACATATTAAAATATGTATACTAGGAAAATCCATCCGGATCGTAAACATACTAAGTGTAAATGATCAAAGACATTTTTGAATATTGACAAAAGGATTTTGTAAATACTTACCAATATCCTTTATCATGTCACAAAATTACTTACCTACGCCTGTTACCCGTCGTCGAGGTACATAAGCCGCCTACCAGCATTCTCCATCCAACTCTGTCCTACACAATCCTTTCCAGTCGTTATTCATCCTTTTCATGTCTGCTTCCTATTCTCAAAGCAATATAATTTTTGGTCTTCCTCTTTCACGTTTCCACTCACGATTCCAACTTAGGGCTTGATTCGTAATGCAGTTTAGGGATTTTCACAATGTGTGTCCTATACACAAACTCCATTGTCTCTTCCTAATTTTCTCCTCATTTCGAACCTAGTTTGTTATCTTACACAGTAGGCTGTTGCTGATAGTTTCCATTTGACGAACATTGATTATCTTGCATGGACAACTGTTTATAAATACTTGTACATGCTTAATGATGGTTGCAGTAGTTGTGAATTTCGTGCCAAAAATTCATGATTCGTTATCTTATACCTAATTGATATCGTCCATAAACTATAGTCTCGACGATATTAGTCGGCTATACAGACAATCATTTTTTTATTTATATAAATATCTGTTGTGAGATAGTAACTCACTGAAGACAATGGTGGATGTGTCGTTTAATTTCGTGGATTGATTGAAGTTATATATTAATACTGTTGGATGCTGACTCAGTGGTCTAGTGGTTAAGAGCTCTCACACAAGACTGATAGGTCCTGAGTTGGAATCTCGCGAGGCAGGATCGTGTATGCTCACTCAAGAGGAGTCCCATGATAGGACGAAACAGCTGTCCAGTGCTTCCGGGTTTTCGATGATGGTCTAGCTTCAATTGACTCATGATCGCAACCACTGAAATCATATAAATATTTTAATATTATCTCTGTCAATTAGGTTAAAACGATCTTAATTCCCTGGTGACTATATAAATATACGCATATAATGGATTAGTATAATGATAAATGGTTTCTCAAAAAATTATGATAGTAACATCACATATATTTCATAAATGAAATGAATTAAATATATTTATTCCCGATTATACATATGTATATGCTGTCTAATTCATTACTATATATTTAAAACAATATAACATGTTACATACTCAGTATTCTATTGTTTCATCTTAATCGAAATGATTGATTCGAAATAAATGAACAATGAAAGAAAAATTAGTGAAAGATTAGTTCATTTTTACATGGGATAACTGATTATCTTTAGGATAACATGTTATACCAATAGATATATATATAGTTGTAATGGTGGAGAAGATTTGTAGTTCAGGTTGATAATTTTGATGGAGTTTTGTTCTCTGAGCTGGATGGTTTGGTCGTGGAGCTTTCATCGGTCAACATCGAAGTCTACAGGACAAGCTGTGAACCATATATGGAGAAATTCAAACACTTCACTTCTACCTGAAGTTTATGCTGATGATGTTATTCAGAAGAACGATGAAAGCTCTACGACTAAACTGAAGAGAAAACAGAAGTGGTAATAGGAAGGAATTGTTATTTAAAAGAATCATGCAGAATGTGAAGTACAAACAATGGGATTTCGCAAATGAAGTATTTACCGTATGGTTCTCATATCTTACCAAGAAATTCTGTAATTTGTTATTCTAATACATTGGTTGTTTCCCGCCTGTGTTCTCATTCATTGCATAAACGTTAAGCTGTTTTTACCAAGGTATCTACAGCAGCCAAATACTTATATAATCTTAACAAATGCAATAACATCTAATCACCTTTGTCTAAGCCAAGATATAATGAGAAGGAATATAAAAATCGAACAGAAGAGTGATTCATTTATTCTTTATTATCATTCCCACAGGATCATGAATAAAATGGCCATACATCATAAATCTGTCGTCATGATGAAAAAGATTAAATAGTCAGTAAGAGAATGTACTAAATGTAAAAACAAATCTAGATTTCAAAAATTATATCACAATTGAAGGGAATAATCTCATTTATAACCTGTATTGCTAACACAAAAGCTGATGACGAACATAAAACACCGACGTTATTTATTGGACAGTCATTCAAGTAACCTTATGACCAAAACGTTCACCCTCATTGGCTCATTTCCGTGCGATTACTAGATACTCTGTTTTCCTTTAACATAAACAGACTTTACATTATGCATGAGGATTATGTCTATATAGTATTTCAAGTGGCAGCAATATTTTAAGACATTCAAACACATAAACACTACCACCTGAAGTTGTTAGAGATCTGAGTAGTGTCTAAGATCTCAAATTTGTTGGTGAACTTGTGTAGTGTTTGTACTTATTGATGATTCCTTTGTACTTCAATCCGCTCTTATTACAAATTCAAAATAGAATACGTTCATTTCCGCTCATCTAGTTCCATCTGCTTAGAATTGCAATATTTTGGAAATTCTTGGCACATTATTTCAAATACATCTTACCATCATATTGGCATCACGATGGAGTTAAATCTCAAACGGTTGAATATTAATTCAAGTCGCGATGTACTTGAAGGCTGCATGGAGCGGTTCAAAATCTAGTGCATAACTCTAAAAAATATTAAAGATGATAAATTCGCAGCACTTATCCGGAAATCCATTGGCAAAGATGCGTATAACCTAACAAAGAATCATCAATCTCCAAAACAAATCAAATTCATTATCAAGTGAAGAACTCATGGAAAGATCGAAAAATAAAATGATGGCGTGGCATAACGGTCAGAAAGCTAGTGAAACTTAAATTAAACTGAAAAAGCACGTCGCATATCTTTATACCACTAGGAAGAAGAACCCCATGTACAGTTAATTACATATTTAAAGATTACTCTTGTTCAACCAACGATTATATTTCATCTAAATGAATCATCCATTCTCCTTTCTACTTGTACACAATTGCCATTCATTCCTTAAAAAGCTGCCTCCAGAGCAATTTCTTACTTGTTCTATCTCTTTTCCTTTCAACTTCAGGATTCCCAGTTAGAGATTACCTCGCGACGCAGTTTGATGAGTTCCTTAATGCATGTCTTATCCACCTCCAGAGTCTTTTCTGAATTTCTTCCACAACCAAAGTTGACTAGTTCCATAAGTTTCTCCTATCCGTACTATCAAACGCTTCCTCATAATCAAAGAGTTCGATGTATGGTGATGAGTTTCATTCATTTAATTGTTCAACGATGGTCCGCAGTGTCGCTGTTTGGTCTGCACACGAGCGATCCTTATGAAATCCAGCCTGTGGATCTCGAAGCTGGACTTCAACCGAATCTTCCGTCTGATTCATTCTGTTGAAAACGTTTCCTGGTACTGATAGTAGTGTGATGACATTTTAGTCCCCATATCTTCCCAGGTCGCCTTTTCTTCTTTCCACTCTGCCGGCACTTTTTCTCCTTCACAACTCTTTCTGAATTGAATGCGGAGCATATTTGTAGCTAATTCTATTTCTCACTTCAGTGCTTCAGCTGGTACATTGTCTGATGCTGCTGCTTTCCCATCCTCGATCTGTCGTCCGTGCTGATTTTTTTAATTATTGGTAGAGTGACGTCTATGGGAAGATCTATGTGCGCTGCTTTGACATCTGGTGGGTTCAGTGGAGCTGGTTTACTCAAGAGTCCTTCAAAGTGTTCTGCCCACCTGGTCCACTTTCCTGGAATTGCAATAAGTGGTTTACTGTCTTTGTCCTTGACTAGCCCGTCAGGTTTACCATATTTCCCTGCTGGTTTCTTTGTTGTGTCATATAGTGTTCGTATACTTCCTTCAGTTGCGGCTTTTTTCCCCACCATTCCTAGATCTTGTAGCGCTTGAAACCGGTTACTTAGAGCTACCTTGAATTAGTTGAGATCGTCAGTATCTAAAAGGAATGGTTTAGTGAGCTTTTATAGTGATGTTTCTACCACTGTCCATCCTTTCTTTAGCTTCAGTTTCACTTTAACAACCCCCAGGTGGTAACTTAAAGATATGTCAGCCCTTCTCTTTGTTCTCAGATCGTCTACTGACCTTCTGAATTTTTAGTGATACAAACATAATGGATTTGGTTTTCTGTAGTGTGATTCGGTGAGACCCATATAGCTTTGCGTATGCACGTAAATGTGAAAATCGTTCAACATCCCGATTTTGTCATTCGTACCTCTCATCAGGATGGTCAGGTATTTTACTGGTTACTTCCACACGATTGACTCCAATCTCTCATAAAAAAGTTGATCTTTATCGTTTTCATTCATATCACTGGTGGGTGCCCAGTACTGGATAGTATTTGTGGTGGCATTTGGCCCTAATACGAGACAATGTGCGAAATAGACATGCGAAATTTAACACGGATTAAAACCCAACGATGGAGAGGGCGAGAACAATGAATTGAATTCATTGGAGTTGATCGCATGGCATGGCTCGGCCATGCAGGCGTGGTCCCTGCTGAATGTTACCTCATATCTCTTATTCATATTAAACATAGTGTTCTATCTCTAGCCTAAGTTTGTTCCCCATAATGTATTGGTGATTTTACAATGTAGTGATTCGGTGTAAACGATGATGTGACTTCCACGCAAGATCTTATAAATTAGGCAGTTATATCATGACAAATCTACAATTCTAGGACTAGGTCTATTATTACAGCACTACTAATATCGTAGTAGACCATAATTCTACATATTCATTGCAGTCCATTCCTTCTTTGTTTTGAAGAATGCTTTGATGATTGTGGATCCGTGAGATTTCCATCACTCAGGTACTTTTCGTGCTTCTCTGGACAGCATCAGAACATTTTCTTCTTCATGACTAGAGTGCAACTCCATCGCTCCCGAATCTATCCTTTTCTGAACATATAGTGTCTAACGGGTTTCGCATACTCCGAGAGCCCCCAAGTTGTATTTACGCAACTATCTGTTCGGCATTCACTATGACGCGTCATAATTCTGCAAAATGAAAACCGTTCAACTCCCATAGTCCAGCCTAAATGGCTTGTTTTGTCTGTTTTGACTGAGTTTTTTCTTAGAAATTTTTTCTGTTGGATTAGTTTTATGTTTCCACAATTAACGCCCCATTTTACTCTGCCTTGACACCGGCATAAGTATTCCAAGTTTATAAAAAGAACTGGTTTAAAAACTTAAAAGTGAAGTGAACGAGCTTGACTTATAATCTGTGAAAATTTCCAACTATTTGCTTTGTCTCCGTGATGAGACACATTATCAAGGTCTCTCGAGCTAGCGTTTGGTTAACAGTTGAAATATAAGGAGCGACTCAATGAATAACTGAAAATTACTATACAAAGATAAGTACAATTTCCGTAAATTTTTGTCATGTAGCAAACTTCACCAATATAACTCATGTGCATTTCGTCATGTTGTATGCTTCAGGTTTGATAAAACTGAACAAATCAATTTAAGTAACACGTGAACGCCCATATACATAATCACACATATGAGCATAGAATCACCAGGACATAATCGTCTAGAATTATGGTCTAATTCATTATTAGTACTATTATAATATGACCTTATCCCATAATTGCAAATTTATCGTGATGCGACTACCTAATCTATAAGATTTTAAGTGAAAGTCCCGTCATTGTCAATCCTTAATTGTCGTATCATGACATTCAGCGATAAGATGCTCAGCACTTTTTGACTGGGGAGAGAATAATATATTCAATGCGGAAATACATCGGTTACACAAGAATGACCACACCTGAATAGCTGAGCCATACCGTCCGATCAATTAATTGCCCGAGCGTTCTCCATTACTGACCCTCGCTCCGTGTTAGTTGTTGAATATGAATTTTCCCAGTAATCATATGTTCAGCTCCAAGATCATGTGGTTAGTAACCACTACAAACATATGAAGAGTATTTCATGAGTGTGACCAATTCCTACGAAAGAAAGGTTAGAAAGACTCAACAACCACATGCTATCCAAGTTATTAGTCAGCCTGAAGGCTAGGATAAATAATGAAGTGTTCAATACGATATGCTACAACATATATATATCTTCAGGATGTGTATGTGACAATTCTAAAAACAGCAAAAAGGTTAGCTCCTTATTCTATTGTGGTTACTGTCGAAGACATATCTGATAGAAAAACCTGTTATTCAAGTCAAGGTCTCGCAGTAAAGCCTTCATAGACATCCTAGCTGTGAAACTGTCTTATTAGTACTGCGGATCCTATTTAATGGTGAGTCAACTGCCCATTATTCTCGTTTGGCCGGTTAAACTTTTTACTGAGCCCTACCCCAACGTGTTTTGCGGGGCAACATGAAATAAGCACCTTACCATACTAAAAACAATTAAGGATCAGTGGTCTCGTAAGCAGGCATAGGTAAACTAACTGAATAAGACAAGTGTGTCATGTCTGTCCGTCATAAATATGTTTTATAAAACGACGAACGCCCTAAAAACCTAATAAGTTATCTCTAAGTCTGACTTCATAAAATGTAAATAGTTTGAATATTTGCAAAAAGGATTATTTTGTGGAGCTGAATACAAACATTACGTCACACCTCGTGTTTCGTTTAGAATTAGGACCTGAGTTGTCGTACCACTATCTTTTTGCCTTTGCAGTAATGTAAGTCAAACATTAAAAATTTATATTGAAAATCCGGTCAACGTTTTACTTCTGTAACTAACTGATTTTGTACTCACGTTAAACGTTGTTGTTATTAATCATGTCCCAATCAACCAACAAAGCGGAAATAAAGGCTAACAAAGGGGAAAATGCGTTGGAAAATAAAAGGGAAACGCGCCAAAATATCTGCTTTCTCGCCTGTCTGGGGAAATGAGGATTTTCCCGTTTTTGTCGCTCAAATGTCGCTGAATTGTCTACTTTTCGCTAAAATATCCGCTGAATTGACTACTTTTCGCCTAGATACCCGACGATTTGTCTTCTTTTCGCCTGAATATACGCCGAATTGTTTGCTTTTGGTCCAACTTCTAAAACACCACTGGCATAACCCCAAAGGTCTCCCATATTCGCCTTTATCCCTACAACAAACCACAATAAAACTGTAATCCACGGGGAAAATGATATATGTTTAAGTAACTTTATTGAAAAGGAAAAGCGTGTTATTGTACAACATTATAGCAGGAGCTTGAGCATCAATCGTGATACATTTTCATTGTAATTTTCAACTCATTGTTATTTGAAAAGATCTGCAAAAAAAGAAACAGGTGATGTATTACTAATAAGGCATGTGCATTTAATCGCAAGTTCACTGACAATCAAACAATCTTTCTCAACACTTCAATAGTTCCCCATGTAAGTAATAAAGTAAGCTCATTTACAAAATAACGTTTATTAAAAAACAAATAGAACATAAAAGACATTTCACGGATTACTTCCTTTAGTCACGCATGTTCGGCTATTGAGAATGAAAATAATCTTCCTGTGAGTTCTGAAGTGTAAAGAACAAGAGAAGTTACAACGATATCTGAATGATATGCTTTGGCACAGCCAGATACTTGAAGCTTCACTTACGGTTATGATCGTTAAAACTGTTGACTGTAACTATAGAGCAGTAGGGAAGTTATCACTTTAAATTAGTACATACCTGTTCTTTTTTCCTCCCATTACGCTTTATTAATTTATCTCTAACACCATGAGAATAACCTTGTGTCGCGATATCGTACAGCTTCGCAAGGTCTTTTTCGTTGACAGGGGATGACAAAAAGCGATTTGTTAATGCACCTAGAGTTAAGATAATAGATATAGGTTACTTCGTAAGCAGCCGTAAAACCGGTATTTCTGAAGTGCTCGTTTTGAAGAAGTGCCAAGTAGCGTAAAATTACTGGTCACCTCAGGTGTCATGAGATGCGACAAAACATATCGCATTGAGGTTTTAGGATCATCATCCATTGATCTCGTTACCATTGCCATGTGTAATACGAACAAATTATTGAATTAATGGTGTTGATTTACAAATCTGTCCCTGGTTTCTTCCTGCTGCAAACCAGTGTCCAGAATCTTCAGATGACGAAGGGAACTGCTGACTTGATAGTCCGCATTCGAATTGATGCGGATGTTCGCGTTCACTGAACTTCGCTGGTAACAGCTTTACATTTGTACTCAAGTCAGTGATACCTGACGACATGTTCTGCACCATTGTATACAACCTATCAAATCTTATAAACTTCACTTGATAGTACCGGTGACTTACCGGGCCGCTGAAACACAGCCTACATGCTTAGATTCTAATGTTGACGGTGATGTATCTAATCGTGTCGAACTAATTCATTAACATCTAAATAGTGATGAAATGTAATGGGCAATTGGCGAGGCGACTCTGTCAGACAACCGAAATTTCGGATATTGTACGTGGCTATTTCCAGCCTGCATCTCGGCAACATCCATGTCTACTGAATTGTAAAGAAATCCTTCTCTACGCTTCAATGCACCTCTAGGAAATGTTAGTAAGATTATTGTACTAACCTGTTGGGCTTCTCAGTGTTGAATGGCAAGGTGTTTTCTTCCGTTGAAGTGTTTTTACGGTGAAGTTCCAGTATTTGGAGGGAAACTAACATATCCTTTGCAGACTGCAGAGAATCTGTATTAAATTATAGTTTCTATGTTTGTTACTCACCGAATTCCTGAATTCCTTTACATTTCAGAACTGACCAATTGTCATCTGGTCGGTTTCAGTTGTGCAGGTGGAGGATATCGACCAGCTCCGTTGGAAAAAGGCAAAGTTGTTTGCCAAAAATCCACTGCTTGGCTGCTATCATAAGTTGTTTCTTGCTAGGAACGTCAACAATGACGTATTGTTTGTTAGCGGGCTAAACATAACATAAGAGGTACTGAAATGATTTATGATCATGAATTAAGCACAAATGAAACAAAATACATTCACATAAAAGTATGCAAAAATGGAACTATGACTAAATAATTGATACAATTAATGACTATACATTTACAGTCAATGTCCTTAACCAATACCCATGTGTGTTCATGGCTAACTACGGAGCACATAAATATTCCTATATCACTAGATGGGAAAGGATCTTCGATGTAATTGCGTGAGTCAGTGAAAGACCTAAATTTTACTAGTCCATCCTCCCCTATATCAGTGACTAAACCAGGCTGTCCGTTTACTACTACAAAATTATCAGGCTGAAATAAAGTTATTTTACTGTTCTTAGACATAATTACTTGTTTATTGGAGACCTCCTTAGCGGCTATTGGGGTAGTGTTAGTTAAACAGCTAACTTGAAGCCTATCCCCCAAATGCCCTGGTACGACCGAGAGCGAGGTGGGTTCTCCCCCCCCCCGTCGAAATACTCCCACACGACCACGCGTATACAGCCTCTGTCAGGGAAGTCCTACTCACTGCCTTCTCGTGGCGGGAGTGTTGTTTACGGATTGATATTAACAAGCTGGTTGCAACTTCTGTTGCAAGTAAGTATCGAACCGAGCTAGCCTCTAGGCTGGCTACCACTCCACCGAAAAGTATAGATGAGCATTGTTTGCAATTGCATGACGCCATGAAAATGGCGGGTACAGAGTCAGTTGTGGGTTTGCGAAACGTCCCGCTTATAAGCACTGGGTTTCTGCAGGTTCCTTACAACTCATTGGAGCCCATCGGTATACTCCGGGTGACCGTGAGTTTGACCATAAACGAAGGATGTTACGTAAGGAAATTGGGCAAAGCTTGCGTAAGGACCGAGAAGCCTGGTGGTCGAAGCGTGCTAATGAGCTGGAAGCAGCAGCTGCATCTGGTAACTACCGGAAGCTCTTCCAACTCATCCGAGCCACTGGCAGCAAGAAGTCTGGTGTGAGTGAAACAATCTGCGAGGATGATGGGATGCCAATGACTAACATCCATCGACGTCTTGGACGATGGGCAGAATTTTTCGAAGGGCAGTTCAACTGGCCTTTTTGTTATGTTTGCCAAAATCCCCGTCGCCAATTTTTATGACCTTGAACGTCTGACTTTTCTATCACACGATTTACCTACCAATCGAATACGACTTATACGAATCTTCACACTAGGCCAACAAATGACGTTCAACCGGTGTGGGCAGTTTAGCGTCCTTATTGGTCCTATGTCCTACGAGCCCTTCCACTTGAGTACAGAACACAATACCAGCTTCCGAATCAGAGCAGATGAGACCAGAACAGAGCAGATCATTTATTTCAGACATACTTGGTTTATATATCAATCAGACAAACCGCAACGTACCATAAAATAGGAAATAATATTTGTACACAAATAAGCCAAAAGTGGCTGTGAATGTGGGAGGCAGTAGTTAATAAACTGAACATAACTTAAGAAGCGTAAACCGTACAATAATAAGTTATAGGTCAAATAAAGCTTATAATAAGAGGAATATAAATATACGTAATGTAATTGTTGAATAATTATACAATAAGAATATTTATAGAATATTAGTCCATTAATAGTCCTTGGAAAATTACCTGTAATTTAATATTCACTAGGATATAACACTGTTGCTCCGGCAACATCGGTCAGACTGTCCTGCCCTCCATGGCCGGTGACGACTGATCCACAAAACGAGGAGGAAGTCCGCAAGGAACTCCAACTCTTGAAGCGTTACAAATCACCTAGCCCAGATGACTTACCTCTGGCTCTTTTTAAAGATGGTGGTGACTTTCTGATTAAGGAATTGACGACGTAGTTTACAAAGGTTTGGGAACTAGAGAGTGTACCAACGTCATGGAATGAGTCGATAGTTGTCCCTATCTTTAAAAAGGGTTCACGTCGTTCCTGTGACAACTATCGGGGGATAAGTCTACTTCCGATTGCGTCCAAGCTATTGGCTTCCGTCATACTTCCTAGGTTGTTCAAAACCCGAGAAAGATTGACTCGCGAGGAGCAGGCTGGGTTTCATTCTGGTCGAGGATGTGTTGATCATATCTCCACCCTCCGCCAAATGTTAGAACACCGCCATACCTATCAAAGGCCAACAATCGTAGTGTTTCTTGACATCAGGGCTGCCTTCGATTCGTTGGACAGGACTGTTCTCTGGGATTGTCTATTGAAGAAGGGTGTGCCTGAGAAGTTTATTAACATCCTAAAAGCCCTATATAAAAACACCTCAGGCAGAGTAAGGGCATACAACCACCTCTCTCCATTGTTCCATTCGAGCAGTGGGGTTAGGCAGGGTTGCCCAATCTCACCATTCCTCTTCAACTTTGCCATCGATGACATTCTGGAAACAGCTCTGATGAATGTAAGTAATGGTGGTGTTGACTCCCTGGTTGAGGTCCGAGAGATGGTGCTACACAGTGGCTAGAGACGTTATCAGATATGGCTCAGAATAGAAGCCAGTGGCGATCCTGCAGTAACCTTCTTTTACTTTCTTCATAAAAAGTGGTTGCTTCTTCCTTAACGGAAAGATTTCCGATTGTACCTTTTCGTTCCTCCATTATTACTATTATTATTATTATTACACTACCTTACACCAATCTCTTCGTTATTGTTCCCCTTTTCTTTCACGCTCCTTACTTTTTTTTCTTTCTTGTTTTTAAATTCTCATTGTTTTGTGTGGCGCATATATATTGGCGCTCTCTTGTACCAACATTCATGTGTTCAAATAAATAAATAAATTTACGATTCATTGTTGAAGTGCTCTGAAGGATCAATAGATTATTACAAAATCTATCTACCAGGGATCCATATTAGTAATCTGACAAGTAACCAGAAAAGGACATAACCTACTAATTAATGATTGCAAGGCGCAAAGAGTAAGAAATTAGTCGTAAGCCTATTATACATCGGGAAAACTCACTGATGTAGCTCCATAAAATTTTACGTCTTTTTTATACATGTACTCAGTGAATTGTAACAAGATTTTAGTGGGACATGAAATTATCTAAAAACTTAAAATATGTAGTGTATTTGAACCACGTAACAAGAATATCGGAAAGACTCGGAGTCAGCATTTTCACGCTATTAAAAATTTATGTTCGCAAGCTTATGTAAACCAGATCCTCGATCGTGTTTTAAGTGGTGAAACTATGCTTGTAACATTCAATGGATAACAGTCTTACAGTTGTCTACTCATGTTTTGTAGTTCTTTATTTGTGGATGTTGTGAAACAGTTTATTGATAAGGTTAATTAAGATTTCCATTTCGTTTTACCTGAAATTTGAAGTTTTTTCATTATTTTTTTATCCTATCCATTTTAACTTTTCAGAATCTCCAATCTAGTTAGCGATTACAAACGTTTCTTATTCAAGCTCGTTTAACTTAGTTATATCCTGGACTTTGCACAAATGGTCGCTGACGGCGAATATTCCGATGTACACTTTCTACAATCTAATATTTCACTTTATGAGGATTCTTCTCTGATAGACACAGGAACCTTAAAAATATCTGAGGAGTAAGTTATGGAAATAGGTTATATTAAAAATTTACATGAAATATAATGACATCGTTAGGCTTATCACTCATACTGGATTATTAAAATACTGAGTTTACTTTCCAATAGTTGGTGAAAAACCAGTTTTGCTCGTATAAAAAGAATTAAACTAAATAACCGAGAAATCACATTTGTTGTATTTTTATATGTACTGTGTATTTCCTTACATTTCACTTTCCCTCATCCAGATCACTTATCTTAAAGACAATAAAATCGCGACAAGTTGCTGACAAATCTCAAAAAAACTCATGTTAGTCCTCACCAATAGTTAGGCAAAGCTAACTGGATAATTACCCTTGGGCCCTGTGTACGGATTCCAAAGAAATAATATACGTCTAGACCACCTATTAGCACTGTGCGCAATCCTGACTATTGTTGGAGGAGGTAGGAAGAAAGTTAAGGGCGGTCAAACCAAAACGTGGCATCAGTCCATAAAATCACTAACTTCTGGTCTAAGCTATGTTGGTAGATGCAAACTACTCGGTTGGGGTCTACGTGACTATCGTAACCAATGGTCGGAGACTGTGTGACATGAAATGCCCTGGTATGGCCGAGAGTGGGATGGGACCGCCCTCCCTCTCGAAATACTCCCACACGACCACGCGTATACAGCCTCTGTCAGGGAAGTCCTACTCACTGCATTCTCGTGGCGGGGGTGTTGCTTACGAAAACGAGAGGACGAAAAGCGAATGTCCGGCGCTTTAACCGGATCCCAAACCAATGGTGCACGTGGGCTCCAGTATCAGTCAGCAGTCAGTCAGTCAGCTACAACGTAGGACCAGGCACATGTATGCATCGGCCCAGGTTGCCATACCTCATTAGCACAGCAAGATGAACACCGGATTCATAGGAGTGGTTAGGTCAAAGGTGGTAATATATAGGAGAAAGATTGCAATAAGGATATAGTATAGGAAGAAAGAATTAGTTCGTAGAAAGAAAGATGTGAAGTGATCTTAATCTCTTAGTTTAAGAGAAGACAGAGAGTGTATACACCGACGCCATTGTGATCGATTCTGAGCCATGTCACCCAGAGTCTCCAACCATTGGTTACGAAAGTCACGCGGACCCCAACCAAGTAGTCTGCATCTACCAACATGGCTCAGACTAGAAGTTAGTGACTTCAGGCACTGATGCCACGTTTTGGTTTGGCCGCCCCTAACTTTCTTCCAACCATCCCCTACACCGGTTAGCATTGCACGTCGCGGTAATCGGTGTTCAGGCATACGTAATACGTGGCCCAACCATCTCAGTCGATGAAGATTCATAACCTCATCAACTGATTTACCATCATTCCCTAATACCCTGCGTCTAACCTCACTATTACTTACCCGGTGATCCCAGCAGATGCCAGCAATATTTCTAAGGCATCTGTGGTCAAATACTAGTAGCTTACGGGTGTCTTCTACTCTTAAGGGCCATGTTTCGCTGCCGTAAATTAAAACAGAACGGACAGCCGCGCAGTATACTCGTCCTTTTATTGATAGACGGATATCTCGCCTCCGCCAAAGGTGACGTAAGTTGGCAAAAGCCAAACGAGCTTTACGAATCCGTGCTGAGATTTCGTCAGACACCAACCCATTAGGGCTGATCAGACTTCCAAGATAAGTGAAGTTGTCAACTCGTTCGACTACTTCACTCCCTATCCTTAGTTCAGGTGTTGACGCAGACCAGTCCTGAAGCAACAACTTGCATTTAGAGGGAGAGAAGCGCATCCCAAACATTCTGGCATTGTTGCTTAGTGCTACCAGAAGACTCTGCATTTTGTCAGCGTCTTCACCAAACAGGACTATGTCATCTGCATATTCTAAGTCGATAAGTGGACCTCCTGGAAGGAGATCAATACCCGAGAATTCAGTCGACGAGAGTGTTATTTCCATCAATAGGTCTATGATGAAGTTAAACAAAAATGGAGAAAGTGGGCAGCCTTGACGGACACCACTTGAGGTTGCAAAAGTAGATGACAGTTCGCCATAAGCCCTGACTCGACTAGTAGTGTTCGAGTAAAGAGCCTTCACAAGGTTTATGTACTTCTGAGGTACGCCTTTCAATGACAGACACTGCCACAGAGTCTCGCGGTCTACAGAGTCAAATGCTGCTTTTAAGTCAAGAAAGACCACCATCGTCGGACGCCGATAGGTATGCCTGTGTTCTAGAACCTGACGAATGGTGAATATGTGGTCGATGCAGCCACGACCAGGTCTAAAGCCAGCTTGGTTCTCTCGTGTTTGTAGTTCACGAGTCTTAGTTAGGCGTTTGATAATTATCGAGGCCAGTATTTTAGATACTATGTTTGTTAAACTAATCCCTCTGTGGTTGTCACAGGATGATTTTGACCCTTTCTTATATATTGGGACGATAAGTGATTGCGACCAGTCAGATGGGATAACGTCTAATTCCCAGATCTTAGCTAAAATATTAGTCAACCTAATCGCTAAAATTGGACCACCATCCTTAAAGACTTCTGGAGCCAGTCCATCTGGACCAGCTGCCCTTCCTCGTTTCAGATTAACTATAGCCTTCTCAACTTCAGCAAGAGTTGGGGGACCTACTTCAATGTTCCATTCACTTTGTCTGGGAATGGAGGGTAGTTGTAGAGTAGCTGAAGGCCAGCTGAACTGTTCTCTAAAATGTTCCGCCCATCGTTCTAAACGTCTGGACTGGGAGCAGATGAGAGTATCATCTTTTTCCGAAATAATCTCACTTACACTTGACTTATTAATTCCAGTTTCTTTTATTAGTCTGTAAAGCTGTCTTGTGTTCCCTATAGTCGCCGCCTTTTCCATCTCTTTTGCTTTCGTTACCCACCACTGCTCACGGTCGTTCCTTAGACTTTTTCTTAACCTAGATCTGATTTGTTTACGCTCTTCATCATGTTCAGAACCTGATGGGACGAGTTTGCGAGAATCCATCAGTGTGACAGACCTTGAAGAAATCCACTGGTTCCTTGTAACTCTGTGGTTTAAGTCACTAATAGATGTCACTGCTGTTTCCACAGCTGCTTGTATGTTTCCAAGCAACATCTGGGTCAGCCTCGTCTTCACAACTACCTAAGTGTGACCTCAGTTGTTCCTGGAACCTACTTTTGGTTTTCTCGTTACTCAACTCAGTTCTAATGGGTCTTTTTAATGTGGCTTTTTTGCGTCCAGTGAGGCGCAAGCAGATGCGTGCCCGTATTAGGGCATGGTCGGAGTCCAAGCAGGTACTCCAGAATGAGCGACAATCTTCTACCGACCCTCTCCAACGATGACTGATGGCAATATGGTCTATTTGAGTCCATCGTTGGTTTGGTGTAGGGGGTCGCCATGTTAGACGATGTCTCTCCTTATGCTTAAAATTTGTGTTTGCTAAAAATAAACGATTGTCTGAGCATAGCTGCAGCAGACGATCACCATTATCTGTTCGCTGTGTCGGAATACTAAAATATCCACCTAAATGCCTTTCTGTTTGGTTTAAACTGCCTATCTGAGCATTAAAATCACCTGCTACGAGTACTATGTCTGAGCGTTTAGCTTTCTGAAGAAGTTCGGACAGCTTTCTGTAAAATTCATCTTTCACTTCATCTGAGCTGCAGTCAGTGGGAGCGTAGGCAGAAACGACAAAAAGGCAACGACGTGTGTCCCTATCCTTCCGAGTTCTTACGTAGCCGTTCAGCCGAACAGCACATAGACGACTGTTGACGGGGATCCACTCTAGCAGTGCTTGTTCGGCCCTCATGCTTAGTGCTATGCCTACACCTGCCAGTCCACGAGAACTTGCCATCGGGTCACCAGACACACGAAGGGTGTATCTCGTTGGCTCTCCGTCTTGCCGAGGTGAGGTCAAGTGAATGACCACACTGGAATCCTGTATGCGTGTTTCGGAGACACAGCATACATCAATGGAAAGAGACTCTAGGGTTTTAGCCAAGGAAGCCTGCTGACCGATTTGACATAGGGTGCGTACGTTGAAGGCTCCAATGTGTAGTTTGGAGCGAGGTTTCAGTAGACCTGGGACAGTGTTTTGCGCACTAGAATCGTTGGCTACGGTGACACTTGAGGTGGAAGCCGAGAGAGGAAATATAGAGTTGAAAGTCGATGTAGGAGGAATAATAGGAATTGAAGAGGAGGTTGATTATGAATACAGTGGTCTTGAGTGCTGTTAGAAGTATGAGGGCGGTTATCACTTCCCGGTTGCCCACACCGTGGAAGGGTTGTTCTGGAGGTACCTGAAAAGGAAATTGGATTAAAGGTGGTCTTAGTGACCTGAGAGCGTGACCGCAGTGCCCAAGGGACAACTGCTTGAGGTCGGTCACACACGACCTTGTTATGGGTAATTTTTGTGTTAGCTCCGTACTTATTGAGACCTTACCGCCGGAGACGGATATCCGTGGGATAAGGCGAGGTGTGCATTTTTAGGGTCGACCTTTTCTAACCCCACCCCTCCTTGTGGGAAGGCAGCATCGCTGTCATGCTGGTTGTCTGAAGGAAACACCTTACTGCTGTCACACCTCTGTACAGTCAGCAGTACGACTTCGCCTTCGGACCTTGGGTTTGTTGCTTTTAGTCTTACCGCTCTTCAACCGACCTGTCTGACATGGTAGGACCTTGAGGAACGGTTGTTCCAGCCAGTATAGCTCGGTTGCTTCATCACGATAGGCAAGCCCGACCACCACGTCAAGGTAGCAACAACGGTCGGGACTCCAGTATCCTGAGGGAACAAATGGCGTATGAACCAATTGTTGGTCACCGGCTACCATGGGATTGCATCTCATTACGATGCTCCACTGCCTTATGGGTTGGACCTTTAGGTCGGGGTGTGTCCCCCTGAGAAAATCACCTGCTTCAGTTTGGGCACCCGTGCAGTATCACAGCCCACACACGCACAAATATGGTGCGGCGCACATATATTTGGTGCCCTCTTGTACCAATATTTATGTGTTGAAATGAAATAAAATACTGTGTGACATGGCTCAGAATCGATCACAATGGCATAGGTGTATACAGTCTTTGTCTTTCCTCTAATTCTTTCTTCCTGTATTATATCCTTATATGCAATCTTTCTTTTATATATTACCACCACTGAATCAACTACTTCTATCAATCCGGTGTTCATTTTGTTGTGCTAATGAGGTGTGGCAACTTGGATCATTGTACATATGTGCCTGGTCCTACGTTGTAGCTGACTGACTAAAACGAATGAAATAAGTAAGATGCAACCTGGCGCACAAATATTTATCGATCTTGTTATATTTTTACTGTTGACTAAAATTACACATTAATTGTCACTTTTCACTCCACCTCTAGTCTAAATTGAATATTCATAACTATTTAAAAGTTCTCCTTGAAAATAGAAGTAATATTGATTCCTTTATACTTGTAGATGTTTTACATGGGAAGGTACATCAAAACAATTCTTTATTCCTTATTCACAAATAACCTTACATGCTATTGCCAGGAATACGGTAGATCAGACTGGAGATCATCCCAATAATTTGTTCCCTCACCCACATTTATTAGTAATGATTGACGGAGATCGTGTATGGGATTCAAATAATAATACTGATAATTTATCTGATACGAAGTCACAGAACGAGCAAGATGGCATGCAAATTGATGCAGAAGGTTCAGATGAAGAAAAAGAAGACTCTGATAGTGACCGCGCTCCAGACTGCCCTGGTTCTACGTCCGTCCTCCGCTTGGTTCCACAAGATTCTGCACAGCTCGAAGACATGTATAAAGCACTAGCCGACTGTCAAGCATTAAATCCGGATCCTGAAGATGATAATTCAGACTTCGAGGGTTTCGCAGAAGATGATGAATATGAAATTAATGATCAGGGTATGGAATTCGAAAACCATACGAATAGTGAGTTATATTACTAAATAGTTGAACGAATTTCTTTGATAAGTTTATCATCTTTTTCAAACGAGTTAATAACCACTAAGGCAACGTGAAACTATTGTGAGAAGTAATCTTATGTGCATAGTTCGGTTTAATTTCTTGCTACATACCTTTGTCAGTAGGGGGATTTGTAGAGATTTTATTATTTTTAACAGTTGAATTCACGAGTCGATCTACGCTGGATCACCATTGAAGACCTGAAAACACTGGACAACCGTTTCGTCTCAGTATGGAACTCCTTGTCCAGTGCCTCCAGGTTTTCAATGTTGGTCTAGCTCAGATCGACTCGTGAATTCAACTGTTAAAAATATTTCTTATTACTGTTCAAGCTTTTTACATCTCATCCTCTTTCTAGAAGTCCACACCTATCATACTGTACGAAATTTACACTTCGTTGTTGCAAACATATTGACCTAAAATAATGTTACACTACAAAATATAAAACTAATCTCATAAAATGATATCTCGACTTTAAAAAATCGTGAACTCGCCTTATCCCGGCTTACCAATAACCTTACATGTATACCCATGTGCTGTCTTCTAATAGCTAGTGGTTGCTTCCTTTGATACTCATTGGTTATTTGAGTCATGCTCTTTTGAAATAATGAGTTTTAATAGCATAACAAATAATTAGACAAATCTTCATCGAATCTCATTCATATGATTCATGATAATTGTGAAGGTGTTCGTAAGTTATACGTTGCATAACCGTATTATTTTATCGCACAATTTCCTCTTTAACACTTCAATAGTTAATTCAAAGTTAGTTTTATCGGTGACTGTTTAGCTATGTTAACCTGATCATTTTTCTGATTGATTATTTTGTTTTTAATTGAGATCATGAACCGATTGGTGTTAGACCACCATTGAAAACCTGGAAGCACTGGACGGCCATTTCGTCCTATTGTGAGACTCCTCAGTAATGCGCATTTCTCTAAATAAAAGTTTTTAGCCTCGGTTATTGTTTGATACAGTTTTATAATATATAATCATACATCCTATGAAGCCAAAACTGTTTTCTGACTTTATTCAGACTAAAGTGCAGTTGCCTAGGTGCGACTTAGTTGTGTATGATGGATGTCCCCAATATCTCAGATCGCAGCAAATTCAATAAAATAATATATAACGCAGCCCTCATTTCAGATAGTTTTGACTTTTTAAGGGTATAATTATGTTCCGAATAATTCGGTTCCATAACAATAATAACATAATGTCAAATATACGCTACTAAGAACGATGGCTTAGTGGTTAATTCAATTTTTCAAGCAGTTGGTAACAGGTTTCCGCCTGCCTTGACTTAGGGAACTGGATAGTAAATCAAATCCTAGTACATACATTTGTATTTTATAAATAAATTAAATACTGGTGAATTTCATCATGAACTATGGTCAACGACATTTATTTGTTCGTTATTTTCAATGATTAAAAATTTCCACCGCTCGTTTTTCAAAACAAATTGTAGATAATGGAAGATTCGGTGAACCGGACCAGTTCGCAGATGCCTAGCACTTTTTTGTAAATTAATTGATGTATTTTGCAATTAACGATTTAAAACAAATATATTTTCTATTTTATTGAATATTGTTTTCTTCCTCAGTAAGCACATAATACCTAGTTATCTTCAAAATCATGGTAAAGTAGAATCCATAGTTATAAGGTGGAAATCTACGTAGACAAAAATAACTCAAGAGGTATCAAACGAAAGTCTTGGATTGAATTAATACCTAAAGTTTTCAATAAAATTATCAACACAGTTCGGCGAGCTGATTTATATATTTTCTTTTACCTTGCATCCAAATGATCCTTCGTAAACAATTGTTATTTTGTATTGACTGGACTTCTCTGTCGTAGCGATTCTTTCAAGATCAAATCTCCAAAGATTAGTGACTGCAAATTGTACTGTGCTAGGGCATGTATGCTGGGAAAGGGACGAACAGCTGCACAGTAAAGAACTTACAGCACCATTTCCCCTAGTAGTACTGGGGATTTACTCGAGAATATTCAAAAGCCAGAACACCAGTTGTTGGGATAGTGTGTATTAATGATAATTAATAAAATTCGCGAGCACGCAAAAGCCAAGTGCATGGGGAAGCAAGAGTGTTAAGGTCGAGAAATCCATGTCTTTTATGAGTGCTAATTAACTGTGGGTAAGTCGTTGTAAACAAACAATGGGGGATAGATAAAGATTGAGCTCAATTAGGCTCACACATACTTTTACATAGCGGGTTAATTGTCTAAATTACAGCAGGTGGTAGGTGATAAAAAATTCAATGAGCTTACTGCTGAATTCCAAAATAATGCAAAAAGTATCAAGACAATTGATAATATACACAAATAGAAAATTGCGAGACTTTACTTAAGCAGTCAGTAGGATGTGTGTTCGAGTTCTGGTCTCGTAATCGACAATTATAAGAAGTAGCCAATAGTTCCAAATATGATAGATATAATTCAAAGTAAGTAATCACGTAATGGGAATGTCTGCAAACGCAAATAACGGCAACTGATAAGTGAGAACAAGAAGTATATGTGCGCAGCAATGTATCTAGGAACGAAAATCAGCGTTTTATGCGAACAGAGAAGAGAATGGTGTCAGAAGATCAAACCTAAACAACCATTTAATAGTCAACAATAGTAATTATATATACATAACAATCGCCATAGTAACCATCATAATTATGAAACTAAAAACCATGAGTAAAACACAAAGTTTATAATAGAAAAATCTTTCTTTTTAAGATCATGGTTAAGTATTAAATTTGTTTATTATGTTATCATTCAAATACGATTGTTTTTACGATACACATCCAACTCTCATATTCAAGATGAGAATTGAACTCTTCAAAGTATGGAAAAAAGATTGTACTTCACATTGTTCCATTCAATCAGCATTATCCCTCTTTCAATTTTATTAAACAAAGTTGTTTGTTTGGTTCGATGTGAATGAAAATCTCAATTAAGACAAATTAAATTACAAAAAGACTTCTCACATTATTTTAGATCAACAACATCAAAATTTAGTCAATTCATTATGGATTATACAAACAAAAAATACAAGTAATACTTATTTTTAAAAAAAAGATGTTTTCCATATGTCATTAAGATATATCTCTATGTAAGTCATAGATCTAAGCTGAAAATTCTTGTTTATGATATTTGTGGAGATTATAGTGACTCACGTGCAATTGAGTTTATTCTCATTTAACTCAGTTAAGCCCTTTTGCTAACTCATTTAGCGGACAAAGTCATCCGGACTATAACAACTTATTGTACCCTTATTATTTTGTGCTTGTATGAAATAAGTATGCTTTAATATTGACTACGGCCTACGCATTTATTCACACTGCTAGTCTTACTACTAACTGCTTATTTGATTCGATTACTCATTCATTTCACATGGTATATATATGTCCATGTTATTCATATTCAACACATATGTACTCTCGTCTCACTCCTGCTCTGGCTCTCGATCGCTTGCTCGCCTTTCGGCACAACTCTTCTATGCTCGTTTAACGCATCTGTACATTTGGATATATGTGTGTGGTCTCGTAATAAACGTAATCAACACTCCGTATTTGCCTTCTGATTAATATACCGTTGGGACGTGATATAGAACGGTTATCTAGACGAGCTGTATACGAAGTTTAAGGATTATATCGAACACCGACCACCACAAGATCTTCTAGACAAAAATAATAAAATCAATATTTGGAAAAAAATGTTGAACATGATAATTAAAATTTACTAATGACAATAAAAACAACAACAATTGGAGATGGATGTATACAATAATCAATAATTATCTTTGAGATAATAGATACACGTTATAATCTCTTTCTTACGGTTATAACCCAGCTACTCCTATTGCTTAGTATTCTTGGACACCAAATCATCCGACAAGTCCCCAAATCAAAACACGGTTGAACAGGAAAGAGATTATATTCCAAATAACAAGGTTAGATTGAAGTAAGAAGCAAGTGAGCAGTGCAATAGGGAAAACGTTAGTATATTTATAGTTTTTACATGAGAAGATTCTAGAGTATTCTCCAGGTATCGACTGGTGCTGATTAGATAAGAATTAGCCAATCAGCATGCAGCGAAGCAATCGTGCATTGAGCATGTTTTAATCCAGTATATGATCCGCTAACAATACATCTTTAAAATATAAATGTAATATTGAACACTTGTATAATATAAGTTCAGAAAAAAACAGCAAAGAAAAGTATATTTATCCAATTTTTATTCAAATGTGACTAAATCATACGTCAAGCTCATTAAAGATAGGCCTAACAAGTATTTTCTTCAAACATGTTCGCATTACATACGACGCGTTGTTCAATAGCACGAACGGCGGCAAAATGGTCTCCACTATATGTCATCTCCACCTGCTTACATCAATCCAAACGATGGACATTTACACGCTTTGTTCAATATATTTCAAAAAAAAAACAGTTTCGAGGACAAATGTTCTACGTAGTTCCATAGTCCGATAACTAAGACTGGGCATAGAATGAATGCAATAAGTACATTTAAGCTAACCAACAAAACAACCTAATTCTGGATTATTCAAATTTGTGAATTATAGCCCAAACCTGCCCTTTATATTCAAAAAATCAGTGATGCCTCCCTCAAATTCCCGACACAATGTATTCCATGGTCTCTCTCTTTTCTATTTCCCTTCAGGATTCCAAATCAGGGCTTGTTTCATGGTGCGGTCTGATGATTTTCATAATCTTCATCCTATCCACCTATAAAGTATTTTCTCTACAGCCAGAGCTAGCTTGTTTTCTCCCACAGCAGCTTGTTGTTAATGACAATCTAGTCAATGGATATTGAGTATCTTGCGTGTTCTTAAATTCCTGTACATTATTGATGACGGTTGTAGTAGTTCTTCACGTTTCAGCTCCGTACAACAGAACTGTCTTGAAGTTTATATCGAAATTCTGACCTTGATGTTGGCTTGCAGACAGGTGCTCCATATGTTCACATGTTCTTCAATTGTGGGAATACTGCTCTTTGTTAATCTCTGCACCCACACATGCATCAAGTCCTCCAAATTACAAATGATGCTGACCAGATATCTGAAAGTCTACACCTCTTCCAGAGCATCTCCACCAATTGTAATTGTGTTGGTGCTCTTTGTGTTGTATTTCAGGATCTTGCTTTTTTCTTGTGTATGTTGATGACTACTTTTGCACATACGGTTACTAAACTGACTGTCTTCACCTTTATGTGTTGGTTTACGATAGATCTAGGTCATCTGCCAAATCCAAATCGTCTAGCTACAACAAAGCGGTCTATTGTGACAAAGTTACCATAAGGTTTTACTCTCCACTAAGAAAAATCCTTTCTCGTAGTTAAGGACCTTGTAGTGTAGTGGCTTGTCTTCGAAATAAATCCTTAGGTTACGTTCATCAATCACCCTGATAACCGTTATTAAGTAAATTCCGATGGCGTATGAACTAAGAAGACAAAAAGAAGCAGCGATTACAGTTTATTGGCGGATAGCACATTCAAATGATTGCTCAATAATAATCTATGGTATTCTACGGAACCTTTCATCTGATTCAACAACATTGTTGAAAACTTTTCCCGGTAGTGATAGTCTATACTACTTATGCGTGTCGACGCCAGTCGGAAGTAGGAAACATGGCAGCAGAAGGCTTAAAAAAATCGAGTTGGGGAAAACGGAACGAGGATAGAAAGGGTGTATGACTTGGAAAAATCGTTCAGAATGTGAAAGACAATTGATGAGAGATTTGTAAATGAAGTAATTAATGTACGGTTTTCACGTTTTACGAATTCTATAATTTTCTTCAAACAATAAATTCATTGTCCCCATCAGAGTTCTCACTCGCTACAACACTAATGTGATGCTTTAGTAGTCCTCACACTTTCTCAGTATCCTTCTTTACAGTCTGTTGGCACTTATTCTTCCTCACATGTCTTTCTCAATAAGATGTGGAGCATGTTTGCAGTTACTCCTATTTCTGACTTTAGTGCTTCAACTGGTGTGTTATCTAGTCCTGATGCTTTCCCACTCTTGCTATGTCTGATACCCGTGCCGATTTTTTTGGTCGCTGATCGAGTGACATTCATAGGGAAATCAGTGTGTGGTACTTCGACGTCTGGTGGGATAGGCGGAGTTGGTTTATTCAAGAGCTATTCAAAGTATTCTCACCTATTCCTCTGTTCTTGAATCCCAGTCATTGGTTTGCCTTCTGTGTTCGTGACTAATCGCTTTGGTTTACTATATTTCCCTACCAGTTTATTCGTTGTACCATGTATTTGTTTCACATTTCCTTCATTTGCATCTTTTTCCGCCACCATTGCTAAACCTTATACTCATTTCTGCTTGTCGAATCTACTGTTTTTCTTCACCCTCTTGTTTCCTTTTCTGTGTATTCGGTCTGTGCCTTGGCCTTTTCTGATAGTGTTCGACAGTGGTTAAATGCTGTCTTCTGATCTCATGCCCGACACCTTATCATTTTTCGGGCTTTGGATCGGCAGTAACCGTAGCAGCGTTATAAGAAGAGCCGTGAGTAGTGCGTTACAGACTAGAGATGAGGTATTACAAATACCCTACATTAATAATAATCAGGTGAGCACTGGAGACTAGCTTCAGGATGCAACTCCTAGGACTTTGGTGAGAAACCGAGACCAGTGGAGTTTTATCGGTGTCGAGTGTGAGACAGTTATCCACCGCAGACAATTAATGAAGGTTGCACAATATCGTAAACCAGTTGTAGTCATTAACGCCGTTGGATGCTAAGTCAATGATCCAAAGGTTTAGCGTCAGCACATGTAACCGAAGTCCCTGGGTTCGATTCCCAAGGAGGCAGTTGTAAATGCGGACTCCTTTACTAGGACGAAAGGGTAGTCTAGTGCTTTCAGATTTTCAATGGTGGTCGATCTAGTTGAGATTAGTTCATGATTTAGACTGGAAAAAATTAAATCTGAACTAGTATAGGGGTTGTGGAGATTGTTAAGTTTTTGATTGAGATCATGAACCGATTGATGTTGGACCACCACCTTTGGAAACCTGGAAGCACTGGACGGCCGTTTCGTCCTATTGTGGGACTAACATCAATCGGTGCATGATCTCAATCAAAAACTTAATAATCTCCACAACTCCTATACTAGTAATCAACATATGCTCACTAGTGACTAGCTTCGTGAGGGAATTCTCGGAGTTCTAGTGAGAAGCCGTGATCAGTGGAGCTAATCCATGTCGGGTAGAGACAGGTATCTACCTCAGTACAATGAAAGTTGGTCGCACAATTTCATGGATTGGTTGATGTCAGACACTATCACCATTGGATGACGGCTCAGTGGTCCAGTTGGTTAAGGGTTCGCGCGCGAGACCGGAGGCCATGGGTTCGAATCCCGCGAGCAGGATCGTGAATGCGCACTGCTAAGGAGTCCCACAATAGGACGAAACGGCCGTCCAGTGCTTCCAGGTTTCCAAAGGTGGTGGTCTAACATCAATCGGTTCATGATCTCAATCAATAACTCTGAACTGTTTTTTACATTCGAAAAACATCGTTTCTTGTTTAACAATTAGTTTTTTTCGAATACCAATGTGTCGCAGTAATTCAGCACAGTCAAACTTATTGGCAACTGAAGAAAAAGTAAAGAAACAAAATGAGCACTGTAATTAATGCAGTTTTTGTTTTATCTAAATTTGCAAAGGGAACCGAAAGTATGAAAATAACAGTAGTGATACACACACATGATTAACATCATAACAAACGGTAGAAATAAAAACATTTATAAGGGATGAGGTACTGTCTTTGGGCTGGAAAACGTTAGTTCATATTTCTATATTTAATAAACAGTTTAGTTGAACAGGTCGTGTGGAGCTTAGTTTAATTTGTATTCGTCAAAGGCCGATTTTATTTGGGCTGTCATTAAAAAGCAAGGGATATTAATACAACAACTGAGATCGTTTTTATCGAATATTAACTTACAAATTCAAGAATTAAGTCAAGTTATAAGATAATAGTCAGGAGTTCATTAATCATAAGTACAAAACATTTTCAAAACTCCAATCCAGCTGGAATAATAATAGTAATTATCTATATGAGAGAATACAAATAAACAACATAGAAGATATTAAATATATTATAAAAGTTACAGTCAAACATCAATTTTGTAAACTGTGTATAGACACATAAATACAATAGGCAAACAAATATACACCATAAAGCTATTATAATAAAACACATGCTAATAAAAAAAGAAGTAAAACATGCTTAAGCAAAGGTCACATTTATCTTGGCAATGAACATTAATATGAAGCAAATTAGAGGAGTAAAAACCATAAACAAACAGTGATAGCTAATACAGAAATCTCACTAGCATTCCTAATGAACAGCATAGTTGTACAAGAATTTATTGGAATTTACAAAGATTACATACTTGTGTGTATTTAATAACTATTTCAATAGATATAAATGCAACACAAACAATAATGAAAGTGAAAATAAAATCATGAGTACTTAATTTAATTAATAATAATAATTCAATTTTATAATTAATGTTTACTTAGTGTACACAAAAAATGCTCTGGTAAACCGAGAACAGAGAGAATCAGCTCTCCCTCTCTAGAAATGCTTTCAAGTGGCCACGCACATACAACCACTGACAGGGAAGTCCTACTCACTGAATTCACGCCACACTGTTGTTGTTTACGAAATTCGGAGCACGAAAAGCGAACGTCCAGCGCGTTAACCGGGTTGGTGGATATGAAGCATCCATCTAGGGAAGTTAGAAAACCCTAACTTCGAACCAATGGTGCACATGGGCTCCAGTATCCTGAGGGAACAAATGGCGTATGAACCAATCGTTGGTCACCGGCTGCCATGGGATTGCATCTCCTTACGATGCTCCACTGCCTTGTGGATTAGACGTTTAGGTCAAAGGCTCGGGGTGTGTCCCCCTAAGATAACCACTAACTTCGGTCTGGGCACCCGGGCAGTATCACACTCCTCGCACAAATCGAATGATTTATGTGGCGCATATCTGTTTGGTGCCTCCTTGTTCCAATGTTTGTGTTTAAATAAATAATAATAAATTTGTGAACACTAGAAATCATTATGTTTCATCGAGAAAGAAAAGAATGGCACAAGTGATAAATGCTGTCTCCTCAACACGTTAACAAGTTCAATAGATCAAAGAGTTTAAAAGTTACCACATAGTTTACATCAATTTATACAATTGAATATAATAACTCTTAATATGTTATTAAGTTATAGATTGTATGATGAAAGGATATTTTAGTAAAAGTATACTATACTGACGACTTTGGATGACTGACTTATTAGCCAATCAGTTTAGTTATAAAACAATGAAAAGTAATAACATTACAGTGGAATAATACTTTTGATATGATTGATTAACGCTTACACGTTTAATTATTCATTATAGCAAAAGAAAATAGTTAAGTTCACATATTAGTAGTTAGGCTAGTGTTATGTATTTAGGTTGTAATACTATAGGGTTTTCGTCACTAGCTGACTTCAACCATAATGCAGTAAAGCTTCGCTAGCTTTTTGTTTATACACTTAAGAAAGTTAAAGGTGAGATTATAAGTGAGCAGTTAGAATAGGAGAGTATTATCTAACTACACAAATAACTGTAATAATACGTTAAACCATATTGAATAATCGAACAAACAGTATACATCAGAACCAGACATTTCTCGTAATTTAGCACACACACCACGTGTTAAGTTTGTTTTACATTGTTCTTACTCGCTACTCTTCCACTCTTTTGTGTAGTGTTTCCTACCACATATTTACATTAGGTAAGTAGTTGTACACCCAATAATTTTTAGACTTATGTTGTAACGTCAGTTCGTCGTGTAATATTCTGAAATATTTACATATACGTTTCTTGTATCTGTCATTATAATCACTGTAACAGTTATCTACAGTTTTGTGTATTTGTTTAAACGCAACAGTTTCCATATTGTTTTGCTTTTGGTCCGGGTTTCGATTGTTGATAAACTGTTACCAAGTTTAGACACAGCTATCATCTGTCTTTTGAACTGTCCTATATTGTAACTATTCTTTATGTTACCGTTACATCAAGTCCTTTTTTCCATACAAAAGAACGCGTTAAACGCCATAGATACCTCACAAGTTGAGGTTTGTAACTAATTATTGTGTATTAGTCAATAAAAAACCGCTATTCTAGACAAATCGTTGTTTTGAGAACTTCAATTTCGCGCATACCTCAGTTAGGTGACTTGGACGTTTCGATAGATCTAACACCATGTCATATCCAATGTTTGATTGAATACTAGATTCTTTTTGCTTAGTTTAAAGCATATGAAAAATCAGATAATATCAAGTTTCACGTAGTTCATAATAAACATATAAGCTATATTTTATTGCACTTTTCATTTCGCGCAAAATTTATGAGGCGCTATCTTACATTTGATTAGCTCACTCAAGGCCGTTAGTATGGTATACTTTTACCTATATTTTTACTATATACAGCTGCTTTATAATGACCAATTGTACAGGGTTCTTACATGTATTATATATGTGAGTACAGGTTAAATAAATTGAAATTTTAAAGGTTTTATTGTTCAATTTCATACAGATTAAAGGACATAAAACTCCTGGTTTGAAATCCTTATATACCAATGAAAACAGTTTAAATCTACTTAAATTTCCAATAACATTTTTACTTATTTATTTATTTAAACATATAAACATTGGAACAAGGAGGCACCAAACAGATATGCGCCACATAAATCATTCGATTTGTGCGAGGAGTGTGATACTGCCCGGGTGCCCAGACCGAAGTTGGTGGTTATCTTAGGGGGACACACCCGAGCCTTTGACCTAAACGTCTAATCCACAAGGCAGTGGAGCATCGTAAGGAGATGCAATCCCATGGTAGCCGGTGATCAACGATTGGTTCATACGCCATTTGTTCCCTCAGGATACTGGAGCCCATGTGCACCATTGGTTTGGAATCCGGTTAACGCGCTGGACATTCGCTTTTCGTCCTCTCATTCTCGTAAACAACACCCCCGCCACGAGAATGCAGTGAGTAGGACTTCCCTGACAGAGGCTGTATACGCGTGACCGTGTGAGAGCAGTTCGAGAGGGGGGGCAAACCTACCCCACTTTCGGCCATACCAGGGCATTTGGGGGCTCCAATAACATTGGCTACTTGTAGTGAAATTTATGAGAAAAAAATAGTTAATTATGAGTGTTCAGCTTTTATTATAAGAGACTGACTTAGGAACTTTCTATTTCCCCCGTTAACATTGTTTTGTTAAGCAAACTACTTAAATGAGGTTCATGTAATTATCGTAACCAAGAGTTAGAGATTTTGGATGAAATGGCTCAAAATTATTCATTATTTGTCTTTCTCATAGATCTTAAATTTGTAAATTCTTTGTTTGTTTTTTATTCCACTAATTTATATTCTCTCTAATCGCATGTTAGATTACTATTTTTTTCTATTACTAACACTTACTAATTCTACCATTTCTGGAATTTGTACCGACATTTTCATTCCACTGTGCTTTTGAAGTATCCCAATTTGCGTCGATGTACATATGTCCCAGGTTATACGTTGCGTATGACTGACTGACGGACTATTTTACACTGAATTTCTAAACTTTATCATCCGACTTCAACAATAAATTGAAGTACATTTACAGAATTTATGTCTATGTAATTCATGAATCCATTTGTTAAGTAGTCAACAAGATGGTATTTTCCAAGTTAATTTTTTTAGAAAAAAAACAACCATGAACTGAAAAGTGGAACTAGTGACTGACAAATAACCTAAACTAGAGATTAAACGCAAATCTAATGTCAATCAATTTCACCTACTTAATGCATTGAACAATATGATGTACGATAAATGCCATAAATGAGTGTTTATTTGTAATTGTGATTCAATTATCAGATACTTATACACCATGGACTAAAACGATGCTTTTGATTATTATAGTTACTATATTGATTTCTGCTGTGATCTTGCCTACGCTAACAATGATAATTTTATAAAACCAGTCAACTTGCAGGGTAATGTTCGATTCCCTACTCGAAATCTTCACCTGCCTCAAAATTATCAATCAGAACACTAGAAAAGCCATCTCAGTACTGTGTAGAATTCGTTTGTATAAAATACATGACGATGATGTACTATAAATAATTAACTGCGATGTGTACTTACCAAAGATATTTTCGGCAATAAGTGAACGGAGATAGTAGACACGATACCTTGGACCTAGGTTTCTTGTTAGTCGGTAGTCGTCAGAAAATGGTGCCTCAAAACTTCAGAGAACTGACTATTCATATAGGATTCAAACTTGTGCAATCCGGCTTGATAGCCCGACACACTAACAGCGAGCTATTCAGGCAGCGACTAACCTCCTTGAACAAGCTTGAAGGTTCGTCTTATTGACGAGTACCAACTAGCGTGGAACCTAGTTCCAGGGTGTTGTTGTCAACTACTTCTGATCATCTAACATCAAAACATAATGCACATGATGTTCAGTCACGTAGATTATTGTCCCCACTGCAAATTGATTGATGAAATTCGGTCAGTAATAAAAAACTGGACAAACACAATATTGGTCACTGTTCGGTGAAAAATCAATTTACATTTATGGTATAAATCTACGTATTATGTTTACAATTAATTAATAATAATGTACTACCTGCCAAAGATTTGGTAATAGTTAACGAATGAAACGAAAATTTACAACTGGAAGATCTAAAAACACTATAAGCCCAATGTTTACTAAACAAACAAAAAAATACATAGACTAATTCACGAGATAAGAACTTTCATATTTTCATTGATCTGTCCAGCAGTAATAACCTCACAATTTGATAGTTGGACTTTACACACAATTATTCATATAGCTGTATTAAAAACTATTTAGAAACAAACTTACTTTGCACTCGTTGAAGATGTCCTTCGTCGGTGCAGATTTGAACTATTCCAAAATAATACACTTGGTCTACGTTCGGTAACATCAATATTTGCTAACGAGCCAATAAATTTATCAGCTCCTTCTGATGCGTCCAAATTGGCTTCTGCAGCACCGCCATCAGTTGCAATTTTTGTCCAGTCTGGTAGTACAATGTCTGTAGTATTCCAGTATGCATCACGTACAAGATCAGGATGCTCATGATGCATTCCATCGACAATTAGATAAGAAACCTACTCAAAAGATTTCCGAAAAAGCGCTGTATCCAGTCAATCGAAGCTGTGATTAGCCAGCGAGAAAAAACACACATAATATTGTGTTATATATAATTGACTTATATTTTAATGTGAAGAATTTGATTCTATAGTCAGCTGTACACAAAGTAGGATCTAGTAAATATATTATTTCGTTTAGGTTACTACACCACATCGAAACAGAGGAATTCCAGTGTAGTATAAGTAGTATTATCAGTGGTAGTAGAAAAAAACTAGGTATAAAAGATATGATTCAAGGAAATACGGATCAATGGACTTAGAAAATCATGAAAATGATCAAGAGAAACATGTCACTAAACGTGACAAATCACAAAATAAACAAACGGTTTTGTGTGTACAAAATTATCACAGTTAGGCTACCATCTAAGAGTTAATTCAATATTTCATATATCAATTTTACTGACAATATTATCCATACTTTTCACAAAGAAATGAATAAGCACGCACAAAAAAAAATAAGTATTCGATTTTGAGTTACATAACTCCGCCTGTAGCTCTAATAGGGTTACTGCCGGTCCCAAGCCCGGGTAAAGGAGGAGGGTTGGGCATGGGGTTAGCGTCCCCATCCCGTAGAAAACTAACTCGCTAAAAAAACGCTTACCAGAAAAAATAATCCAAACCATTTAAACTCTGCCCTGGGAGTTAGAAGGTCTTCAGTTAGAAGAATTATGACGCTTCATGGTGAAAGCCGAGTTCCTTCGGAAGCCACGAGGCCGATGCCCCTTCTAACAACCAGAGCAAAAATTTTTATAGGTACATGGAACGTTCGAACAATGTGGGAAACCGGGAAGACCAGTCAAATAGCAATGGAAATGAGGAGATACAACTTAGCAGTACTGGGAATCAGCGAAACCCACTGGACCCAAGCTGGACAGAAAAGGCTAGCTACGGGAGAGATGCTGCTATACTCCGGTCACGAGGAGGACAATGCTCCACACACTCAGGGAGTCGCTCTTATGCTGTCCAAAGTAGCACGAAATGCACTTGTAGGATGGGAGTCTCACGGATCCAGAATCATCAAAGCATCATTCAAAACAAAGAAGGAGGGGATCTTAATGAATATTATCCAATGTTATGCACCCACCAATGATAGCAACGACGACATTAAAGATCAGTTCTACGAGCGGCTGCAGTCAATCATTGAGAAATGCCAAGAAAGGACCTAACTATTCTGATGGGAGATCTAAATGCCAAAGTCGGAATAGACAACACTGGATATGAAGATATTATGGGACGACATGGACTGGGAGAAAGAAACGAAAATGGAGAAAGATTTGCAAATCTGTGTGCATTCAACAAATTGGTCATAGGAGGCACAATATTTCCACACAAGCGTATACACAAGGCTACATGGATCTCACCGGACCACACTACAGAGAACCAAATAGATCATATTTGCATCAACAAAAAATTCCGAAGGACAATGGAAGATGTGAGAACCAGGAGAGGTGCTGACGTAGCTTCAGATCACCACCTAGTTGTAGCCAATTTAAAACTGAAGCTAAAAAAGAACTGGACAAGTGGACAAACAGCACTACAAAGGTTCAATACAGCCTTCCTTCGAGATACTGACAAACTCAATGAATTCAAGATAGCTCTCAACAACAGGTTCCAAGCCTTACAAGATCTACTGAAAGAAGAAGAAACTAGTATGGAGGACAACTGGAAAGGCATCAAGGAAGCATTAACTTCAACGTGTCAAGAGGTTCTGGGCCTAAAGAAACACCATCATAAGGAATGGATCTCTATAGAAACACTGGACAAGATCAAAGAAAGGAAGAACAAGAAGGCAGCAATTAACAACAGCCGAACACGAGCAGAGAAAGTCCAAGCACAAGCTGAATACATAGAAGCAAACAAACAAGTGAAGAGGTGCATTAGAGCCGACAAGAAGAAATACGTGGAAGAACTAGCAACGACGGCAGAAAAAGCTGCTAGAGAAGGAAATATGAAACAGCTTTACGATACAACGAAGAAACTAGCAGGGAAATACAGTAAACCAGAGAGGCCGGTCAAAGACAAAGAAGGCAAGCCAATCACCGAAATTCAACAACAGCGTAACAGATGGGTGGAATACTTCGAGGAACTCCTGAATAGGCCGGCTCCAATGAATCCACCGGACATCGAAGCAGCACACATAGATCTTCCTATAGATGTCAACCCACCAACGACGGAAGAAATTAGAATGGCCGTCAGACAAATCAAGAACGGGAAAGCAGCAGGACCCGACAACATACCAGCTGAAGCACTGAAATCAGACATCGAAGCAACCACAAGCATGCTGTACCTTCTATTCAAAAAGATTTGGGAGGAGGAACAAGTGCCAATGGACTGGAAAGAAGGACACCTCGTCAAGATTCCAAAGAAAGGAGATCTGAGCAAATGTGAAAACTACAGAGGCATTACACTACTGTCAATACCAGGGAAAGTCTTCAACAGAGTGTTGCTGAACCGGATGAAGGATGCAGTAGACGCCCAACTTCGAGATCAACAAGCTGGATTCCGTAAGGATCGGTCGTGCACAGACCAAATTGCAACACTACGGATCATCGTCGAACAATCAGTGGAGTGGAACTCATCACTATACATCAACTTCATTGATTATGAAAAGGCATTCGACAGTGTAGATAGGAGGACATTATGGAAACTTCTTCGACACTACGGAGTTCCTGAGAAGATTGTCAACATTATCCGGAACTCATACGACGGACTACAGTGCAAAGTAGTGCATGGAGGACAGCTGACAGATGCATTCCAAGTAAGGACTGGAGTCAGACAAGGCTGTTTACTCTCTCCCTTCCTCTTTCTTCTGGTGGTCGACTGGATTATGAAGACCTCAACATCTGAAGGAAAACACGGAATACAATGGACAGCTCAGAATCAATTAGACGATTTGGACTTCGCAGACGACCTAGCCCTCCTATCACGTACACACGAACAGATGCAGATGAAGACAGCCAGTGTAGCAGCAGTCTCTGCATCAGTAGGCCTCAGCATACACAAAGGGAAAACCAAGGTCCTCAAATTCAAAGCGGAAAACAGCAATCCAATCACTCTTGATGGCGAAACTCTGGAAGATGTAGAGTCCTTCACATACCTGGAAAGCATCATCGATGAACAAGGAGGTTCAGATGCAGACGTAAAGGCGAGGATCGGCAAAGCAAGGGTCGCATTCCTACAATTGAAGAACATATGGAACTCAAAACAACTTTCAACCAATATCAAAGTGAGAATCTTCAATACGAACGTCAAGGCAGTTCTACTGTATGGAGCTGAAACTTGGAGAACTACAACAACCACAATCAAGAAAGTACAAGTATTTATAAATAGCTGCCTACGCAAGATACTCAACATCCACTGGCCGGATACCATCAGCAATAGCCTTCTGTGGGAGAGAACAAACCAACTTCCAGCTGAAGAAGAAATTAGGAAAAGACGATGGAAATGGATAGGACATACATTACGCAAATCGTCAAACTGCATCACGAGGCAAGCCCTAACTTGGAACCCTGAAGGGAAGCGAAAAAGAGGAAGGCCAAAGAACACATTGCGTCGGATAATAGAAGCAGATATGAAAAGGATGAATTACAACTGGACGGAGCTGGAAAGGATTGCCCAGGACAGGGTTGGATGGAGAATGCTGGTGAGTGGCCTATGCTCCTTCACGAGGAGTAACAGGCGTAAGTAAGTAAGTTTGAGTTACATGTTTCTGTTTTGTGTAATGGGTACGAATTAGTGGCAAATCGGTTGAAAATCAAATATTCACAGTAATAAGTTAATAGTATAGAGCTATTGAATTTGGATAAGATTTTCTTAGTATGTTGTATTTATACAAATTACAGTCAATCAGTCCGCTACAACGTAGGATCAGGCACATATATGCATCGGTCCAAGTTGCCATACCTCATTAACACAACAAGATGGACACCGGATTCATAGTAGTTAATTCAGAGGTGGTAATATATAAGAGAAAGATTGCATATAGAGATATAATACAAGAAGAAAGAATTGGTTCGTAGAAAGAAAGATATAAAGCAATTCTAATCTCAGTTTGAGGGAAGACAAAGACTGTGTACACCTATGCCATTGTGATCGATTCTGAGCCATGTCACACAGAGTCTCCAACCATTGGTTACGATAGTCACGCGGCCCCCAACCGAGTAGTCTGCATCTACTAGCATAGCTCAGACCAGAAGTTAGTGACTTCATGGACTGATGTCACGTTTTGGTTTGGCCACCCTTAATTATACAAATTACATAGACTACATATCAAGTTTATTAAACCAACTTATCTAGAACAGAATTATCGAATGCAAATTTTTATTCGAATAGGTATCAAGTATGCACCATAAACGAGGCTACATCAAACTATATTGAAATAGTTCAATGAATTCATCGAGTATTACGATTTAAAATTGGTTGATGTACAATTATTAAATACTGTCATACAGACAGTCAATGTTGTTATCAATGAATGAACGAAAAAAAATATGATCTGCACTTTTAAAGAGAGCAAGAACAAAGATTGGTGCAGAATAATAAATGGATTCATTTTATTTCGGTAGGTTCTCATCAGTTGTTTACAACCTAAAATATTTGAAAATCAACGTTATTACAGATATTGACAAACTTATAATTACGAAGGTGATCAGAGATGATTATTTGTATCAACAGTTAATAAGGTCATAAGGATTTGTTTCGGATAAACAAAGTTGCGGAGGGAAAGTTCTAGAACATTGAAACAGTGTATAGAACTCATGGAGTTAACAAACATCAAATGATTGTGTAATTAAGAAACTGAATTGAAATCAGTCATTTATGAATTAAAGAAAAATGACAATGATGCAATTAAACTTCAGAAAGAGTTGAAATAATGGATGACATAAGGGGGTTTAATGTCACCAGGGTAAAGAAAAACTTATTGCTTTCTCTTTTTCTATACATAGATCTGGTTTAAGACGTTTGATTGCTATGGCTTCGGCAAATTTCAAAAGGTTGGAGTTTTATTGTTTGTTAATCACTTTGAAGGACTGCAGTGTATCGACTTCATATCCTGTGTCAACCAGATATCTTGCGATGGCACTGCTGACCTTATTAACTCTATTGAAATGTTTGCTACATCATGATACTGTGGTGCGTGCTACTTATATTGATATAAGTAGTATATAACGTGAGTCAAAAGAACGTAATGTCTGGCAGCAGAAGATGGAGAAGATCAAGAAAAGAAGAGCGAGAAAACAATGGAATTTGTAAGAAATCGCATGAACAATGAAATGCGAGACATTAGATATGATAGAATGATATTTTGCAAATTAACGATTTACTATATGGTTTTTCTATTTTACCAAGTAATTCTGTAATTTGTCCTAAATACAATTTGGTTGTCCTCAACCGTGTTCTTCTTCACTACATTTGGTGTCGCTGCCTCCACTAAGGATGAAGATTCCGTGGCCGAAGGAGTTTGAGGACGGAGATGTGCTGAGCTTCCTGAAGGAGTTTGAGGCCGTGGCGGAGCTGGTGGGAGTGAAGGAGCCGAAGGCGAAGTTGGTGGTGCTGGGGACGCTGCTGAGAGGCAGGGCGAAGGCTGTGTATGACAGCTTGGACGGTGCTGGCGAGAAGACGACATGGGAGGCAGTCACGGAGCGGTTGGCGGCGGAGTTTGACAGCCCAGTGGACAGGGAGAACGCGCTGCAGAAGTTCCGGTTGGCGAGGTTGCCGGTCGATGGTGACCCACTGGTGCTGGCTGTGGAGCTTACCAGATTGTTACGCCGTGCACTGCCGAGTCTGGATGAGGAGTCGGAGGCACAGTTGTTGGCGTCACAGTTTATCGAGAGTGTGCCTGCCACCGTCTCCCAACAACTGAAACTGGTGAACGCAGCGCAACCGATGGATATCAGTGAACTGGCGAAGGTGACTCGTCAGCTGATGACGCGAACAGTAGCTCCAGTCGGGTGCGAAAAGCAGGAGATGAGTAATGTCGAGAAGAAGATTGAGGAGCTGGAGCGTGAGATTGCAGCAATACGAGTGAACAATAAAAGGAACGATAAATGTTACGCTTGTGGAGGGACAGGACATTGGAAGTTAAACTGTCCAACAAGACGAAAACGCAGATATGTTAGACGTTACAACGATTGTTCTTTCTATCCTAGGAATCTGGGGATTGTTGCGTTAGTAGACAGAGGGGCAGTATATACGAGAGTGAACATAAATGAGCGAGATTTAGTTTGTCTGATCGATACAGGTGCAGCAGTATCGTTAATAGGCAAAGAGCAATGTAAGAGAATCAAGCCGTGTACATTAGCTGTCCACACGATAGGGGGCCATATGTTAGAGGTGTTTGGCGTATCTAACAGTATCGTAAAAGTGGGGGATGCTGAGATAAATTTTCCGTTCGTCGTAACCACAAGTTTATCGAGACCGATATTAGGAGCAGATTTCCTAAGAGAAGTAAAAGCGATAGTTGACTTAAGAAGCGGTAAGGTGGTCACGAAATATGGTTCATTGACAATACACGAAAGTAGCGAAGTTGCTGAAATAAGAGTTGCAGCGGATGTCTCGTCAAAGAAGCTAAACATTCACGAGTTATGCAAAAAGTATGCCAAACTATTCACTGGAGATGGGGAGCCGTATGGATATTGTGACAGAGTAAAGCACGAAATACCGATAAAGAACAGTCGAGTAAATATATTTGCAACACGTCGTGTCCCGGTGCATTTAGAGGCCGAGGTAAATCGTCAGGTCCAGGAAATGTTAAAAGAAGGTATAATTGAGGAAGCGGACAGTCCATATAGCTCGCCGGTACTCTTGGTAAAGAAACCAAATGGAAAGTATAGATTTTGTGTCGACTTCAGAGAATTGAATAATATAACAGACCTGAAGCCTTGTGCAATGCCAACAGTGGCGGAAACATTAGATCGGCTACAGAATGCCACGGTGTTTACAGTGCTGGATTTACGGTCAGGTTATTGGCAACTGCCTATAAAACAGAGTGATCGAAGCAAGACAGCGTTTACTGTACGTGATAAACAGTATCAATTTAAACGAATGCCGTTCGGGTTGGCGGGTGCACCGTTCACGTTCAGAAGATTAATGACACTACTGCTCAAGAATCTAGATAATGTCGAGGTATATGGCGACGATGTAGTTGTGTACAGTCAAACAGAAACAGATCACATCAAGCATGTGGAAGCGGTCTTAAAGCGAATTGACGAATTTGGACTTCGGATTAATAAGGACAAGTCGCAGATAGCGAGAAGTAGCGTCACATTGTTGGGACATAAAGTGGGAAATGGAGAAATAAAACCATTGCCGGAGAAAATTCTTACCATAAAAAATATTGCAGTACCTAATTCGAAAAGGAAGTTGAGACAGTTCCTGGGAAGAGCGGCGTTCTACAGTCGGTTTATCAAGAATTTCAACGAAATAGCAGCACCCTTATATAAGTTATTAAGCAGCACCAAGTTTACGTGGACTGAGACTGCCGAACAAACGTTCAACCGAATCAAAAACATGCTAGACGATCGCCAGATGACGCTCAGACTGCCTGAACCGGGAAGACTGTTTACAGTGGCCACAGACGCGAGTGATCATGGTATAGGTGCTGTGTTGAGTCAGGCTGATAGAGTGGTGGAATACGCGAGTCGCGTCCTCACACCTGCTGAACAGAAGTATTCAACCATCGAAAAGGAGTGTTTAGCGATCGTGTGGGCAGTGGAAAAATGGAGACCATACCTTTTAGGTAGACGATTTCACATTGAGACCGACCATAAACCCCTGCAGTGGTTGAAAACAGCAAGAGACCCCCGAGGGAAGTTGGCGCGATGGATGATACGCCTGCAAGAATACGATTTCAGTATCGGCCATGTTCCAGGAAAAGAAAACGTAATGGCAGATTACTTGTCAAGACCAGACATGGAAGCCGACCTGCCATTAACAGCATACGCGGTGAATAGTTTAGAGGGAGACCCATTAGAACTCGTCCGGCAGCAGAAAGCTGACCCTAACCTTCGAGAGGTAATCAGAGTGATAAAAGAGGGAGCAGACGTAGATAAACGAACAATGGACAAGGAGGTAATAACGCTGCTTCGGCAAAAGGACCGACTGAGAGTGAACTCATATGGAGTGCTGACCTGGCAGGACGATGATGAAAATTGGGTGGCGGTGATCCCGAAAGACTGGCGGCGCAAAGTGATACACGAGTGTCACCAGGTAGCACATACAGGCATCGCAAGAACGACGGACTTACTACGACAAAGTGCATACTGGCCGAGCATGAGAGAAGATGTGGCTGAATACGTGTTAACCTGCCAGCAGTGTCAGCTAATGAAAAGCGATCGATACACACAACCGCCATTACAGTCAATCCCAGTAACCGCAGTCGGTGATCTATGGTCGGTGGATGTGATGGGACCGTTTCCACAGACGGCGAGCGGTAACCAGTACCTGTTAGTGATGACGGAACATGCTACACGTTGGGTAGATGCCGTACCCATTGCAGACCAGCGGGCAAGGACAGTGACCGAGGTGGTAATCCGGCATATTGTAGCGTGTCACGGAATACCGAAGATGATATTAACTGACCAGGGTCCCTGTTTTGAAAGTGACGAGTTTAAAGCCCGTTTAAAGCAGTTTGGCATCAAGAGAATACGAACTACACCGTATCATCCTCAGACAAACGGGCTTACAGAGAGAAACAATCGGACGTTAAAGGAATGGTTAGCATCAAAAGGAGGAAATTGGGAGAAAGAGTTACCATTGATTTTGCTGGCACATCGTTCCTCCACACAAGGAACAACCAAGAAGTCACCTTTCTTGCTCATGTATGGCAGACAACCACGACTTCCAATGCATAATAAGACCTGGCCACAACAACAGAAGTGGACGACAACAAGGTTAAGAAAAGAGAGGAGAGAGGCAATAAGGAACGTGAAAAAGAAACAAATATCAGACACAAAGAAGGCAGAACAACAGAGGAGAACGTGGAAACCATTTGCAGTGGGGGACCTAGTAAAGTGTAGAGAACGAAAAAGTAACATAGCAGGGGGAGCAGGGTCGGGGAAGCTGGCCCCAAAATGGGAAGGACCGTATGTTATAACGGAGAGACGCGGCTCGGTCTACACTATTCGGAGAGAAGACAAGCAGAAGCGCGTAAATGCTAGTCAACTACAGAGATGGTTTCAAGATCATCATGGGTGTGAATCACGAAAAGCACCAAAGAACACAGCGGTACGGAGATCAGAAAGACTACGACAGCAACTTGTTAAAAGGGGGGACGAGTGTGGTGCGTGCTACTTATATTGATATAAGTAGTATATAACGTGAGTCAAAAGAACGTAATGTCTGGCAGCAGAAGATGGAGAAGATCAAGAAAAGAAGAGCGAGAAAACAATGGAATTTGTAAGAAATCGCATGAACAATGAAATGCGAGACATTAGATATGATAGAATGATATTTTGCAAATTAACGATTTACTATATGGTTTTTCCATTTTACCAAGCAATTCTGTAATTTGTCCTAAATACAATTTGGTTGTCCTCAACCGTGTTCTTCTTCACTACAATACATCTTTAATCAACCTTTTACTTGTGTATAAGTATGTCAACATCTGTAATAACGTTGATTTTAAAATATTTTGGGTTGTAAGCAGCTGATGAGAACCTAACGAAATAAAATGAATCCATTTATTATTCTGCACCAATCTTTGTTCTTGCTCTAAGATAATAAAGGGAACTATGTGTATGAAATTTGCACTTTGTTGCCAACTTGTATCATAGTTAATCAAGAGAATATTGTGAAAACACTTCTTAAGTATTGTTTGTGATGATCATATTTCGTTTACTTTTATCAATATCAATTAGGTTTGAAAACTTGATTTTTGTTGAGATCTTCTCTATACACATGTAGAATCCCTTTATTTGATACGATCTATTCTTTCAATTGACTTATCTAATAATTGCTCTTTTTAGAGAGAAAATAAATTGACTTTAATGTCATCTACAAATATATCTCTTTGAAAATTGACAGTGCCAACAAATAATCTACAATCAGTCGAGAAAAAAAACTAATCAATGATGAACCACATGATAAATTTAATCATTCTATGTTGAAGAAATACACCACGTAATCATAGTTATTTAAAGTTATGTTTTCGTTTCTACCACGTTTTATCTAAGTGAGTTGTAGAGGTAATTGTTTCAACTTGAATACTAGTAATTCATTCGTCGTAAGAAATAAACTGTGTTGTTTTCTCGAACTATTGGGGAAACTGTTGAGGTGTGTTAAATATTCAGGACGAAACCACTCACGAATAGCTTCATTTACATTTTTTAAATTTGAACTTGTATTGTTTTGGATCATCCATCTTTCTTTTTTACCACGATTAAAGCAGTTATTTTCTTACTGAATCGTAGCTCTTTTGGTATATTATCTCTTCATCTATTTTCAAAGCCATCGTACATCAATTATACGTGTGTGCTGCTCCCAATTATTTGTTGATATAAGAGCAGTGGTTTGATGGTTAAGATATCCAGTGTCCTACCACTAAGTTGTAGGTATGGATCTCACTCCATTTAATCCAGTTTGGTCAACCGGATAAAATCTCTAGCTCGCACACCAGAAGTGTGGCTCGAAGACAAGTACACAAATCAGTACCTGGTAAATGAATTAATAAACTAAGATAAAGGAAAAAAAGTAGCCAATCTATGAGTTAAATTATCCATAAGCAGTTCATCAGGTCATCCCTGATTTTCGATTTTAGAGTCCCACATAGGTATTATGATGCATAAACATAAGTATAATAAGCATGGTAGTGCTACTCAGATACTATGTCATCATTCTGAAGTTTACATTTTAAATTTCAAAGATTCACAATATAGCACAATGTTTATCTAACTGCTTTGATTGTAACATAGCTCACAACATCTTCCATGTTTTTCCATGAGAAATCTTAACAAATCCCATTTAATTAAGTTAGTAATTAGTAGCATCAATAAAAATGTGTGCTATTCTATTTCGAACTCTTCAACCAGATGTACCAGCATCTCATTATTAATATTTACTATGAAATTTGTAGTCCCTATACACTTACGCCTGTTACCCCACGTGAGGGAGTATGGGCCGCTTACCAGCATCCTCTATCCAACTGTCTAGAACAATACTTTCCAGTGTTTTTCGGGTCCAATTCATTCTTTTGACGTCCGTCTCCGATTCCCCACACATTTGTTCCTTACTCTTCCTCTTCTCCGTTTCCCTTCAGGATTCCAAGTTAGAACTTACCTCGAGATACAGCTTCATGAGCTCCGCAATATTCATCTTATCCACCTCCAACATCTTTTTTCAATTTCTTCTTCGGATGGAAGCTGGTTTGTTCTCTGCAGCCGTAGCTTGTTGTTAATGACATCCGGTCAACGGATATCGAATATCTTATGTAGACATATGTTCACAAATACCTGCATCTAAACTGTTCATTGTAATTCGTGCTTCTATTTCTGACTTCAGTGCTTCGACTGGTGTGTTATCTATTCTTGGTGCTTCCTGATTTGTTCGATCGTTGGTGGAGTGACATCAATAAGAAGGTCTGTAGGTGATATTCAAAGTATTCTTCACACTTGTCCCTCTGTTCATGAATCCCAGTCATTGGTTTGCCTTCTGTGTTCGTGACTAATCGCTTTGGTTTACTATATTTCCCTACCAGTTTATTCGTTGTACCATGTATTTGTCTCACATTTCCTTCACTTGCATCTTTTTCCGCCACCATTGCTAAATCTTACACGCATTTCTACTTGTCGAATCTACAGTTCCTCTTCACCCTCTTGTTTTTTCTGTGTATTCGGTCTGTGCCTTGGCCTTTTCTGATAGTGTTCGACTGTTCGTAATTTCTGTCTTCTTCCTTTCTTGAAACTGGTCCAGGACTTCGATAGAGATCCATTTTTTATGATGATGCTTGTTGAGGTCCAGAACCTCCTGACACGTTGAAGTCAGTACTTGTTTGATCTGTTTTTATTTGTTGTCTATGGTAGTTTCTTGTTATTTGACAAGATCTTTCAAGGCTTGGAACCTGGTTTTCAGAACTATCTTAAATTCGTTGAGTTTGTGAATATGTTGAAGAAAGCCCATATTCAACTTTTGCAATAACATCCCCCATTGTTCATTACTTTAAAAGTTAGTGTACTATCAACTAAACTACTGTATCACAAGGCTTACTAAACTTGTTGAAAGAGTTATAAAATTTATTATTATTATTATTAATGCTTTCTTATTTGTTAATCATTTGGAAGACTGTATTGTAAAAAACCACTTTGAAGTCTAATGATATACTTATAATATTTCAATGAGTTGAAAATTAAATTTTCTAACATTTTGTAACTTTATAGAAACCATTTTTTGTAGAGAGGAAAAGAAAATAAACAGTTATGATTATCTGAATATCCTTATTCAAGTGAAGTAATTTATGGGACAGATTTATTCAATATGTGATAATAAATTTCATCATTTTTGCATTATGCTCATTCTATGCAATATACATTCCATTTTATAAAGACAACATACAAATAAAAGTCCATCTATGTTTTTTTTTAAGATGAAAAAATAATGCAATGCCAATTTATCTTAGATTACTAAACAATGCATATATATATATATATATGATTATAAGAAAATGAAGAATAGTCGAGTTTAGGTCATTAGTTAACCTGATATACATGAAGTACAATATTATGCATCTCTCTGCACTAATATTCAGCGGATTACATGATTTTACAATAATATATTGAGAAAATGGTGCATGTGTGTGCGTGTTTGTTTTTTAGGTTACTGATAAAAACTAGTTTATAGCTTCTTCGGTCTTACCCCATATATACATATATATATGTATTTAGAATTTATTAATCATGGCATACATATAATCATACTGTAACATGGATAGTTTACTTAAATAAAGAAATTCTTAAAGGAAATTCTACTTAGTTCAAATAAGTGTTAAACAAGGTATAGTAAAATTATTGAAATAATCAGTCAGTCAGTAATAACGTAGAACTTCGTACGTACGTACATCAGTTCGAGTTGCAACACCATATTAGCACACAGATATAACTGTCGATTCAAATACCATAGTGGTAGAGGTATTTATTTATTTATTTATTTGAACACATAAATATTGGTACAAGAACGCGCCAAATATATATGCGCCACACAAAACAATGAGAATTCAAGGGGAAAGAGAAAAAAGGACAGAATAATAACGAAGACATTGGTGTAAGATGGTGTAATAATAATGGTAAAAATGGGGGGGGACAGAAAGATACAATCAGAAGAAATCTTTCAGTTAAGGAAGACACAACCACTTTTTTTATGAAGAAAGTAAAAGAAGGTTACAGCAGGATCGCCACTAGCTTCTATTCTGAGCCACATCTGATAGCAACCAAATGCCCTGGTATGGCCGAGAGTGGGGTGAGACCGCCCTCCCTCTCGAAATGCTCTCACATGGCCACGCGTATACAGCCTCTGTCAGGGAAGTCCTACTCACTGCATTCTCGTGGCGGGGGTGTTGTTTACGAAAATGAGAGGACGAAAATGTCCGGGGCTTTAACCGGATCCCAAAACAATGGTGCACATGGGCTCCAGTATCCTGAGGGAACAAATGGCGTATGAACCAATCGTTGGTCACCGGCTTCCATGGGACTGCATCTCCTCACGATGCTCCACTGCCTTGTGGGTCAGACCTTCAGGTCAAAGGCTCGGGGTGTGGCCCCCTAAGATAACCACCTGCTTCGGTCTGGGCACTCGGGCAGTATCACAGCCCACACGCAGATGATGAACTCTCTTTATCTATGGAAACCACATTTCTCGCTCCGAATAACAACCAAATGATTCAAATGATTCAAATTATTATTATTATTATTATTATTATTATTATTATTATTATTATTATTATTATTATTTACTACACCATTATTCACCCTCTTTTATTCCTACTCTGTCTATACTTATTTTTTTGACTTATACAGCAACTCGTCTTCGGTGGAAATTCGACTCTATCTAAACGTAGAGGTAGTAAAAGTATAAGCAGTAATCAGAAACATTAGGGTCTGAAGATGTTATTTAAAGAGTATAATACAGTGAAATAAATTTGGAAAGAGAAAAAAAGGAAGGAACATGAAGAATTCAGAAGATTAGAATTTAGAAGAACACAAGAAGTAGATGCACCTGCGCCATTGCAAACGATTTTGAGTCATGTCATTCAAGGTCTCTAACCATCCGTTGCTATCATCTCGCAGATCCCAACCAGGTAGTCTACACCTACCAACATGACTCAGTCCACTTGTCGGTGACTTCATGGATTTGTACCATATTTTGGTCTGGCCACTCCTAGCTTTCTTCCAACCTAGTCCTACACCATAAAACATCGCACGTCGTATTGAAATAATACTTAGTATTAGTAAACAATTAAACATAGAATATACAGATAACAATACCAAGATTCGGACTTGGTAGTTTCAAGTAAACTTAGCATTGAATAGGAAAGCTAATTATTATAAAATAATCCCAATGAGTAGAATTTTATACTACTGACGTTTGGTGATTTAATGTGAAGTCACTTCTTCCGAGTAAATAAATAAACAACCGAAATAAATTTATGCAAGTTCAAATAGTATCAAAGTTTTGCATCCACGCAAAATTGTATTCACAGACTAGGTTGAATCGGTAGAGATGTATTCCACGTTGAAGAGGCTTCTCGTGAAAACGAACACTCAAGCTACACAAAAAGACATAATAGTCCTGTAGAGTTCAAAAATTTAAAAATTAAATCACTAATAGCAGCACATATTCTATTCAGTAACTGTTGAGTCGGCTTCCGGAGAACTTCAACGGAGCCTCCAGAGGCCCAAAAGGAGCCGAAGGGTCCTAGCCAATCAGAGTATGATGGAACGTTCTAGAATTCCAACGTGGCGTGCTACTATTGGTCGGTAGCATAATATGTCGTTAACAGACTGGCTGAAATATGATGTTGATTTAACAGACGTCAACATCTATAAATACCTATGATTTTCTGTACAAAATGAACCTTAGGATAAAGTATTTTCTCTCATACTTGTGTCTTCTCTCTGGTGTTCAAGTCGCTATGTAGTTCTAGACTGCGGGTTACCAGAATAGCTTAGGAAAACGAGTATAGCGTTCGATCGACAAGACTTATCAGTAACCACCAAGTCAATATTAAAAATATCAAAATAATTGAGAAAGGTTTTTTCAACTATAAAGAGAGAAGAAAAGTAGAAGCGTTTCATATAATGCAAAATCCCTTTACCCTCGATAGGAAAGGACTGACTGTTCATCCAACTTGGACTATTTATCCAGGAAAAAGACCTGCTCGCACCTCTTCTTGGTGCCCTGATGTTAGTTAACCATGTCCATGAGCTAACACGGGAGGCCAGATAGAGATCGCGTTAACCACCTACTTTACTTAAACCAGTGAAGATCAGGTTAATCATCCACTCCGTCTTAATATCTGATGAACGAAGTGTGTTGTATCGATAAGAGTGAAAGGCAAAACTGAAAAACTTGCTTTTTGGTGCCTGGGTGGATTCACTCTTGAAAGCAACATCAAGTCGTGCAGGGGCGGGTCACAGCGTATGAACAGAAACTGTGCCGTAACTAGTGCAAAAGGGTTGACACTAAGCTTCCTTATGTTATGGGCGTGAAGAGATCACACCGTCAAATAACGATTTACAAACCGATTGATTTAACTACATGTTATTCATTCAGTGTTTTGTAACCACTGGGCAACAGTCTGGGGTCGATCGCATCTAAGCTTATGTGTATACCATGAAGTGTATAGGCTTCCATCTATGCCTTCTATATACACATGTAACGTATACTTGCGGCAGTATAACATCCCATACTGGTGTATTTATTATAGCTCTAAACGCTTTTGATTTGTTACAAGGTTTCTAAATGTGATAGGAAAGTGCAGATTGTTAACGTGTTCATCTGCACGATTTAAATCGAATTCCCTACTTATACAAGAAATGTAACTAAGTAAATTTCTGATATGTCCATTTACTTTGCTTTCTGCAGTGCTCCAGTCACGCACTCTGCAAAAGCTCTATTCTTTTCCCAAGAAGCCTCATGGCTTCTCCTGCTTAGTTTGGTGGGACAAAATTAAAAAATTGTATTGTTTATCCATAAAACCACGTTTGACACACACAATCTACACAAACACACGCTCAAACTGTAACTTTATACTTTAAATTACACTTTTTTTTCATACCCACCATATACACATAAATAAACACAATGATGTCTCGTACAGAATCGCTTTGACCAAAAATAACACATTGGCATGTTCAGACCTATTATGGTTTTGATTGAACAAGAAATATTCTGCTTTATTTCCATTATACTATTTAAACTTCTGTTAATTTGTTTCTGTTATTTATTTATTTATACTGAAAAAGTGACTTATATTAAGTTACGAAACGTCAGAAATACAAACTGCTACTCATTCGGATACCATGAAAATATTGTTCTTTTAATATAGAATATATAAATCAGAAAAACCCTACGACTACGAGGACAGTCCTCTTTCCCTTTCAATATATTCTCATAAAGCCGAATGCTTGTATCTTCTATAGAGAAATTTTACTGCCTTCAAATAGTGAAAGTCAGTCAGTAACAACGTAGAACTTCGTACGTACGTACATCAGTTCAAGTTGCCACAGCACATTAGCACAGAGGTGCAGTTGTCTATTCAAATCCCGTAGTGATAGAGGCGGTAAAAGTATAAGCAGTAATCGGAAAGATTAGGGTTTGGAGATGTTATTTAAAGAGTATAATACAGTGAAATAAATTTGGAAAGAGGAAAAAAGAGGACATAAAGAATTCAGATAAGAATTTAGAAGAACACAAGGAGTAGATGCACCTGCGCCATTGCAAACGATTTTGAGCCATGTCATTCAGGGTCTCTAACCATCCATTGATATCATCTCGCGGTCCCCAACCAGGTAGTCTACACCTACCAACATGACTCAGTCCACTTGTCAGTGACTTCATGGACTTGTGCCATGTTTTGGTTTGGCCGCCCCTAGCTTTCTTCCAACCTACTCCTATACCACTGAACACAGCACGTCGAGGCAGTCGGCCGTTGGGCATACGTAACACGTGTCCCAACCATCTCAACTGATGAAGTTTCACTACTTCATCAATTGATTTGCCATCCTTACCTAGTACCCGTTTCCTAACAACTGTGTTACTTACTCGATGGTCCCATGATATACGAGCAATATTTCGAAGACACCTATGATCAAATACTAGTAACCTACGAATATCCTCTACTCTTACCGGCCATGTTTCACTGCCATAAAGTAGGACGGAACGAACTGCTGCGCAGTAAACCCGTCCTTTGGTTGATAGACGGATATCTCGCCTACGCCATAAATGACGCAAGTTGGCAAAAGCTAGTCGAGCCTTCTGTATCCGTGCTGAGATTTCGTCACACACTAAACCACAAGGGCTGATGAGACTTCCAAGATAAGTGAAGCGGTCGACACACTCAACTACCTCACTCCCTATCACTAGTTCGGGTGTCGATGTAACCCAATCCTGAAGCAACATTTTGCATTTCGAGGGAGAGAATCGCATCCCGAACATGCTCGCATTGTTGCTTAGAGTGGTCAGAAGACTCTGCATTTTGTCAGCGTCTTCACCAAATAAAACTATGTCATCAGCATATTCTAAGTCAACAAGTGAACCTCCCGGTAGAAGTTCAACCCCTGGAAATTTAGATGAGGAGAGTGTTATCTCTAAAAGTACGTCGACCACAAGGTTGAACAAGAATGGGGAGAGTGGACAGCCCTGACGAACACCACTTGAGGTAATCAATTCTGATGACAGTTCGCCATAAGCTCTCACTCTACCGGTTGTGTTCGAGTAGAGAGCCTTTATAAGGTTAATGTACTTCTTTGGTACTCCTTTCAGTGACAAACACTGCCATAGAACTTCACGATCAACAGAGTCGAATGCCGCCTTAAGGTCGAGAAATACTACGATGGTGGGGCGTCTGAATGTGTGTCTGTGTTCTAGAACCTGACGTAGTGTGAATACCTGGTCTATACAACCACGTCCAGGTCGAAAACCGGCCTGGTTTTCTCTAGTCTGCTCTTCGAGAGCTTTAGTCAGGCGTCGAAGTACTATTGAAACTAATGTTTTAGACACTATATTAGTCAAACTGATTCCTCTGTGATTGTCACAAGAGGACTTTTGTCCTTTCTTATAGACTGGCACAATCAGTGATTGAGACCAGTCAGATGGGATTACGTCCAGTTCCCAAATTCTACCTATGACCTCAGTTAATCTCACTGCTAATACTGAACCACCATCCTTAAAAATCTCAGGAGTAAACCTGTCAGGGCCTGCTGCTCTCCCTCGCTTCAGATTTCCTATAGCTTTTTCCACCTTGTAAAGAGTCGGAGGACCTTGTAGTGTCAGTTATTATTTTAAGCCCATATACCTTATTCTAGTTTTCGGACAATCCAATCTATTCATTCTACTTGAGTCATATGTTGACCTTTTTAGTTATTCGCTTACCAGTCTTCATTGTTTTTATATGAGCGCATATGTGTGTACACTTCCCATTCCATTCATCACATGTCTGTAACTTATTTTTGTCTGCCTATAAATATTGATTAACGCCTGACTAAAAAGTAGTTGGCTTCCCAGCCATCTCCATTGCGCATCATTTTTACTTTGTTTCATCGTGTGCTTGCTTGCTGTACGCTTGCGGATTTTTATTAATCATTAACAATAAATTATCTCTACAACTGGTGTTTAGGCTTTTGAATAATCTCGCGTAAAATCCATAATTCTACCAGGAGATTTAGCCTGCATTAAATACTCAGTTAACGAGATATTATTTATTGGAGTCAGATATTGAGGACATTAGCCTCAACATATTGAAAAAAGCCGGCGACCATACCACATTGAAAGCACCGGTTCTCGTCCGATCACCGCAGTTAAGCAACGTTGGGCCCGGTCCGTACTTGCATGGGTGACCGGCTGGGAATACCGGGTGTCGCCGGCATCTCTAATGAATCTTTGACACTAGAACAACAGGATTAAAAGTAATTTGATAAGATGTTATAAACCTGTTGATTACTTAAATGGGTAGAACATCGGCCTTACCCTTTCAATAAAGTCTATTTAAATGTCTACAAACAGTTTTGGACTGTACTGAATATGGATAAAATGGGGGAGATAGTAAGTGATTAACACCATTCTATTTGCTAAACTGTTTGACAGTATTAAATGAGCTGGATGTCATTATGCGTCACCGAAGTTTTTGGTATTTATTTTATTCGTTTATTTACTTAAACACATAAACATTAGCACAAGAAAGCAACAAATAGATATGCGTCACATAAATCACTTGATTTGAGTGAGGGCTGAGATACTGCCCGGGCGCCCGGACCAAAGCAGGTACTGTGAAACATCTGAACAAATTGGATGACTTGCTGATTATTGCTACAGTGCCACTTTATAAACATGTCCACGGTATTTACACAAATTTTTCACTGTGCTGAATCAGCAAAGTTTATGTGAAATCTTTAGCCACGGTTTGTCAGGGTTAAGTAGTGATCCTGACTAAATCTTCGTGTAAGTTTTAGTATCTGGGGAAACAGAAGTAGTTGTGGCACTCTTCCTCAATATCATGGCTCATCAACAGGTAGTCCGCGTAACTTCAAACTTCTATGCTTGGTTGGGATATGAACACCTTGTGTGGATTACCTAGACATAACCATTGTGACAGAAGTTGACACAGATTAGGCGTAGAGCGCAGATAGGGACTGATTACACTGAGAAAGAGTCATAAAAATCCTTAATAAAGTTGCTTAGCACTTCCTACCTGTAAACAGAGTTTTTGATGCTTCTTACAACTTTTTGTCTCATGTTTGCTTATTTCAGTGAATTACGAGTATGACAAGATACATAAATCCCTAACGGGCGAATTTTTACAAAGCTTGAGTAACGATTCCAAAAACTGATTATCAAACTATGCTTACAAATTTGAAACAGAATCTGGATCCGGTAACTCCCGGAAGCTGTTTCAATACATCTGAGCGATCAGAAACCAGAAACCTAGTGTCAATGAAGCAATCTACGAGTTAGATGTCATGAAAGTTAATAATTTCCAATCAAATCTTAGATAATGAACGAAGCAGTCTACCATATTTTTAGATTACTAAGTCGGAATTTAGTAGTTTCCGTTTTTAAATTTAATCGAATTTAGTCTGATACGCTTAAGTGTTACAATACTTCAATCTCTTTATGCAGCATATCAGCCAAAAAAATAAAGCTTCCACGAACATATTATTGTCCATTCACTGGAACTGTCTATATTTGATGTTATCAGTGGTATTTGGCAATAAATCTAGTTTTTTCACACTATGGCAATCTCTAAAGACCATCTTGAATAATAACCAACGGATGCCTATATAAATATATCCCCGCTGGGGCTACTGCCGGTCCCAAGCCCGGATAAAGGAGAGGAGGGTCAGGCATGAGGTTGGCGACCCCATCCTGTAGAAAACCAAATCGCTAAAAACGCTAACCAGAAAAAAATAATTCAAACCACTTAAACTCTATCCTGGGAGTTAGAAGGTCTTCATTTAGAAGAGCTATGACGCCTAATGGTAAAAGCCTAGTTCCTTCGGAAGTCACGAGGCTGATGCCCCTTCTGACAACCAGAGAAACCATTAATTTATGTACACGGAATGCTCGTAGAATGTGGGGGACCAGGAGAGTCTTCCAAATTGCTGTAGAATATATATATATATATATATATATATATATATATATATATATATATATATATATATATATATATATATACCACATGAAAATGAATTATAACTAAACATACAAAATAACTCACTTGTAAATTTCTTTCAATTAAATATTCAATTTCAAAATCATCAACATCTTCACCAAATGGATTAATTAATGACTCTGCAACCTATTAGTAAAAAAAGTCGAATTAAGTTATAAAATAAACAAGTTGGATACAAATAAACTGTAGAGTTGAGAATATCAGAATCAAGAAAGAGATTGGTGTTTTTTTCAAACTTAGAAAACAAAAACTCTAAAATAAGAAACCTTGAAAAGATACCACCCTATAAACAGAGTACTTAAAACTTTGATTATTGATAGAAGAAATTCGATTCTAACACTATAAAGTATAAATGACAGTGTAAAACACTGTAACTATGTTTATTGGGTGGTAATAACTAAGGATCATTGTTGTTTTTTTTTTTAACTCTGTTCATAGTGAAACCTAAAAATCGAATCACTTGATTAATAAATTTCAATGAGTAACATCTAAATTAGTATTGTAAAAATGTTAAAAATAAATCACTCTATTTGATCAACTTGTCGATAAATTAGTCATAATTGAGACTATTCCATAGAAGTATCTATCGCTATTAACAATAATCCAGAAAGAAACCGATTCATATTCCAATAGTTGAAATCATGAGTCAACTATTGAAATTACTAAAATCTCCACAAAACCCCCTTCCGATTCACATTCATTAGGACGAAATTCTACAGTAATATTTATACTATTATTGATTATTTATTTATTTTAACACACAGATAGTAGTACAAGGAGGCACCATATGCATATGCGCCACACAGATCTCATTTGATATGTGTGAGGGCTGTGATACTGCTCGGGTGTTCAAACCGAAGCAGGTGGTTTTCTTAGGGGACCACACCTGGAGCCTTTGACATAAAGGTCTGATCCACAAGGCAGTGGAGCATCGTAAGGAGATGAAGTCCCATGGTAACCGGTGACCGACGATTGGTTCATACTCCATTTGTTTCTTTAGGATACTGGAGCCCATGTGTACCATTGGTTTGTAATCAGGCCATTCCAACTCCCCTAGGTGGACTCACCATGTCCACCAACCCGGTTAAAGCGCAGGACATTCGCTTTTCGTCCTCTCAATTTCGTAAACAACACCCCCGCCACGAGAAGGCGGTGAGTAGGACTTCCTTGTCAGAGGCTATATACGCATGGCCATGTGAGAGCATTTCGAGAGGGAGAGCGGACTCTCCCCACTTTCGGCCATACCAGGGCATTTGGAGGCACTATTATTAAAGTTGAATATTTATATTATGGATTTACGAAACTAATAAGATTCATTAAACTAATGTAATCTTAAAAGTCGTATTATTTCTATTGGCTAAATACGCTTAATCTATAAAGGACGTCTGAATTGTGTAACACAAATCCAATGCATAACACGGTCAAATATCAGAAAGTTTTATTCAAAACAAAATAAATAAATAAATGTACGTAGAAGCAGTTGGATATATTAATATACAGGTATTTAAGGGTATCAACTAAACATTCATTAATTCTTACTGCTTGTTCACCACAACTTTTAAGAGCCAAAATAACATTAATGTATATGATAGTGAGTTGTTAAGACGTCTAATATATACACACCACAACTCCAATCATATATATATATATATATATATATATATATATATATATATATATATATATATATATATTACATATAATAATAATAATAGTGGTGAATGTTTCAGAACGAAGATTGAAGGACCGATAACTCCAGAAACTGTTTAGTGGGTCAATCTCAGTCCTAAACATCACTGGAAAGATTCAAACAAGCACTATAAAATGAATTAAAACTTCAACCCATTGCACAAGCTAGTAACTATCTGAATAACGAGATGGCGTTTGAAGTGAACGGTAGTGGGTTCGAGTCTCGGAGTGAATATCAACTTTGGGATGCAGGTAAATCCACCTGACAAGTCCAAAACAGAACGAAACGAGCGTCCTAAATTCCACTGCTAGTCATCATCCATCTCTACCTATAATTTATGGATTCTGATTGACAAATTACTAAGTAACTAAATTACTATGTTTATAAATTCGTTATCGTTAGCTTTTCTTCAACTCACTAACTATTACGATGCAGCTTATTATTTCCAGTTTGCTGCCAATTAATTACTTACAGATTGCACTATTTATGGACCTTTTTAGCCTTCTTATGTATAAGCGTGATTTTTTTATTTTATGGTATGATGTATTTCTGTACATAAACCCACATGTGGTTGAAATATAATGTAATGGAAGCTGACTGCTGACTCGCCATTGAATTCAATGCAAGGGATAGAGAAAAGCTTGGGTGTACCGAGCCAGTAAGAGCTTAACTTGCATCGGCCCAAGGTTAACCGTGAACGTCAAGTTTAGTATACTAGGGTACGGAAGAAATGGTAGACATAGAACGGGAAACAATTATAATCAGAATTCTGGTTAGTGATGTTTGGACGTGGTATCAATCAACGTCTAAAGACATAACACATGCAACTAACCTTCAGCCATCCAATATAGAAGAAGAAACGTAGTAAACCGAAAATTGGCACATAAATATCAACATCATGACCTTCATATTGTTTCGATGGGTCTAAATACTGCCACGCAAGTAAACATGTACCAAAATATCCATATACAGCAATTGTTACAGTCTGAAAATTGAGGAGGGGATGATAGGAAATGAGTAACAATATAATGACAGCACCAAAACGAAAAGAGATTACAGTGAAAATTTTTAGGAGGATAGTAACGAGTATTTGTGTACATACATAATTAGAAATGAAAGTAACAATATAAACAAGTATACACGTAATATTACAACTACATAGTTAGATATGGTTAAGTCAACTGAAAAGTGTCATTACACTGTCTAGGCTGTAATACTACAATACATATAAAAGAACGTTATTGATGTCAATTAGACCTCTATCAGGCTTTACTTGAATGATGCAGTAAAACATATATGTTTGAATATGTAATCTATTTCATTGTTACTATTGTCTCACAAACTAGCATGATTGGTTTAGTATTTCCTCATATTATGCACATAAATATATTACTGCATATTAGAGAAAAAAAAGATGAAGATCTAGTTGAAAACAGTATTGTTCACTGATGTGTTGTTCTTATTTCCACATTAGGAATTTTGAATAGTTTAAGCTGTAGATGTTGGTAGATAAATACGAACTATAGGATTTCCAGTTGTGAATATTCAATACCAAGGCAACAAAAGGAAAAACAAGTTTGTTGATCGTCGTAAAAGGAAATCATAAATGAGTACTTCTGAAAAGTAATGACTTTTAACCACATCATTATCTACGTTTGAATTTAATATTTTTTAAACTTTATGCCGATTTGATCAGTCAAGCAATATATTATTAGACTTCAGATATGAAAGTGTTTGATTTAAGAAGTACATAAAGTCTTATTCGATCACAAAATTTTGGAATTATTTTCCTTTTATCAACTATACATTCAATCAATTTGTACTTATTCAGATGATTTAATTACGCATTTCTAAACATGTACAATCTTTATACATGTATGACTGTTTCTATATTTGTTCATCATATCTTATTAAACGTTTGAATTATAGAAAAAAATTATTCACTAATTTACGCAATCATTATTAGCTACATTCATTCTAATAAACAATGTTCATCATATAAAGTAATTCATTCATATCCTATAGACACTGTATTTTATAAGTTTAGTTTGTTGAGTCAAAATCTGTGTCCAGTAGAGACAGGTCTCTACCTCAGTACAAAGGAAGATGGTCGCGCAATTTCGTGGATTGGTTGAAGTTAGACATCAACACCGTTGGATGCTGACTGATTCAGTGATCTACAGGTTAAGCGTTTGCGCGCGAGACTGAAGGACCTGGGCTCGAATCCCGTGGGCGGAAGCGTGGATGCGCACTGCTGAAGAGTCCTACTTAAGCACAAAACGTTCATGCAGCGCTTCCAGGTTTTCAATGATGATCTAACATCAATCAGTTCATGCCCGATCGAAGCTGCTACCTTGACGCGGTGGTCGGGCTTGCCTATCGTGATGACCCAACCGAGCTATATTGGCTGGAACATATGTTCCTGTAGGTTCTACCATGCCAGGCAGGTCGATTGGTGAACGGTAAGACTAAAAGCAGCAACTCAAGGTCTGAGGGCGAAGTCGTACTGCTGACTGTAGAGGGGTGTGACAGCAGTAAGGTGTTTCCTTCGGACAACCAGCATGACAGCGATGCTGCCTTCCCACAAGGAGGGGTGGGGTTAGAAAAGGTCGACCCTAAAAATGTCACACCTCACCTTACCTCACGGATTTCCGTCTCCGGCGGTAAGGCCCTTTGAAGAACGGAGCTAACACGTCAAAAACCTTCCACAAAAAGGCCGTGCGCGACCGGCCTCAAGCAGTTGTCCCTTGGGCTCTGCGGTCACGCTCCCAGGTCGTCAAGACCAACACTAATCCAATTTCCTTTTCAGGTTCCTCAAGAAATACCCTTCCACGGTGTGGGCAGCCGGGAAGTGACATCAGCCCTCATACCCGTAACAGCACAAGAGACCAAGGTGGTCACATTCAAATCCTTCCTACACCTCCTAATACCTCTCTTATCTCCATGACTAACCCTCCTCACGTCTCTTTATCACCTCGCACCGCTAGGGCAAACGATTCGAGTACGTGGAACGCCATTCCTGGTCTCCTGAAACCACGCTCTAAACTACACGTAGGAGCTTTTAACGTACGAACACTTTGCCAAATAGGACAGCAGGCTTCCTTAGCTAAAACTTTAGAATCTCGCGCCATCGATGTGTGCTGCGTCTCCGAAACGCGCATACAGGATCCGAGTAGCGTCATTCATTTGACCTCACCATGCCAAAATAAAGAACCGACTCGATTTACGCTTCGTGTATCTGGAAGCCCTGATTCTGCTTCCCGTGGCCTCGCCGGCGTAGGTATAGCATTGAGTCCTAGGGCAGAACTAGCTCTCTTAGAGTGGATCCCAGTAGACAGTCGTTTGTGCGCTGTCCGACTGAACGGAACAGTAAGAATCCGGAAAGATAGGGACACTCGTCGTTGCCTCTTCGTCGTCTCTGCCTATTCTCCCACTGACTGCAGCTCAGATGATGTAAAAGATGAGTTTTACAGAAAGCTTTCGGACCTTCTCCGAAAAGCTAAGCGCTCGGATGTAGTAATAGTGGCCGGTGACTTTAATGCTCAAGTAGGTAAACTAAGCGATAGGGAAAGACACCTAGGTGGATCTTATGGTGTCGTGGCTCAAAGAACAGATAATGGCGACCGTCTGTTGCAGCTATGCTCAGATAACCGCCTGTTCCTTGCAAATACTAACTTTAAGCATAAGGAAAAACATCTTTTAACATGGCGACCCCCTAATTCGTCCCAACGTTGGACCCAAATAGATCACATCGCTATCAGCCACCGATGGAGGGGCTCGATAGAAGACTGTCGCTCATTCTGGAGCACATGCCTAGATTCAGATCATGCTCTAGTGCGAGCGCGTATTTGCTTGCGTCTTACTGGACGTAGGAAAGACGCTGCAAGGAAACCTCTTAGGGCCTACTTAATGATAGTCAAGCTAAGAGTATATTTCAGGAACAACTAGGAAAACAGTTAGGCAGCCATGTATGTGATGCCCACCCCGATGCAGCATGGAATGATATCCGAAAAGCTGTGGAAACAGCAGTGATATCTGCTAGTAAGGTAAACCAGAAGGTTAGGGAGCAACACTGGATCTCAGCAGCATCTATCGCACTGATAGATGCTCGGAAACTCATTCCACCTGGCTCTGAACATAATGAAGAGCGGAGTCAGCTTAAGCGCAAGCTGACAAGAAGTCTACGCAATGATCGCGAACAGTGGTGGGTAGCGAAAGCAAGAGAGATGGAAAAGGCAGCGGCAATAGGTAATAGCAGACAATTGTTCAGACTCGTTAAGGAAACCGGAATTAGGAACCCGACCGTTAGCGAAACAATCTCAGAGAAAGATGGACATATTATTCATTCTCAATCCAGGAGATTGGATCGATGGGCAGAACACTTTAGGGATCAGTTCAACTGGCCTTCAGCCACACTTCGGTTTCCCACGATCTCTAGTCAACCTGAATGGCAAGTTAATGTAGGTCCTCCGTCCCTTTACGAAGTTGAAAAAGCCATAGGAAATCTGAAACGAGGGAGAGCAGCAGGCCCTGACAGGTTTACTCCTGAGATTTTTAAGGATGGTGGTCCAGTATTAGCAATGAGATTAACTGAGGTCTTAGGTAGAATTTGGGAACTGGACGTAATCCCATCTGACTGGTCTCAATCACTGATTGTGCCAGTCTATAAGAAAGGACAAAAGTCCTCTTGTGACAATCACAGAGGAATCAGTTTGACTAATATAGTGTCTAAAATATTAGCTTCAATAATACTTCGACGCCTAATCAAAGCTCGTGAAGAGCAGACTAGAGAAAACCAGGCCGTTTTTCGACCTGGACGTGGTTGTATAGATCAGATATTCACACTACGTCAGGTTCTAGAACACAGACACACATTCAGACGCCCCACAATGGTAGTATTTCTCGACCTTAAGGCGGCATTCGACTCTGTTGATCGTGAGGTTCTATGGCAGTGTTTGTCACTGAAAGGAGTACCAAAGAAGTACATTAACCTTATAAAGGCTCTCTACTCGAACACAACTGGTAGAGTGAGAGCTTATGGCGAACTGTCATCAGAATTGATTACCTCAAGTGGTGTTCGTCAGGGCTGTCCACTCTCCCCATTCTTGTTCAACTTTGTGGTCGACGTACTTTTAGAGATAACACTCTCCTCATCTAAATTTCCAGGGGTTGAACTTCTACCGGGAGGTTCACTTGTTGACTTAGAATATGCTGATGACATAGTTTTATTTGGTGAAGACGCTGACAAAATGCAGAGTCTTCTGACCACTCTAAGCAACAATGCAAGCATGTTCGGGATGCGATTCTCTCCCTCGAAATGCAAAATGTTGCTTCAGGATTGGGTTACATCGACACCCGAACTAGTGATAGGGAGTGAAGTAGTTGAGTGTGTCGACCGCTTCACTTATCTTGGAAGTCTCATCAGCCCTTGTGGTTTAGTGTGTGACGAAATCTCAGCACGGATACAGAAGGCTCGACTAGCTTTTGCCAACTTGCGTCATTTATGGCGTAGGCGAGATATCCGTCTATCAACCAAAGGACGGTTTACTGCGCAGCAGTTCGTTCCGTCCTACTTTATGGCAGTGAAACATGGCCGGTAAGAGTAGAGGATATTCGTAGGTTACTAGTATTTGATCATAGGTGTCTTCGAAATATTGCTCGTATATCATGGGACCATCGAGTAAGTAACACAGTTGTTAGGAAACGGGTACTAGGTAAGGATGGCAAATCAATTGATGAAGTAGTGAAACTTCATCAGTTGAGATGGCTGGGACACGTGTTACGTATGCCCAACGACCGACTGCCTCGACGTGCTATGTTCAGTGGTATAGGAGTAGGTTGGAAGAAAGCTAGGGGCGGCCAAACCAAAACATGGCACAAGTCCATGAAGTCACTGACAAGTGACTGAGTCATGTTGGTAGGTGTAGACTACCTGGTTGGGGACCGCGAGATGATAGCAACCGATGGTTAGAGACCCTGAATGACATGGCTCAAAATCGTTTGCAATGGCGCAGGTGCATCCACTCTCTGTGTTCTCCCAAATTCTAATCTTCTGAATCCTTCATGTCCCTTTTTTCCTCTTTCCAAATTTATTTCACTGGATTATACTCTTTAAATAACATCTCCAAACCCTAATCTTCCCGATTACTGCTTATACTCTTGCTACCTCTACCACTACGGGATTTGAATCGACAACTGCATCTCTGTGCTAATGTGGTGTGGCAACTCGAACTGATGTACATATGTACGAAGTTCTATATATATATATATATATATATATATATATATATATATATATATATATATATATATATATATCATTAAAACATGATATTAGAAAAAGCCATAAAATCTGCTGAAAATCACAATAACAAAATAAGCAGAACTTATTGTCACAAGAAACATTAAGTAATCAATATTACAATAATGAATAACAGATTGTTAGTTGTTTAGTATAATAAATTCTATTGTGAAAACGAAGCTTTGATTGACGAAGAACTATAACATGGTGTAATCTTTTAGAAATATTAACGCTTTTTTTCTTTCATATACTGAATCATCATATTAATCTAATAGAATTTCTAAGCTAAATTATATAACAGAAAAACTCATTATGTTTATGCAAGATATTAAATGTTAAAGTAAGGAAATATGTAACATATTATGAATAAAAAATTTTACATGTCGTTATTGTAGAAATTTGGAAGACTCTCTTGATTTCCCACATTCTACGAGCATTCCGTGTACATAAATTAATGGTTTCTCTGGTTGTCAGAAGGGGCATCAGCCTCGTGACTTCCGAAGGAACTAGGCTTTTACCATTAGGCGTCATAGCTCTTCTAAATGAAGACCTTCTAACTCCCAGGATAGAGTTTAAATGATTTGAATTTTCTTTTCTTGTTAGAGTTTTGTTAGCGAGTTAGTTTTCTACAGGATGGGGTCGCTAACCTCATGCCCGACCCTCCTCTCCTTTATCTGGGCTTGGGACCAGCAGTAGCCCCAGGGGGGCTTCCTGGCGGGGTCAGAGTTACTGGTAAGAAAAAATGCAACATTAATAGTGAGTCTAATTTTATATCAAATTGTCATTAGTTAATGACAAACTGATTAAGAGCGATTGAGTTCTGAATGTCAAGTCGTAGGTTTGAGCCTTGTCTAGCGTATTCTGATTTGAGTGGCCAGATAGTGTCACTAGCGATAACACATTGAAATGTAGCTTAAAGCCAAATACATAAATAAAATAAAGCATATTAAATCAAAACTGATTATTGTCAATTTGTTGAGCAAGACCATGGATTGATAGAATTTAGACATTAAAACCACTGAACGCTGGGTCAGTGGTTTAGAGGTTAAGCGTTCACGCGTGAAACGGATGGTACTGGGTTCGAGTCCCGCATGCGGGATCGTGGATGCGCACTGCCGAGGAGTTCTATACTAGGATGAAACGGTTGTCCAGTGCTTCCAGGTTTTCAATGGTGATCAAGCTTAGATAAACTCGTGATTTTAACTGGCAAAACACTACAACCTCCACAAATACCCGTACTGAAAAGAAATAATAAACATGAACTTTAATATGATAACAAAAGCATTAACTGACTGAAGTGCGAATGGCCTACAGGAGTTTTCTCAAATCTCCAATAACATGTGATTATATTTTTAGGAGTAATTATCAAGTCAATGCGATAAATGCTCAGTATAGCATTCATTAATTTCGGTGTAGTATTGATTTAGTATAATGCTGTTTGTATTAATTCAGTATGCATTTTTGTTCAGTATAACGACATAAACCATGCATTTTTCATAGTAATTCTATGCCAAATCTACTTTTCCATTTCTCCTATTTCAGTTAAATGGAATTATTATTCACTCAACAACACATGTAAATAAAAATTGGTAGCATAAACAAATGTACTCTGGTTAAAGTTGTCGTGCTTTTAGATGGTAAATAAAATCTGTTACTACAATCAGTTTTACTTTCTCTTTTGTATCGTGTAAGCTACGATTTCTTTTAACAAGTACCAGTTTTCCGCGGTTGTAGTATCAAACATTTAGAAGTTGTGTACAAAGAAGTGAATGTGCATGTTAGCAGGTTATAGATTGGATCCAAGCATAATCCATGCAGAATTGTGTTGGACTACGCTGACTGGTCAGCCTTCTTAGCCAAGCGGCACTAGCGGAAAATTAGAGAAGACTGCAGAATCTTCTGTAAAATTATAAACACATTAACTTTTCTCTTAGTATGATTCACTAAGATTCAAATTAGTTTTATTTGGAATATAATCACGTGTCTGTCCAAGCAGTGTTCTGAATTTGAGAACTCGTCGCGTGAAGTAGTGTCGAAGAATATTAAGTAATAAGTGTGTATTTGTGGCCGAATAACGAAAGATTAAACAATATAGAAAATGATGTAGAGGATATGCAGAAACCCCACCAGGACAGTTAGTTAGTTACCGACAACGTAGGACTTCGCACGTTCGTATATCAGTTCGAGTTGCCATACCATATTAGCACACAGATATAATTGTCCATTCAAATACCATAGTGGTAGAGGTAGTAAAAGTATAAGCAGTAATCACAAACATTAGGGTTTGAAGATGTTATTCAAGGAGTATAATACGGTGACATAAATTTGGAAAGAGAAAGAACGGACATGAAGAATTCAGAAGATTAGAATTTGGGAGAACACAAAGAGTTGTTGCACCTGCACCACTGCAAACGATTTCGAGCCATGTCATTCAAAGTCTCTAACCATCTGAACAAGGGCAACAGGACCGATTAAAAGAAAAGACCAATTTTACAATGCGTTAAGAGTTGATGCTGCTGTCCGGTAGTGCAATAAAAGCTCTTCCACTAAACCATCTACTTCAGGGAGTAGACCAACACTCAAAAAATATAGGTTTGCGGATTAACTGTGAACAGTGAGTAGATATTGCTGAATAATTGTTTTTATAACAACTAGACAGTTGTCAACTTTATGACAAAGATTCTTTTGATTATGAATAATTTTGATAATTATCATGTCTAGATGTGTTGAATTTGACATTTTATCAATAATAAGAACGTAAATTTGCAGTTAACGTTATAAATTGGCTTAAATCGAAATATCAACGAGCGAATCATTGTGATAAGTGGACGCAAATCAATTATTCTCCAACTACTTACCATTGTGAGACTATAATCTAAAGACGACCTTTTAGCGACGCCGAAATGACCTTCAGAAAATTCACTTACTAGGATCAAAAGAGGTTTATAAGTTAGTGTGAGGAGTTAGAATTGAAAATTAAATACCCAAATGGTGGGGATAAACTGCACGTTATCGAGTCATCTGAGTATATCATGGTCAGTAATTACGGTTTTGTTTTCGTTTATTTGGTCACTCAATTATAGACACTTTGAAATAATTGGATGCATGACTTTTGCTGTGTTGTAATTTTCCTTCTATCGTGACTGGGTGAGCTAAACTTGACACATCCATAGCATGGTGGAGTGGTATTTTCGTCGTATGGAACTTTACATTTTTCATAGTAGCCAAGGAAAACGACAGAGAACGAGACATACCCTCCATTATCAATTAAGATAGTGTAAATAATGATTTCCGCTTCATTTTGGTTGGTCAAAATTGAGAACGAGTGAAGTTTATCCTCACTCCTAATCTAACTATATGGACGAATGGACTTCGCGCCAAAATCCAAGGCTTGTACTCTCTAATTTCATTGGTCCGTTCATAAGTTATTGCCTTCAGTCAGTCAGTTACTGCCTTACCCTTGTTACAATGCCGCTGCTCAAACTATAGAGTAAACAAAACCAATTCAAGGGTTTATCCACTGCACCGATCAATGATACAGGAGAAAAGGGTGGATATTTACACTACTTTAGTGTGCGCTAAAGAATCAGCCATTCAGTATTCAAGTTCTACGGAGCATGATTTTGCGATACGAACACGACTTAAAATTCGAAACAGTGATTATTAAAGAACCATTGGCTGATTCGCGTACAATCCTTAGGAAATAATACATTTCCAAGCAAGTAGCTAGCAGAAAATCAACACTAGTTAGAGAAACATCGATAACCAGTAAGTATTGGATAGTAATTTAGACCTTGTCTAGAGCTCTATAGTAGAGTACACACATCACCTCTGACATAAGAGTAAGATGAGAGTCTTCAAAAATCACAAGGCTAACGTCCTTTCCAACAACCAGAGCAACAATTAGTATGGGTATACAAAATGTATGGACAATGTGGGAGACTGAGAGGGCCAATCAAATAGCTGCGGAAATGAGGAGATACAACCTGACGATAATCGGAACAAGTGAAACACACTGGAAGCAAACTGAACAGAAAGGATTGGCTTCGAGAGAAGTGCTGTTGCACTCTGGCGACGAAGAAAATGCCCTACATACAAGGAGTTGCACTAATGCTATCCAAAGAATCACGTAATGCACTTATAGAATGGGAATCTCATGGATCCAGAATTATCAATGCATCTTTATAAACAAAGAAAGAGGGAATCACAATGAATGTTAACCAATTATAGTAACGACGATAAAAAAGACCAGTTTTACAAGAGACTGCAGTCGATCATAGAAAAGTGTTCAGGAAACGACTAGACCATCCTGGTGGGAGACCTAAACACCAAAGTCGGAATGGACAACATCGGATATGAAGATAGAGTGAGACGACATGAACTGACTGGGAGAAACGAATGAGAATGGTGACAGATTCGCAAATTCATGTGCATTCAACAAAATAATTATAGGTGGCACAATATTCCCACACAAACGCACACAGAAAGCTACATGTGTCTGTCTCACCAGATCACACCACAGAGAACCAGAGCGATCATATTTGCACCACTACAAAATTCAGAAGATCAATTGAAGACATGAGAAACAAGAGAGGAGCCGACATATCTTTAGGTCACCACTTGGTGCTTATTAAGATGAAAATGAAGCCAAAGAAGCACTGGACAACTGGAGAAACAGCATTACAAAAGTTTAATATAGCCTTCATTCGATATACACACAAACTCAACGAATTCAAGATAGTTTTCAATTTCATGCTGGATTAGCTATCCTACTAAGACAACCCCATAACATGCTGACTCGGACTTTTACATCAGGACCTTGTGTCTCGCATCAGATGAGAAAAACTAAAAAACACCAGAGAATAAAAGATATAGTCATTAGTGCTTCATAACACTTACTCTCTTGGTACACTTTCCACTCTAATAAGCAGACTTCTTTATCCTAACTTCGACTTCCCTCCCAACATCTGAACCTGCTCCACCTCGTTGAATATCACAACTCATTGATTTTTATTACCACATTCTCTTATCTAGAGACTAACCACATTTCACTACAACAACAAGAGTTAGCATGAGTTAAATCTACTAATTTATCATACCTATATCTGTTCCACTAAAAAGTGTTAAGCATTGTCTAGCGTTTAAATCCAAGTGCTTTGCTGCTCCTTTGTTACTCTCTTTTCAGCATCACGCTCTCAATGCACAGCTATGGAGCTTCTGAAGCCTGAAACAAACTTGACGTACGCGTTTCTTCAAGGTCACAGCTCATACCAAGCGCTCCATAAACCTGCTTTACAACAACTATAAACTTAAAAAGTTGTACTGTGCGACAAATACATGGTACAACGAATAAACTGGTGGGGAAATATAGTAAACTACAGCGACCAGTCAAGAACACACAAGGCAAACCAATGACTGGGATTCATGAACAGAGGGACAAGTGTTGAGAATACTTTGAATGTCACCTACAGACCTTCTTATTGATGTCACTCCACCAACGATCGAACAAATCAGGATGGCCATCAGACAATTCAAGAGTGGGGAAGCACCAAGAATAGATAACACACCAGTTGAAGCACTGAAGTCAGAAATAGAAGTAGCTGCAAACATGCTCCACATTCTATTGAGAAAGACATGTGAGGAAGAACGAGTGCCGACAGATTGGAAAGGTTACCTCACTAAGACACCGAAGAAATAAGATCCGAGAAAGTGTGAGAACTACACAGTCATCACACTACTATCAGCACTGGGAAAGGTTTTCAACAGTATGTTTTTGAATCAGATGCAAGATTCAGTAGACGGGTTGTATTCCGTAAAGATCGGTAGGGCACTGACCAACTTGGGACACTACAGATCATTGTTGAGCAATCACTTGAACGGAACTAGTCACTATACATCAACTTCCTTGATTATGAGAAAGCGTTTGACACAGTGGATTGTACAAATTTATAGAACCTTCTTCGACACAATGGAGTAGCTGAGAATCTTGAGTGCTATTATAGGTATGAGGGCGGTCATCACTTCCCGGTCGCCCACACAGTGGAAGGGTTTTTCTAGATGTACCTGACAAGGAAACTGGGTTGGTGGTCATAGGGACCTGAGAGCGTGACAGCAGTGCCCAAGAGACAACTGCATGAGGTCGATCACACACGACCTTTTTGCGGGTAGTTTTTCGTGTTAGCTCCGTACTTGTTGAGACCTTACCGCCGGAGACGGATATATTCGGGATAAGGCGAGGTGTGCATTCATTCGGCTCGACGCTCCCTAACCCCAACCCTCCTTGTGGGAAGGCAGCATCGCTGTTATGCTGGTTGTCTGAAAGAAACATCTTACTACCGTCACACCTCTGCACAGTCAGAAGTACGACTTCGCCTTCGGACTTTGGGTTTCCTGCCTTTAGTCTTATCGTTCTTCAACCGACTTGCCTAGCGTGGTAGGACCTTGAAAAACGGTTGTGCTAGTCAGTATGTCCCGATTAGTTAGTCACGATAGGCAAGCCCGACCACCACTTGAAGGTAGCAGCAACGGTCGGGATGAGAAGGTCGTTAACATCATACGGAATTCATACGACGACCATTGCACCGCCCCTAACCAAGTAGTCTGAACTTACCAACATGACCAAGATTAACAGTTAATGTCTACGGAATGAGTCCACGTTTTGGTCCGGACACTCCAAGCTCCCTCACTCTATTCCTGCCCCACCCACTGAGAAGTGGAACCCAAATATTGTGGCGGATTGTAGTTTGCCACCTTAACGATTCATTGCAAAACTGAAAAATACCTTCGAAAAAGGTATATGATGAAACTGATAGTCCTTTCTTAATAACAGAATGATGGTTTTAAAAGTACTTGGGATCTAAAAACTTTTCGAAATCGCAAAACATTACAAACTTATGGTCATGATAGTTTTTAGCCAAGGTAATATCAGCTAGAATACAGTCGAAAATCAATGTGCATTAGACATATGCTTGCGCATAGTTCGTAACTTCTAAAAAACAGATCTAACTAACAGTACTAAGTAGAAATACTGAAGCATAACAAATTTAACTGGTTTATTATATTCAAATTTCCCCATAATTTACGCCATCTTTCAACTATCTATAAATAAATGGTGTCTAAATTGCACACATACACAAAGGTAACCACCAGAGGATGCACAACTACACATCACCTAAAATACTAACGTTATTTTTAGAGTAAACATCAAAACCGATTGATTTGTTTGGCTGACGTATCTTATTTTCATGTGTGAAAGCATTTAGTGGGTGAGCCAATTAATTGACAAGTTACAAGGCATATATCACATATCATGATAGAAATATTTATATAGATATATGGATTATTAAAGAATATGGGATTGTAGCTGCGTTAATGACAAATAATCTGGATGCATAATCGTATAAAAAAACTGATGTGTGGCAGTAAAATTAAAATATGGTTAGTCAAGGAGTGTGGACAAACAGCCACAACCTACTGACTTAATATGTGGTTTCCTTACCTTCCACTGATTTTCACTCTGGACTTACTGAGTGTGACTGCTTGTGGCTGCGTTGGGTAGTCAGTCAGTCAGTTAGTCAGCGACGAGAGCGTTATTACCATCAGTAGGTCTATGATGAATTTGAACAAAAATGGGGAAAGTGGACATCCTTGACGGACACCACTTGAGGTTGCAAAAGTAGATGACAGTTCGCCATAAGCTCTGACTCGACTAGTAGCGTTCGAGTAAAGAGCCTTCACAAGGTTCATGTACTTCTGAGATACGCCTTTCAATAACAGACACCGCCACAGAATCTCACGGTCTACAGAGTCAAGTGCTGCGTTTAATTCGAGAAAGACCACTATTATCGGATGCCGATAAGTATGCCTGTGTTCTAGAACCTGACTAATAGTGAATATGTGGTCGATGCATCCACGACCAGGTCTGAAGCCGGCCTGATTTTCTCGTGTTGCAGTTTAGGAGTCTCTGTTAGGCGCCTGGTAATTATTGAAGCTAGTATTTTAGATGCTATATTAGACTGATCCCTCTATGGTTATCACAGGATGATTTTGACCTTTTCTTATATATTGGGACAATCAGTGATTGCGACCAGTCAGATGGGATTACGTCCAACTCCCAGATTTTAGCTAAAATATTAATTAAACTAATCGCTAAAACTAGGTTAACTAATATTTTATACCTGAGAAAAGTATTTTAAATTGTTATATCGGAAACTATATATATATATATATATATATATATATATATATATATATATATATATATATATATATATAATAGAGAGAGAGAAAGAAAGAGAGAGAGAGTTTAAATAAACGTGTCGGTGGTGAAGATGGCTACTTATGTTTACTAGAAAGACTTGAAGTAATAAGAACAAAATCAAATTGAAGGATTCAAACAAAAAAGCTTGGATTTAATCCAATAGGATTTTCATATGCCTCTTGAACAACAAGATACTAACTTATTTACCAGAATCTTATTCATGAACTTGCCTTCAAACCACACTCGAATTGTTAGGGCTAGGGATACAACCACGTATCCTAAAACTAGTGTAAGTGAGGCAGATCTTAAACCAGAGATCCATTGGTTCGAAATCCAGTGACTAAGTCGTCAATACTCCAGAACTTGATTTTATCTCTCTTTCAAACTGGTGGAACATTGTTCAAATCGGAGCAGTTGTGACGATGTCGAATCATTAAGTTAGTGGCCTTAACCGGTGAAACACTGCGCTAAAGGAAATGTTCTCTATTTAACGCAGACATGACTAGAATCGTCTGATGAAAGGTGGTATTAAGTCCCACTCGTATCCTAATATGTGGCTTGTTTGGAAATTGTGTATTTGTCAGTCGCACTTTAAACATTCCCAATTGTTTGACCACCAGACATAAGGGAAATATAATTATCTGTCAGTAAACCATTAAAAAAATACCAAATCTTGAAAAAGTAGTAAACAGTCCGTCTTGTTATTGCATGTTAGTTTACTAATACTTATCAACTCACTTGGGTATACACGAGTGGAGGATTAACCCAATCATAAGCAAATATTGTACCTAATTTACTACGAAATGATGTGATTTCATTCGTCAAAATTTCTACAGCTCTATCAAAGCGTATGTAGCCTTCTTCACGAGCTTTTGTAACCATATCTAGGGCCCATACTAACGGAACAAAGTATAAAGTATATTCACTGGGTTGAGTACTACGATAAATATCCAATTCTTCTTGTGTCATCAATCCTGAAAAGAGAAAAAGTAGTACGAACACTTAGAAACATGCAATTATCCTCATGAAAAAAAATAATTTTGACGGCACTAGTCAGCAGTGAAATGCAGAATGGATGCTATACACTTTAGATATGAACTCAGTTAAGTGTATGTATAAGCGAGTTAATCTTATTTGGCTAGCACTTGTTAGTCTGTATATGGGTTTTTTAAAGTGACTACTTCAGTATTAAGGAAAACTATGAGATAAATTGACTATTTCCTTTGACTAGCTCTTCTTAAGAGAAAATATACACTGTAAATGCCATTCTTTATTGCTATTAAATACCATAAAGTAATCTATTTCAGTATTAACAGACCTCTTACAAATAGCTCGGTTTATTAATAATTAATTATTGAATTGTTGGTGGTGAATTAACACATTTGAATCAATTTACATTGTCATTATTCTGAGTATAACCTAAACCCACGTTCTGATAAAATACAATTATATACTCCAACTTTATCGGTAGAATTCCATCAGCAACAAGAACTAGACATAGTATTGGTCATTATAAATGATCAATCAGTGTGTACTCAACTGTTCCACAGTTCAGCCGTATCCCGAATAGTTAGGTGACAAAACACTAACTTTGACACTAAGTGACAGAAATTCGAAACCCACATGAAGCATCGGTTTCCTTGAGACAGTAAATATTCTATACTGACGAGTGTTTAAAAAAACCTACATCCAAGGCTTTTTGTAGGTTGTCTTCAACTAACGAGTCCATCCACAGTAAAGAAATGGATTTATTTATGTGCTTACTTTCAAATGGTACATTACCAGAATAAAATCAGTCCAATACTTATATGCGAATGGAATGTACATTTTTCTAATGTACAGAGTACATTTCATTAACTCTTTCAGAGATTATATGACATAGAGTTTAAAGTGTATGATTGAAACACGTGTGAGAACTTGGGAATTACGAGTAATTTTAAAAAATAAGATTTAAGTACCAGAACATTTTTTCGCCATGGAAATGACAGTTATGAGGTGATGCTTTATATATGAGGTCTCAGAATATATTTTCGTGTAGTAAAAATTAGATTTAATACTTCAATTATTTTTAAGGTCTTTCATCTTCCAAAAAGCATGATTATAATTAATTACAATCCAGTAAATTCACAGTAGGTACTATGTAACGATGTCAATGATACATATTGTTTGAAAATCAACAATCACTCAGTTTCTGGGGAAAAAAATTTGTATATATTTAAATGATTAAATTAATGAAATGGAATCAAGTATGTAATCCAGAGTTCAATATAAATATTCCTATGAAATAGTTGGACTATCATACTACTTTCTAAAATTACTAAAAGACATCACAATTAACATTCACATTAAGAAGCTGTTATTATTAAAGTCAATAAAAAAGAAATTAACACATATATCAATAATCAAACAGTTAACTGGAACCCTCCACCTCAAGGTTCAGGTATTCACAAACATATTACTTAATATTTTGTTAGACAGATACAGCCTCCGAATGCCCTGGTACGGCCGAGAGTGGGGAGAGTCCGCTCTCCCTCTCGAAATACTCTCACACGGCCGCGCGTATACAGCCTCTGTCAGGGAAGTCCTACTCATTGCCTTCTCGTGGCGGGGGTGTTGTTTACGAAATTGAGAGGACGAAAAGCGAATGTCCTGCGCTTTAACCGGGTTGGTGGACATGGTGAGTCCACCTAGGGGAGTTGGAATGGCCTGATTACAAACCAATAGTACACATGGGCTCCAGTATCCTGAAGAAACAAATGGAGTATGAACCAATCGTCGGTCACCGGCTACCATGGGATTGCATCTCCTTCCGATGCTCCACTGCCTTGTGGGTTAGACCTTTATGTCAAAGGCTCGGGGAGTGGCCCCCTAAGATAACCACCTTCATCGGTTTGGGCACCCGGGCAGTATCAAAGCCCACACACAAATGATGAACTCTCTATGTCTATGGAAATTACTTTTCTCGCTTCGAAAAACAATCAATTGATTCAAATTATTAACATTACAATTATTGTCATTATTATTACTATTATTGTCATTATTATTATTATTATTATTATTATTATTATTATTATTATTATTTTCCACATTATTCACTCTCTTTTATACTTATACAGCGGCTTGTCTTTGGTGGAAATTCGACTGTATCTAAACTTTCTCGAGTCACTGTCCGGTTGAAAATTGTATGTTACCACCGAATGAGTACTGAAGCAGTTATTCTGAAACCACGTGCACCATTCAAACTGGCTGCCTTCAACGCTGGCTATGTCTTTGGAAAGTCTTAATATTGATGTTTGTTGTCTATCCGAGACCCGTATTCAAGACTCTGGCGAAGTACTACAAATTCGATCTCCATCTGTCGCTTCGAAAAGCTTGTTTTACGTGCGCTTATCCGGGGACCCTGTGGCATCTTCGTCTGGTCTTGCTGGCGTTGGTGTCGCACTAAGCGCTAGAGCTGAGGCAGCACTAGTCGATTGGATCCCCATTAACAGTCGGTTATGTGCTGTTAGATTAGAAAGTTCCATCAAAGTGAGAAGAAATCGGCGTGAGAAACGATGTCTTTTCGTCATCTCCGCCTATGCCCCGACAGATTGCAGCCCGGATGCAATCAAGGATGAGTTTTACCACCAGTTATCAGTTCTTCTCCAGAAAGTGCGTTCGACAGATATTGTAGTACTAGCCGGAGACTTGAATGCTCAGGTCGGGCGTCTAGGCACAGAAGAGAGTCGTTTAGGTGGCCGATGGGGACTCGTTGGTCGCAGGTCAGATAACGGGGACCGTCTACTGCAACTTTGCACAGACCACAACCTGTTTCTGGCTAGCACTAACTTTCGGCACAGTCATCGCCGATGTGCCACCTGGCGTCCTCCCTCTGCATCTCAAGCCTGGACTCAGATTGATCACATCGCGATCAGCTACCGCTGGCGTGGTTGTGTACAAGACTGCCGCTCCTTTTGGAGTACCTATCTGGACTCTGACCATGCCTTGGTCTGCGCCAATCTTGCCTTACTTTTCAGTGGACAACGAAGTGACCGCCATCAACGGATTGATGTTAGCAAGCTGGTTGCAACTTCTGTTGCAAGTAAGTATCGAACCGAGCTAGCCTCTAGGCTAGCTACCACTCCACCGAAAAGTATAGATGAGCATTGGTTGCAATTGCATGACGCCATGAAAATGGCGGGAACAGTCAGTTGTGGGTTTGCGAAACGTCCCGCTTTAAGCACTGGGTTTCTTCTGGTTCCTTACAACTCATTGAAGCCCGTCGGTCTACTCCGGGTGACCGTGAGTTTGACCATAAACGAAGGATGTTACGTAAGGAAATTGGGCAAAGCTTGCGTAAGGACCGAGAAGCCTGGTGGTCGAAGCGTGCTAATGAGCTGGAAGCAGCAGCTGCATCTGGTAACTACCGGAAGCTCTTCCAGCTCATCCGAGCCACTGGCAGCAAGAAGTCTGGTGTGAGTGAAACAATCTGCGAGGATGATGGGATGCCAATCACTAACATCCATCGACGTCTTGGACGATGGGCAGAATTTTTCGAAGGGCAGTTCAACTGGCCTGCTGCTCCGGCAACATCGGTCAGACTGTCCTGCCCTCCATGGCCGGTGACGACTGATCCACCAAACGAGGAGGAAGTCCGCAAGGAACTCCAACTCTTGAAGCGTTACAAATCACCTGGCCCAGATGACTTACCTCCGGCTCTTTTTAAAGATGGTGGTGACTTTTTGACTAAGGAATTGACGACGTTGTTTACAAAGGTTTGGGAACTAGAGAGTGTACCAACGTCATGGAATGAGTCGATAGTTGTCCCTATCTTTAAAAAGGGTTCACGTCGTTCCTGTAACAACTATCGGGGGATAAGTCTACTTCCGATTGCGTCCAAGCTATTGGCTTCCGTCATACTTCGTAGGTTGTTCAAAACCCGAGAAAGATTGACTCGCGAGGAGCAGGCTGGGTTTCGTTCTGGTCGAGGATGTATTGATCATATCTTCACCCTCCGCCAAATGTTAGAACACCGCCATACTTATCAAAGGCCAACAATCGTAGTGTTTCTTGACATCAGGGCTGCCTTCGATTCGTTGGACAGGACTGTTCTCTGGGATTGTCTATTGAAGAAGGGTGTGCCTGAGAAGTTTATTAACATCCTAAAAGCCCTATATAAAAACACCTCAGGCAGAGTGAGGGCATACAACCACCTCTCTCCATTGTTCCATTCGAGCAGTGGGGTTAGGCAGGGTTGCCCAATCTCACCATTCCTCTTCAACTTTGCCATCGATGACATTCTGGAAACAGCTCTGATGAATGTAAGTAATGGTGGTGTGGATCTGTTGCCTGGAGAAAGACTTCTCGACCTTGAGTATGCGGACGATATTGTCTTACTGTGCGATAATGCCCAAGGCATGCAATCCGCACTTAATCAGTTGGCAATCAGTGTCCGTAGGTATGGTATGTGCTTTGCACCTTCGAAGTGCAAAGTACTTCTACAAGACTGGCAGGATTCTAATCCTGTACTCACCCTGGATGGTGAGCAGATAGACGTAGTCGAGAAGTTCGTGTATCTGGGTAGCTGCATAAGTGCTGGTGGGGGTGAGTGATGAGATCAATGCACGTATAGTGAAAGCCAGAGCGGCTTATGCCAATCTGGGCCACCTTTGGCGCCTTCGTGATGTTAGTCTGGCTGTAAAAGGTCGGATCTACAACGCGTCGGTGAGAGCAGTTTTGCTCTATGCTTGTGAAACCTGGCCTCTCCGAGTTGAGGACGTTAGACGACTCTCTGTGTTCGATCATCGCTGTCTCCGAAGGATTGCTGACATTCAGTGGCAACACCATGTCAGTAATGCAGAGGTTCGGCATCGTGTGTTCGGGCACAGAGATGATAATTCAATTGGTGTCACCATCTTGAAACACCGACTTCGGTGGCTTGGACATGTTCTCCGAATGTCGTCCCAGAGAATTCCACGTCGTGCATTATTTGCCGACTCTGGGACTGGTTGGAAGAAGCGGAGAGGTGGTCAGTGCATGACATGGTGTCGTGGCATGAAAGAAAGCTGCAAAGGACTGGCTTGTGTTGGTCCTTCACGACTCCCTGGTTGGGGTCCGAGAGATGGTGCTACACAGTGGCTAGAGACGTTATCAGATATGGCTCAGAATAGAAGCCAGTGGCGATCCTGCTGTAACCTTCTTTTACTTTCTTCATAAAAAGTGGTTGTGTCTCCTTACCTGAAAGATTTCTTCTGATTGTACCTTTCGTTCCCTCGTTACTACCACACTACCTTACACCAATCTCTTCGTTATTGTTCTCTTTTTTTTGCGCTCCTTAGCTTTTTTTTCTATTTCTCTTCGAATTCTTATTGTTTTGTGTGGCGCATATATATTGGCGCTCTCGTACCAATATTCATGTGTTCAAATAAATAAATAGACAGATACAACCCAGAAATCACAATAAATTGGCTAATTTACTAAAACAATGATACTGCAAGCGTAAACCTAGAGAACAATGAGTTTCGTTATGCAATAACAGTACAATGGAATCCAAACCTTTAACTTACACAAAATGAATTTATCGATAATACGCAAAACCAAAAACATTAATATCAAAACGTATGTTTGTTATATAAAGCGTGAGAATTGATTAAAATAACATTAAGTCCTATTGATGAATATTTTCAAAATGACACAATATTTAATGAAAACATTGGATCACCTGCAGTAACAAGATGTTCTTCTGTCGGAAAACGCAAGCGAGCTCGAGATGAGATTGCACGTAAAGCAATACAATAAGATAGATTGATATATCGAACTATATTTCGCCTGATTCTTGTTGGGCGTTCAGCGTTCCCATGACAAAAAGCTGTTATAAACAAAGCCAGACGATCAGGCCATGGTAATGCTAGGAACTGTTCCCACCAACGTTGAACAATAAGTGAAACGTAAAAGCCCAAAACGAATGCTACAGGAACCGTTTCGTTGTACTGGCCACAATATATGCACAATAGCTCAAAATACCTGTTTAAACCAATTATTGATCATGGTTCGTAAGTTATGTATAGCATACCATAGAAAATAAACAAACGATTTGCAGTAAAATAGACAGTATGATAACTTTGAATATAACTGTAAACACGCTAGTTAAAAAGTCATTACAGCTGTATAACTATTTTTAACCGTTTAAGCGCAAAACAGTCGGTCAGTTCAATTTTGAAATATACAATATGGGACGATTTACCCAAATGTCATCAATGCTGAAGCAACTTGTATAACCACTCAGATCAGTAAGCTTATGGGATAATTCTACAGATACTAACAATAATATCTAAAACATCTGAAGCAGCTAAAACACTAAGATTTCTATTTGGGTAATTACTCGACTGTTGTGATATACTAAAGAGCACTAATAGTCTTCGTCAGTATAATGTTTGAATAGAACAACATATTTGATATACAGGAAAACTGAGCAGTTCAAAAATTTTTAACGTTGAAAAAATCGTTAGACTCATTTGTGTACTTGGCTCTGAGTTACACTCCATGTATGAGAACTAATAATAAGGTGCGGTTACCTAAGCTGAAGTTGATGGGGCGGGGTTCAGACCAAGAACTTATTGGCTGAAAGTCGAATGTCTGAGCTACGACTCCGAGTTCGAAAAAATAACAGGCAGAGACAAAGAGTTGAAGAAATCAATAATTAAAAATGGTAAAGTTAGGTATATGTGAAATATTGACTCATTTACAACTTCGTCATGTATTACTAACTTATCGCGAACTGCGGGTCTTTAGTTCCACCTACTTTTAATAACTAGCTTGTAAACGTGAAACATACACGTGTGATTACTGAGCTAAATCATATTCTTATCATTAATTTGCAAGAGTAAGATGTTTAGAAGCTGGATTGAATAAGTACTGTACAATTCATTACGACTTGTGATCATATGCTTTTTCTTTAGAGCGGATTCCCATCGACTCCATAAAAGACAAGTTATACGTATCTCTACAAAACCACCGGACGCTGAGTGCAGTACTTTCATAAAACCAATACATGGAACATATGTTTACACTTGCTAGTAAATCTTTTATAAGGTATCGATTAGGAAATTACTTTGACGAGAGATTTAGATTTTTCCAAGTCTGATTTTAGCATGACAATCAATGTCTTTTTTATATGTACATTTAGATCATACTTCTCCAAAAGCCTTAGATGGCAATAAGGGGTTCGAACTTTGATTTGCTAAAGACACTGGATTCCCATTCAAAGCCTGTTAGTAGTCACTAATACAGTGAATCAGTAACGTGGAAGCATAAATCTATAGAGATTCGAACATATTACATTTGGTATCTCAGTTAGAAGCCAAACTCAGTGTCTTGGAACTGAATTATAAATAGCCAATGATTGAGAGATGTAAACCAATGCACCTACTGATCCGTGGACTCTGGCAGAAATCTATTAACTAAGAAAATGTATGACCACCAAACTAAGTAACACTTATGATAACGATTTCTGATGAAGACAGTTCAAACCTGAAACGATAGTGTTGGAAAAAATATTTTTTAAAAGGCTTCAAAATACTGATAAGTGTGTAAAGACCAAACTTAACGTATTCCATCGAATGATGAGATCGACACCAAGATTTGGATTTTTAGTTTGAAAGACAACCAGTATCTTGCAAGTATTTGTTTTATGTTAGACTAACAGAAAGATGGTGCAGAAAATTTACTTGGCATTAGGTTTAAAGAGGTGATTACTCCGAGAAATCCTTAAAGGCATCTGGTTCGATCTTAGATTCCGAAGTCCTTTCTACAAATTATTATGATAATATTGATCCAATTGATAACTGATGACTCCTTAGAGTTTTATGTGGACTATTTTTCAAGACTCAAATTTACTGCTGATATTACAGGACTTACGTGTATCACCAAGTCAACTGGAGACCGCCTTGACAGGGTTCATATTGTATGTAAGGTAGGAAACGGACAGGAAATCCGAGATTATCACGACGAACACGGTTGCAACAAACGAGTGAGTTCTAAAATCTACTAACTAATTTCAATTTTTAACTAATAAGACGTTAACTAAAAACCTCATTTATGTATGTAGCTATTCAGCGTCAACGTTTGGATAATTTAACTAACCTCTTCAGTGTCGCACTGAGGATAAACCTGTATGTAACAGATAAAACGGAGTATATACCGACGAAGACCAAGAACTCGAACCAAACCAGACGATAAACGCTTCCTTTCCACCTGTTTGTGGCTGTTGAGAACAAAAACCGTAAGCATTACATAAACAATAATCTTATAAAAGTCCAATATTTCGCAGTTGCCACAACCGACGAGTATGTAACCGTCATCTTTGGGAATAGAATTTAACCGACCAAAGGTAAGCAAACGGTCAACGATCCATTGGCACCGTCCATTAAGGGAGGTTACTGAGCACTTGAAGGTCAGACCATCATAAAACGATTGGTGGGTCCTCACGAAAATGCGTAAGGTTTTGCAGAAGCGGTCAAATCAAGACGGCCATAAATTTAAGTTCAACTACACTATATATATAAGGAGCATGCATTAGTAAATCATGTATCCGAACCCACACGTTTTGGTCCAAACCAAGGTTAGAGAACTGTGTTCAGGCTGCAAGCCCCTGTTTCAAAGGGGACTCGGACATAATAGAAAAGGTACAGAGGGCAGCTACGCGTGCAATTCCGGAACTCCGGGGTTTATCATATAAAGAGCGGCTTGAAAAACTGAACCTCTTTGCTCTGTCCTATCGCAGACTAAGGGGAGATCTAATATTGATGTACAGAATACTGAGAAATGATTTCGGACCTAACTTATTCTCTCTCTTTCTTCCCACTAGATCGGGACACCTCAGAGGACATAGCAGGCGAGTAGAAAAGCCAAGAACGAACAAAATACCCGTGGCATACAGCTTTTCACACCTAATTTTACAAAATGGACACAAATTAAAGGGTTCAGGAGTCTTTATCCGAAAGGACCTACCGTTGGCAGACCGTGTTAAAAGACGGGAAGCCGAGAAAGAACTACAACATAGGTTAGACGCTGGCGAAAAGGACCTGAAAATTGTAAATTTTCGGGTTGTAAGACTTCGACAGAGAATGATGCCGAAGCCACTCTGGGTGAAGCACGAAGGCACTTAAACAGGCTTCGGATCTGTTACACCAATGCACGAAGCTTACTTAATAAGCGATCGGAACTAGGTGTACAGATTGACTCTATAAAGCCAGATATAATTGCAGTAACAGAAACCTGGCTGACACAGGCTATAGATAGTATAGAACTTGATTTCGAGGGCTTTACGTTAGTAAGGGCCGACAGAACACAAAAGCGCAAAGGAGGGGGAGTAGCTCTATTCATTAGGAATGCTATCCCATTTACCATTATCGATAGTGTATCCCATGAGAGTGGGACGTGTGAATTAGTTAGTCTTCGCTTAAAATGCAAGGGACAAGAGCTGCTGATTGGTTTGGTCTATCGCAGTCCAAGCTGTGAGGCAAATGAGATCCTGTTAAGCAGTCTCAATACTTGGTCCCAAAGTGGTCGATGTCTAATCCTAGGGGACTTTAATGCACCTATGGTAGACTGGGAAAATCTGCGAACTAAATCGTCGGAGAATTCTTTCGAGCAGGAACTAGTTGATGCGGTTATCACATGTTCCTTAGTGCAACATGTGAAAGAAGCGACTAGGTACGACCCGGACACTGAATCATCCTTATTAGATCTTATACTGACTCACTATGAGGATGATGTTGCGAACCTCCATCATATGCCACCCTTAGGTAAAAGTGACCACGCAGTTTTAACTTTCGACTTCCATATAACTGCCAGTCATGAGGACGCGTCAGTCCAGTCCAGACCCAACGTCTGGAAAGCAAACATACCAGACATCATGCACTCAGCATCGTTAATAGATTGGACAATAGACCCAGAGTCCTCCATTGAAACGGCCTGGGACGCATTTCGAAATTCATACTTAAAAGTTACCACACCTCACATCCCTTGGACTATACCAAAGGGGCCGAAAAACTCACCACCATGGTTCAGTAGGGAGGTCCGTATCCTTCTCCGTAAGAAAAGGAAAACGTGGGATAGATTTAGGTTACTGGGGACTGATGAGTCAAAATCTCAGTATCGAAAGGCTCGGAACACTTGTGCCTCGACCCTCCGTAAGTCTAGAAAATTGTACGAAGAAAAACTTGTTAAGGAATCCATAGAATGTCCTAAACGCTTGTATTCCTATATAAACCAAAGGACAAGGAGAAAAGGAAATATTCCTGCTCTATGGGGAGACAGTACTGCTTCATCATTAGTGGAGGACGACTTTGGTAAGGCTCAAGCGTTCTCGAACTACTTTAGCAACGTATATACCATAGAAGCGCCCTTCTCGTCAGCGTATACAGATCCCCCCATACATACACTGGATAGCGTGACCATTAAAGAACTCGATGTCTTTGGTCTGCTAAATAAGCTTGACATAGGTAAATCCACGGGGCCCGATGAATTACATCCTAGGCTACTGAAGGAATTATCTAACTTCGTTGCGAACCCTTTAAGTACATGCTTTAACCTATCCGTTACGCAGGGTCGCTTACCGAAAGATTGGAAAAACGCCATAGTAAGTCCTGTCTTCAAAACAGGCACGAAACACAAACCTGAGAACTACCGCCCCGTTAGCCTAACTAGTGTGGTTGTTAAAATATTAGAAAAGATTATTCGGAAGGAGCTGTTTAAGTATCTCGATAAAAACCGGATCCTCTCGGAGAAGCAGCACGGCTTCAGAATAGGTTATTCTTGTCTCACTAACTTATTAGTGGCTCGTGAAAGCTGGTGCGCTCTTAAGGACCAAAAGCTACCTGTAGACGTCGCCTTCATTGATTTCAGTAAAGCTTTTGATAAAGTTCCGCACAACCGGCTGTTATATAAGTTAAGAAATGTCGGGATTGGAGGTAATTTATTGATGTGGATAAAAGACTTCTTAGTTGGGCGTCAACAAAGAGTAACGGTGAACTCAAAGTTATCTAGCTGGGAAACTGTGCTTAGTGGAGTGCCCCAGGGTACAGTTTTGGGGCCAGTGCTATTCCTCTTGTATGTAAATGACCTTCCTTGTCTCCTATCATCATCGGTCTTGCTATATGCTGACGATGTCAAGATATGGAGAACGATACGATGTAAGAGTGATAGCTTAGAACTTCAAAATGACCTGAAGAGATTATCTGAATGGTCTCAAACATGGCAGTTGCCGATAAATACTTCCAAGTGTGTTGTGATGCATATCGGTCATCAAGGCACAGATACATACACGATGAATAACACTGAGCTACCTGTCGTCCAGACATATAATGACTTAGGAGTTATCGTTAGTCAAGACTTAAAGACTACTGCACACTGCCGTGCAATAGCCGCCAAAAGTTTTAGAACGTTATGGTCAATACGTAGGGCTTTTAGTCATGTCGACACTAAGACGTTTTTGACTTTGTATACAGTGTTCGTTCGTCCTAAACTTGAGTACTGCATACAGGCGGCTAGCCCCTGCTTTAAAAAAGACAGTGAGCTTCTGGAAAAGGTTCAGAGAACGGCGACTAAGCTGGTTCCCGCAATAGCGAAGCTTCCGTATGAATCTCGACTGGCCAAGCTGAACCTTTTCCCGTTGTCATATCGCAGAACTAGAGGCGACTTGATTACAGTCTACAAATTGCTTAGTGATAAATTTGTACCTAACATGCCCCCATTTTTCTTGTCTTCCAAAACAGAGAATTTACGAGGACACTCCAAAAAAGTTCACAAGCCGAGAACAAATTACTTGTCAGCTGACTATCGACTTTCCCATCGAATCATCAACGAGTGGAATTCACTACCTCAGCACGTGGTTGAGGCTCCATCCGTCGACTCTTTCAAAAGAAAGTTGGATCAACTGAGAGACCACCATTGCCAGGACTAACATAGGCCATCGAGCCTCCTGTCCTTCCCAAACTGAAACTGAAACTGAGTCATCAATACTTGGAACCTGCTGCCTGAAGCAGTGGTGTCCGCACCTTCGATTGACTCTTTCAAGAGAAGACTGGACACTCACAGAAGCATACTAGAAAAGGACTAACATAGGCCGTAGGCCTTCTCTCCTTACTACACAAATCTGAAATCTGTTCTTACTTGTTAGACTTGGTAATCATTCATGTGAATGCGGATATATATCCTCATTGCCAATATTGCCAATCTAAATATTCTTCCAGTGAATGGCGATCACGCCGTCTGATCATTCATGTTTAGAGCTTGTGACATGATATACGATCAGGTTAGGCCCCGCACAAATGTATAGAGAGCTATCCGGTGCGCTATTTAAAAAGGACTGATATTATTGCCCGTTGAGTTAAATTTACTGTTTTAATAGTAAATTACGCATCAAAACTACTGCTTGCACTCTAATTGAATTTATTTCTGCCAAATTTTATTGTATTTGGGTATATTGACTTTGCTTCTGTGTATTTATTGGATCAAAGCATATTTGGTCAACTTTGACTTGATTTATTCGGTTAAGGTTTGAAATTTTTACATATCCATTTTTGTGCTACCACTTTCAGTTAATTTTTAATATGGTCGGCTATGTTCTCAAGTGTGGACAGCCATAGTGTTTATTCCCCGTGGAAGAATTAATGCAATTTGATGTGCAAGAAGTGGTTCCATAAGGTGTGTACCCGCTTAAATCCCACTGCCTATAAAAGGTGATCAAAATCTAAATCCCACTGGTTATGTGTGTTTTTTTGTTTGCGAAAAACACTGCTCATCAAGGAGGCAATTAGCCTCATGGCATTGGCTAACAAAAAGGTTGATGAGGGCTGTTCCGGTAACATAAGTACTGATAGCTGGGAATACGTCAGCGTCGTAAGTGTTGTCACGGCATGTGCTAGACACCCGACTGTGCAACATGCAATAGGGATTTTTATCCCGAAACAATTCTTGGGCGATACATCACTGGGTACTGGTGTGACCCAGACAAAACCAATTGAACCTACTACAGTTAAAGTGCTATTCTATTGAGTTTTTTTGGCTTTTGTGTATTTATTACATTCGAAAGCATTCTTGGTCTGTATTAAATTACTTTAGGTAAGGTTTAAAATCTTGCTAAAGTTTGTCTTGTGGTAACCTTTTATTCGTTGACTGACATTTGTGTTCATACTGTTATCATATTGTGTGTTACACCTTGATCTGACTAAAATGGTTGGTAGTACTCACAAATGTGGACAACCAAAATGTTCCCTGTGGAGGAGGGAATGCATTGTGACGAATGTAATAAGTGGTTCCACAAAATGTGCACCCATTTAAGTCCCACCGCACACAAAAGATGTCCGAAGCCTAACTCACATTAGCTTTGAATGTTTTGCTGTGCCAACAAGGCATTACTAATACAGGAGGCTATGAGCCTGTAAGAAGAACGATGGCATATGCGCTGAAAACACGGGCACTGACAGTGACGAATGTGTCAGTGTAGTAGCTGCTGTTACGCGGCGCCTCAAACAACCGACTCTGACCGACGTAAAAGTGAAATCTCCGTTGACATAAACAGGGGGAGTAGTACCACCTGGTACTGACATTGTTAATAATGCACCTTCAGTGGGAACCGAAGATCTGGATAAAACAGTCACCGTTCCAAATAGCCCCAGTGTTATGAGGGATGAAAAGTGAACTACGGTACGTAGGAAACGAAACGAAAAGAAAAAAGCTGTAGACAGTACACAGGTAGTTAGTAACTCACTGGTGGACTCAAATTGTGAGCCACAAATTGCACTACCAAGATCTGATGGTAAGAGTGAAACCCATCCTGGCGTGATTAAGAAGAAAAATCTAATAACATCGAATATTATTGTGAGCAAATTGCGGGAGTCGAACGACCCTGATCCGAAAATTAGACACGCGCATGACTTAGAAAAGCTAGGAGAATACATTCGTAGTATTTTAGCAGATAACTGCAAAGGAGTTCAGGTCAAAAAATTGGTCAGAATAGGCAAGAGGACCGAGAACAATGTTGAACCCCGTCCATGCAGACTCCTTAAGGTAATACTGCGGTCGGAGAAGAAAGGGATCTTCTGTTAAGTAGTGCCCGTTGTCACGACAATTCTGACATCCGAGTTAGACCTGACATGTCTCTCGAAGATAGAATAAAAAGGAAGAAAGCACTAGCTGAACTTGAAACCCGTCGGCAAAACGGTGAGGAAAACCTCCGGCTAGTGGGTTTTCGGATAGTCAGGTCTTGGAAGCGAATGCTACCAAGGCCTGTGTGGGTAGACTGTTCTAATTAGGAGTTTTATATGCCAACGCTCGTAGTCTACGAAATAAGTTCTATGAACTAGAAGCATTAGTGGACAGGTTAAAGCCACTTATAGTAGCAGTGACAGAAACTTTGTTAGTCCATGACGTAGACATTATTCCTGAATTACCCGGATACCATTACCTCAGGAGTGATAGACATAGATGTAGAAAAGGAGGTGGCGTCCTGTTATATATAACCAATAGCATAAATATCCGCTCCTCTACTAGCAAATCCCATGATAGCGGTACTTGTGAAGTCATTAGCTGTAAGTTGGCCATAGAATGTAGTACATTTATGCTCGGTATCATCTATCGCAGCCCAATCTGCTCAGCTGATTACTTTATTTTAGAGCACATTCATTTTTGGAGTGCAAATACCAGATGCTTGATAATAGGAGACTTTAACGCACCTGATATTAGTTGGACTGATATGACCACAGAAGGATCTATAAACTCCTTTGATAGTAGGTTCCTGATAACAATAATGGAGCATAAACTAGTGCAGCATGTATCACAACCCACACGTTTTGGTGTTAACCAGGGTTCTTCTCTGCTGGATTTGGTAATCACTCATGATACTGAGAATATTGTCGACTTAAATATTCTTCCACCGTTAGTGAATAGCGATCAAACTGTTTTGTCATTCGCGTTATGAAATAGGGACATATTAAGCGACCAGGTTACATCTCGCCCAAATGTATGGAAAGCTAACATATCAGCCATTCAGGAATGCGCTGCTAAGACAGATTGGTTAGTAGATACAAGCATACCAGTTGAAGAAGCATGGTCTGTATTTAAAGGTAAATTTAGACTAGTTACGTCCCCGTTCATACCATACCTGGTACCGCGAAGACCGAATGATAGTCCACCATGGATAACTAAAACGGTCAGGAAACTTCTTAGGAAAAGGAAGAATCACTGGAATATGTTCATCTCTACTGGCTTAGAACAATGCAGATCCAGTTATTGTAAGATTAGGAATGCCTGTAAAGCGTTAATAAGCAAGACAAGACATTCATACGAAAAAAAATTGGTTAGGGATTCTAGATATAGTCCGAAATGGTTATTCTCGTATATAAAAAGGCGAACTAAGAGAAGCGATGGAATGCCATCACTTTTGATACGAGACAATCCGTTAATCTTAGCAGAGAATGATGCCGAAAAAGCTGAAGCTTTATCGGAATATTTTAGTAAAGTGTTTTCTATCGGTAATGAGGAACGCCCAATGATTCATCGTGACCGTGACGGCTCGCTGATGGATCCTGTAGTCATTGAGAAAGATACTGTTTTAAGGCTACTTCAGCATCTCAAACCTGATAAGTCCAGTGGTCCCGATGATATTCATCCTAGGGTTATGAGAGCCATATCAGATGTAATTGCTGAACCATTAGCGATACTATTCGACATGTCTCTGAGACAGTCCAGACTTCCTAGAGACTGGAAAGATGCCATAATAAGTCCGGTGTATAAGGCTGGGAGTAGGGATTTAGTTAGTAACTATAGACCCGTTAGCTTAACTAGTGCAGTTGTGAAACTGATGGAGAAAATCATTCGGATATCTGTTATAAACTATGTTGAAGGGCAAAATCTTTTCTCCAGGGCACAACATGGTTTTCGGAAAGGCCTATCTTGCTTGACAAATCTTGTCATTGCACGAGAAGAGTGGGCTGCGGCAAAGGATCGGAATGCTCCTGTGGATGTAATTTTCATAGATCTAAGTAAAGCCTTTCATAAGGTTTCCCACTCTGGTCTTAAATTAAAACTGAAACGTTTTGGAATCCATTATACAGTCGTCGAACTCCGCCTGGAGTCCCTCCGGGGGCTGCTGCCGGTCCCAAGCCCGGATAAAGGAGGAGGGTTGGGCATGGGGTTAGCGTCCCCATCCCGTAGAAAACTAACTCGCTAAAAAAACGCTAACCAGAAAAAATTATTCAAACCTTTTAAACTCTGCCCTGGGAGTCAGAAGGTCTTCATTTAGAAGAATTATGACGCCTCATGATGAAAGCCGAATTCCTTCGGAAGTTACGAGGCCGATGCCCCTTCTGACAACCAGAGCGACCATTTATTTAGGTACATGGAATGTTCGTACAATGTGGGACACCGGAAGAGCCTTCCAAATTGCTGCAGAAATGAGAAGATACAACCTAGAGGTACTTGGGATCAGTGAAACACATTGGACACAAGTTGGACAACAACGACTAACTACAGGAGAGCTCCTGTTATACTCCGGCCATGAAGAAGAAAATGCACCACATACACAAGGAGTTGCATTGATGCTGTCCAAACAAGCGCAAAATGCACTTATAGGATGGGAATCTCATGGACCAAGGATCATCAAAGCCTCGTTCAAAACAAAGAAAGAGGGCATTTCAATGAACATCATCCAATGCTATGCGCCTACCAACGACTACAATGAAGACGCTAAAGATCAATTCTACAATAGGCTGCAGTCAATCGTCGAGAAGTGCCCAACAAAGGACCTGACTATTCTGATGGGAGATTTCAACGCCAAGGTTGGAACGGACAACACTGGATATGAAGACATCATGGGACGACACGGACTGGGAGAAAGAAACGAAAATGGTGAGAGATTTGCAAATCTATGTGCCTTCAATAAGCTGGTCATAGGCGGCACCATATTCCCACATAAACGCATACACAAAACCACATGGACTTCACCGGATCACACCAAGCAAAACCAAATCGACCATATTTGCATCAACAAAACGTTCAGGAGGACTATAGAGGACGTGAGAACCAAGAGAGGAGCTGATATAGCATCAGATCATCACTTGCTGGTCGCCAAGATGAAATTGAAACTCAAGAAGCACTGGACAACGGGGCGGACAGTATCACAAAAGTTCAATACGGCCTTTCTCCAGGATACTAACAAACTCAACAAATTCAAGATAGTCCTCAGCAACAAGTTCCAGGCCTTTCATGATCTACTCAATGGAGAAGGAACTACTGTGGAGAGCAACTGGAAGGGGATCAAAGAGGCAATCACTTCAACATGTCATGAGGTCCTGGGTCACAAGAAGCACCATCACAAGGAATGGATCACTGTTGATACACTGGATAAGATTCAAGAAAGAAGGAACAAGAAGGCAGCGATCAATACCAGCCGAACAAGAGCAGAAAAAGCCAAGGCACAAGCTGAATACACGGAAATAAACAAACAAGTGAAGAGGAGCATCAGAACCGACAAACGTAAATATGTGGAAGATTTAGCAACGACGGCGGAAAAGGCTGCAAGAGAAGGAAACATGAGACAATTGTATGACACGACAAAGAAACTCTCTGGAAATCGCCGCAAACCAGAACGACCAGTGAAAAGCAAGGAAGGCGAGGTAATCACCAACATTGAAGAGCAACAAAACAGGTGGGTAGAACACTTCAAAGAACTCTTGAATCGACCAGCTCCACTGAACCCACCCAACATCGAAGCAGCACCCACGGACCTCCCAATCAATGTTGGCCCACCAACAATTGAAGAAATCAGCATGGCCATCAGACAAATCAAGAGTGGCAAAGCAGCAGGACCGGACAACATCCCAGCAGAGGCACTAAAAGCAGACGTAGCGGCAACTGCAAGGATACTCCACATTCTCTTCAGCAAAATTTGGGATGAGGAACAAGTACCAACAGACTGGAAAGAAGGACTTCTGATCAAAATACCGAAGAAAGGCGATCTCAGCAAGTGTGATAACTACAGGGGCATCACTCTTCTCTCAATACCGGGAAAAGTCTTCAACAGGGTATTGTTAAACAGGATGAAGGACTGCGTAGACGCCCAACTTCGTGACCAACAGGCAGGATTCCGTAAGGATAGATCGTGTACAGACCAAATCGCAACTCTACGGATCATTGTGGAACAATCAATTGAATGGAATTCATCACTCTACATCAACTTCATTGACTACGAAAAGGCATTTGATAGCGTGGACAGAACAACACTATGGAAACTTCTTCGACACTACGGCGTGCCTCAGAAGATAGTCAATATCATACAGAACTCATATGATGGATTACACTGCAAAATCGTGCATGGAGGACAGTTGACAAAGTCGTTCGAAGTGAAGACCGGTGTTAGGCAAGGTTGCTTACTCTCACCCTTTCTCTTTCTCCTGGTGATCGACTGGATCATGAAGACGTCAACGTCTGAAGGGAAGCGCGGGATACAATGGACATCTAAGATGCAGTTGGATGATCTAGACTTCGCAGACGATCTGGCCCTTCTATCCCAAACGCAACAACAGATGCAGGAGAAGACGAACAGTGTGGCAGCAGCCTCAGCAGCAATAGGTCTCAATATACACAAAGGGAAAAGCAGGATTCTCCGATACAACACAGAATGCACCAATCCAATCACAATTGACGGAGAAGATTTGGAAGATGTAAAAACCTTTACGTATTTGGGCAGCATCATTGATGAACAGGGTGGATCTGATGCAGATGTGAAGGCGCGGATCATCAAGGCAAGAGCAGCATATTTACAACTGAAGAACATCTGGAACTAAAAGCAACTGTCAACCAACACCAAGGTCAGGATTTTCAATACAAATGTCAAGACAGTTCTACTGTATGGGGCAGAAACCTGGAGAACTACGAAAGCCATCATCCAGAAAATACAGGTGTTTATTAACAGTTGTCTACGCAAAATACTTCAGATCCGTTGGCCGGACACTATTAGCAACAACGTACTGTGGGAGAGAACAAACCAGATCCCAGCGGAGGAAGAAATCAGGAAGAAGCGCTGGAAGTGGATAGGACACACATTGAGGAAAGCACCCAACTGCGTCACAAGACAAGCCCTCACATGGAATCCTCAAGGCCAACGGAAAAGAGGAAGACCAAAGAACACATTACGCCGAGAAATGGAGATAGACATGAGAAAAATGAACAAGAATTGGATGGAATTAGAAAAGAAGGCCCAGGACAGAGTGGGTTGGAAAATGCTGGTCAGCGGCCTATGCTCCATTGGGATTAACAGGCGTAAGTAAGTAATACAGTCGTCGATTGGATAAGTAACTTTCTCCATGACAGGAGACAAAGGGTAAGAGTTAATGGGGCTCTCTCCTCGTGGGTACCTGTAAAAAGTGGGGTTCCCCAAGGTACAATCCTAGGTCCTCTTCTCTTCTTACTTTATGTAAATGGATTACCAACTGTAGCAAAATCATCCGGTCTACTCTTCGCTGATGACATAAAGAGTTGGAGACCCATACATAGTATGTCGGATAGAATAGTATTACAGGACGATCTTAGCTCATTGGTGGCATGGTTAGACAAGTGGTCACTAGAAGTAAATCCTAATAAGAGTGTAGTGATGCAGTTAAATAACTCTGATGAATCGTATCACTATACACTACGTGGATTCGTGCTACCCAAAGCAAGAAACTTTAAAGACCTAGGAGTTATATTAAGCAATGATCTCAAAACGACTAGTCACTGTAAGGCTGCTGCTGCAAAAGGCTATAGGGTATTATGGTCAATTCGTAGGTCTTTTCGGTATTTAGATGATGAAGTGTTTGGATTACTATACCCGATTTATGTGCGACCACATTTAGAATATGGGATTCAAGCAGCGAGTCCTTGTTTCAAATATGAAGCAGATATGCTAGAAAGAGTCCAACGACGAGCTACTAAGATGGTACAAGGTCTATCTGGCCTATCTTATGAAGACAGACTGAGACACCTAAACTTATTTCCGTTATCTTACCGTAGAGTACGGGGTGATCTAATATTGGCTTATCGTATACTGAACGATGACCTTGATATTAACATGTCTTATCTTTTACTTCCGTCTAGGACTGATCATTTGAGAGGACATTTGAAGAAAGTTCAAAAACCGAGATCAAACCGTTTACGTCTGGAGTTCCGTTTCTCGCACCGAGTAGTGGATTACTGGAATTCTCTACCGGAACACGTAATATCAGCACCTTGTGTTAATATATTCAAAACGAGATTGGACCTCCACAGTATTACAAACTGCAAGGATTAATGTAGGTCGAAAGAGGTCCTATCCTTATTACTGAAGACTGAAGGTGGTTATCTTAGCATTGTTCAAAGGTTGTCCACAAATTATAGTCTCACTTTTAAAATGGATTATTTCTATTCTCAAATACTTATGATGATAACAAAGAGCAGTCTCTCGCTTACCATATGTCTGACTTCATTGCTTCAACTGGTGCGTTATCTAGTCCTGATGCTTTCCCACACCTGCTATGTCTGATACTCGTGCCGATTTTTTCATCGCTGCATGACATTCATAAGAAATCAGTGTGTGGTACTTCGACGTCTGGCGAGTTCAGCGGAGTCGGTCTATTCAAGAGCTATTCAGAGTGTTCTTCACACTTGTCCCTCTGTTCATGAATCCCAGTCATTGGTTTGCCTTCTGTGTTCGTGACTAATCGCTTTGGTTTACTATATTTCCCTACCAGTTTATTCGTTGTACCATGTATTTGTCTCACATTTCCTTCACTTGCATCTTTTTCCGCCACCATTGCTAAATCTTACACGCATTTCTACTTGTCGAATCTACAGTTCCTCTTCACCCTCTTGTTTTTTCTGTGTATTCGGTCTGTGCCTTGGCCTTTTCTGATAGTGTTCGACTGTTCGTAATTTCTGTCTTCTTCCTTTCTTGAAACTGGTTCAGGACTTCGACAGAGATCCATTTTTTATGATGATGCTTGTTGAGGTCCAGAACTTCCTGGCACGTTGAAGTCAGTACTTGTTTGATCTGTTTTCATTTGTTGTCTATGGTAGTTTCTTGTTATTTGACTAGATCTTATTTGAGTGTGTCTTGTAAAGCTAGGAACCTGGTAATATAATATATTTCTGCCAGGGTAGGTACATGCCATTTTACAGGCATGGTCTTTATGCTACAACATTGGTTTGCTTAAAAAGTGGGGTTTTTCAATAAACGAAATCAATAGAAATAAAAGACAGTAAATTCGTGGAGATATCCCAGAGAGTTAATGATTATATTTACATTTAGGTACTGCACTGAGCGCAGTTTCTAAAGTGTTTTTTCAAAATGACTTTGGGTTCACATTGCACACCAGGCTCAAACTCGACATTATTGTGTTATAATTCTGGTCGTGCTACGTATTTATGCAATACAACTTTTTAAGTTTATAGTTGTTGTAAAGCAGGTTTATGGAGCGCTTGGTATGAGCTGTGACCTTGAAGAAACGCGTACGTCAAGTTTGTTTCAGGCTTCAGAAGCTCCATAGCTGTGCATTGAGAGCGTGATGCTGAAAAGAGAGTAACAAAGGAGCAGCAAAGCACTTGGATTTAAACGCTAGACAATGCTTAACACTTTTTAGTGGAACAGATATAGGTATGATAAATTAGTAGATTTAACTCATGCTAACTCTTGTTGTTGTAGTGAAATGTGGTTAGAGTCTCTAGATAAGAGAATGTGGTAATAAAAATCAATGAGTTGTGATATTCAACGAGGTGGAGCAGGTTCAGATGTTGGGAGGGAAGTCGAAGTTAGGATAAAGAAGTCTGCTTATTAGAGTGGAAAGTGTACCAAGAGAGTAAGTGTTATGAAGCACTAATGACTATATCTTTTATTCTCTGGTGTTTTTTAGTTTTTCTCATCTGATGCGAGACACAAGGTCCTGATGTAAAAGTCCGAGTCAGCATGTTATGGGGTTGTCTTAGTAGGATAGCTAATCCAGCATGAAATTGAAAACTATCTTGAATTCGTTGAGTTTGTGTGTATATCGAATGAAGGCTATATTAAACTTTTGTAATGCTGTTTCTCCAGTTGTCCAGTGCTTCTTTGGCTTCATTTTCATCTTAATAAGCACCAAGTGGTGACCTAAAGATATGTCGGCTCCTCTCTTGTTTCTCATGTCTTCAATTGATCTTCTGAATTTTGTAGTGGTGCAAATATGATCGCTCTGGTTCTCTGTGGTGTGATCTGGTGAGACAGACACATGTAGCTTTCTGTGTGCGTTTGTGTGGGAATATTGTGCCACCTATAATTATTTTGTTGAATGCACATGAATTTGCGAATCTGTCACCATTCTCATTCGTTTCTCCCAGTCAGTTCATGTCGTCTCACTCTATCTTCATATCCGATGTTGTCCATTCCGACTTTGGTGTTTAGGTCTCCCACCAGGATGGTCTAGTCGTTTCCTGAACACTTTTCTATGATCGACTGCAGTCTCTTGTAAAACTGGTCTTTTTTATCGTCGTTACTATAATTGGTTAACATTCATTGTGATTCCCTCTTTCTTTGTTTATAAAGATGCATTGATAATTCTGGATCCATGAGATTCCCATTCTATAAGTGCATTACGTGATTCTTTGGATAGCATTAGTGCAACTCCTTGTATGTAGGGCATTTTCTTCGTCGCCAGAGTGCAACAGCACTTCTCTCGAAGCCAATCCTTTCTGTTCAGTTTGCTTCCAGTGTGTTTCACTTGTTCCGATTATCGTCAGGTTGTATCTCCTCATTTCCGCAGCTATTTGATTGGCCCTCTCAGTCTCCCACATTGTCCATACATTTTGTATACCCATACTAATTGTTGCTCTGGTTGTTGGAAAGGACGTTAGCCTTGTGATTTTTGAAGACTCTCATCTTACTCTTATGTCAGAGGTGATGTGTGTACTCTACTATAGAGCTCTAGACAAGGTCTAAATTACTATCCAATACTTACTGGTTATCGATGTTTCTCTAACTAGTGTTGATTTTCTGCTAGCTACTTGCTTGGAAATGTATTATTTCCTAAGGATTGTACGCGAATCAGCCAATGGTTCTTTAATAATCACTGTTTCGAATTTTAAGTCGTGTTCGTATCGCAAAATCATGCTCCGTAGAACTTGAATACTGAATGGCTGATTCTTTAGCGCACACTAAAGTAGTGTAAATATCCACCCTTTTCTCCTGTATCATTGATCGGTGCAGTGGATAAACCCTTGAATTGGTTTTGTTTACTCTATAGTTTGAGCAGCGGCATTGTAACAAGGGTAAGGCAGTAACTGACTGACTGAAGGCAATAACTTATGAACGGACCAATGAAATTAGAGAGTACAAGCCTTGGATTTTGGCGCGAAGTCCATTCGTCCATATAGTTAGATTAGGAGTGAGGATAAACTTCACTCGTTCTCAATTTTGACCAACCAAAATGAAGCGGAAATCATTATTTACACTATCTTAATTGATAATGGAGGGTATGTCTCGTTCTCTGTCGTTTTCCTTGGCTACTATGAAAAATGTAAAGTTCCATACGACGAAAATACCACTCCACCATGCTATGGATGTGTCAAGTTTAGCTCACCCAGTCACGATAGAAGGAAAATTACAACACAGCAAAAGTCATGCATCCAATTATTTCAAAGTGTCTATAATTGAGTGACCAAATAAACGAAAACAAAACCGTAATTACTGACCATGATATACTCAGATGACTCGATAACGTGCAGTTTATCCCCACCATTTGGGTATTTAATTTTCAATTCTAACTCCTCACACTAACTTATAAACCTCTTTTGATCCTAGTAAGTGAATTTTCTGAAGGTCATTTCGGCGTCGCTAAAAGGTCGTCTTTAGATTATAGTCTCACAATGGTAAGTAGTTGGAGAATAATTGATTTGCGTCCACTTATCACAATGATTCGCTCGTTGATATTTCGATTTAAGCCAATTTATAACGTTAACTGCAAATTTACGTTCTTATTATTGATAAAATGTCAAATTCAACACATCTAGACATGATAATTATCAAAATTATTCATAATCAAAAGAATCTTTGTCATAAAGTTGACAACTGTCTAGTTGTTATAAAAACAATTATTCAGCAATATCTACTCACTGTTCACAGTTAATCCGCAAACCTATATTTTTTGAGTGTTGGTCTACTCCCTGAAGTAGATGGTTTAGTGGAAGAGCTTTTATTGCACTAGCGTTCTAACGGAGTTATGTCATACGCTTACTCGTTATCTTAATTTTCGTAACGACCGTAAGCGATCACACAACCCACGTAGACGATCTATCTCCGGACCACGAGACCACAACTCGGGAAACTTCCAAGCCGACACGCGTTAACGGCAACTGTAGCCGGCGAACATAGCCGTCTCTTGTACTGTAGTGAACAAGAACACAGGTGGGGATAATCGAATGTATTTACAGAGCATCTCAATGAAATCTGAGAACCATATATCAAATCGTTAATTTGCAAAATGTCCACCAATTGTTTCAAGATGCTTCAGACTTCATTATTCTTGCATTTTCATACAAATTGCATTCTATTCCCGCTCTTGCTTTCTTGATCTTCCCCCATCTTCTGCTGCCAGACATTACATTCCTGACTCGCATGATGTACTACTTATATCAATATAAGTAGCACGCACCACAATAGGACACAGATGTGGCAACGAGAGTTTGCTACCTCGTCGACACTGGCGCAGAAATTGGCGTTCTCCCAGCGAATCACAACGACCGGCTTCATGAATCGGCTTTAAACCTACAGGCAGCAAACGGAAAGCCTATCGCTACGTATGGAAAAATGTACGTTTACCTTAACGTGGGTTTACGCAAACACATTCACTGGGTCTTCGTTATTGCAGATGATTCTATGTCAATCATTTGTATGGACCATAATCTAATCATCGATACTCGCAAACGGGGGCTAGTAGACGGAAACACTAATTTATCCGTTTGCATAACTTCTTTTTCTGGTTGCAGATTATCTCCAGTCATAATTAAGCACATGATAGACCCACTTTATCAACCACTACTCGATAAGTATCCTGGGATATACCGATCGCAACCGAAATTACCGTGTGTAACCAGCAACACTACATATCACATCACGACTACAGGACCACCTGTATTCTCTAGAGCACGCCGACTAGCCCCCGAAAAGCCAAGGTTGGTGAAATACGAGTTCGACCACATGATAGACTTAGGAATCATACGACCGTCAAACGGCCCATAGGCATCTCCGTTGCACATGGTCCCTAAAAAGGACAGCGACGATTGGCGTCCAACTAATGATTATCGGCGATTGAATGCGAAAACCATTCCCGATCGTTACCCGTTGCCTCACATTCACGATTTGACAGCTTTCTTGAAAGGTACAACTGTCTTTTCGAAAATCGACTTGGTTAAAGCGTATAACCAAATCCCTATGGCTACAGACGATATACCGAAAACAGCTATCATTACTCCCTTTGGACTCGACGAATTTTCGAAAATATCTTTCGGTCTAAGAAACGCTGCTCAAACATTCCAAAGGTTCATAGACGACGTTTTCTGAGGTCTCATCTTCGTACATGCGTATGTTGAGACTACCTAATAGCAAGTCCGGACAGAGAATGACATCTCAAGCATCTGGATCTTTCATGCAATTGGTTCCCTTTATGAATTTAAATAGAGCAAGAACAAACATTGATGCAGAATAGTATGAATTCATATTATTTCGAGGTTTCTCGTCAGCTGCTTACAAACCAAAATTGTGATAGAATTTTTTACATGGAGATAGTGTGAAACAATTGATATGAGTGTAAATAACTGGATTACAATAATAACTATATATATATGCTAGAAACAGGTTAGAGGTAAAAACTGGGGTTAATTCAGGTTGGTTGGTATAATAGTTTAGTAAAGTTCATAAATTGTGTGATAATTAGAGAGATTAATGGAATTGAATAATGATAAGGTAGATTACGTAATAATAATTAAATAGAATTTGAAAAGTTAAGATAATTTAAGAGGATCAGGTGGTGGAAATGTGTGAATAAAATTTTAATTTAAGAATTAGGTAATAGGGGGGGAGTATAAAATATCTTAAAATAAGTAAATGAACAAAATAACCAAAACACAAAAAACAAACGGAAACAAAAGAGATTACCAGGGTAGTGATAAGTTTATTAAAGTCTCTTTTTGAATGCATAAATCCGGTTTCAGTTTCTTAATTGCAATGGCTTCAGCAGAGCGGAGAGTGGTAGAACCTTTTTGTCTATTGATAATTTTAAACGCGTGCAGAATATCGACGGTATGCCCGGTGTCAAGTAGATGCCGAGCTATTGCACTGTTGAAAGCCTTAGTCCTTCGCAGCGTCAAGTTCTTCGGAATATGCTCAGAAATGCGAACCTGTACTCTTCTCTCAGTTCTTCCAATGTATGTGCTACAACACGTACATGTGAATTGGTAAATGCAGTTGGAGCAACTGAGGGGAGAGGACTTGTCGATCTTCGTTTGTTTCAGTGAGCAGTATACTATTAACTTATTACTGTGAATATTTGATTTTCAACCGATTTGCCACTAATTCGTACCCATTACACAAAACAGAAACATGTAACTCAAACTTACTTACGCCTGTTACTCCTCGTGAAGGAGCATAGGCCACTCACCAGCATTCTCCATCCAACCCTGTCCTGGGCAATCCTTTCTAGCTCCGTCCAGTTGTAATTCATCCTTTTCATATCTGCTTCTATTATCCGACGCAATGTGTTCTTTGGCCTTCCTCTTTTTCGCCTCCCTTCAGGGTTCCAAGTTAGGGCTTGCCTCGTGATGCAGTTTGACGATTTGCGTAATGTATGTCCTATCCATTTCCATCGTCTTTTCCTAATTTCTTCTTCAGCTGGAAGTTGGTTTGTTCTCTCCCACAGAAGGCTATTGCTGATGGTATCCGGCCAGTGGATGTTGAGTATCTTGCGTAGGCAGCTATTTATAAATACTTGTACTTTCTTGATGGTGGTTGTTGTAGTTCTCCAAGTTTCAGCTCCATACAGTAGAACTGCCTTGACGTTCGTATTGAAGATTCTCACTTTGATATTGGTTGAAAGTTGTTTTGAGTTCCATATGTTCTTCAATTGTAGGAATGCGACCCTTGCTTTGCCGATCCTCGCCTTTACGTCTGCATCTGAACCTCCTTGTTCATCGATGATGCTTCCTAGGTATGTGAAGGACTCTACATCTTCCAGAGTTTCGCCATCAAGAGTGATTGGATTGCTGTTCTCCGCTTGAATTTGAGGACCTTGGTTTTCCCTTTGTGTATGCTGAGGCCTACTGATGCAGAGACTGCTGCTACACTGGCTGTCTTCATCTGCATCTGTTCGTGTGTACGTGATAGGAGGGCTAGGTCGTCTGCGAAGTCCAAATCGTCTAATTGATTCTGAGTTGTCCATTGTATTCCGTGTTTTCCTTCAGATATTGAGGTCTTCATAATCCAGTCGACCACCAGAAGAAAGAGGAAGGGAGAGAGTAAACAGCCTTGTCTGACTCCAGTCCTTACTTGGAATGCATCTGTCAGCTGTCCTCCATGCACTACTTTGCACTGTAGTCCGTCGTATGAGTTCCGGATAATGTTGACAATCTTCTCAGGAACTCCGTAGTGTCGAAGAAGTTTCCATAATGTCCTCCTATCTACACTGTCGAATGCCTTTTCATAATCAATGAAGTTGATGTATAGTGATGAGTTCCACTCCACTGATTGTTCGACGATGATCCGTAGTGTTGCAATTTGGTCTGTGCACGACCGATCCTTACGGAATCCAGCTTGTTGATCTCGAAGTTGGGCGTCTACTGCATCCTTCATCCGGTTCAGCAACACTCTGTTGAAGACTTTCCCTGGTATTGACAGTAGTGTAATGCCTCTGTAGTTTTCACATTTGCTCAGATCTCCTTTCTTTGGAATCTTGACGAGGTGTCCTTCTTTCCAGTCCATTGGCACTTGTTCCTCCTCCCAAATCTTTTTGAATAGAAGGTACAGCATGCTTGTGGTTGCTTCGATGTCTGATTTCAGTGCTTCAGCTGGTATGTTGTCGGGTCCTGCTGCTTTCCCGTTCTTGATTTGTCTGACGGCCATTCTAATTTCTTCCGTCGTTGGTGGGTTGACATCTATAGGAAGATCTATGTGTGCTGCTTCGATGTCCGGTGGATTCATTGGAGCCGGCCTATTCAGGAGTTCCTCGAAGTATTCCACCCATCTGTTACGCTGATGTTGAATTTCGGTGATTGGCTTGCCTTCTTTGTCTTTGACCGGCCTCTCTGGTTTACTGTATTTCCCTGCTAGTTTCTTCGTTGTATCGTAAAGCTGTTTCATATTTCCTTCTCTAGCAGCTTTTTCTGCCGTCGTTGCTAGTTCTTCCACGTATTTCTTCTTGTCGGCTCTAATGCACCTCTTCACTTGTTTGTTTGCTTCTATGTATTCAGCTTGTGCTTGAACTTTCTCTGCTCGTGTTCGGCTGTTGTTAATTGCTGCCTTCTTGTTCTTCCTTTCTTTGATCTTGTCCAGTGTTTCTATAGAGATCCATTCCTTATGATGGTGTTTCTTTAGGCCCAGAACCTCTTGACACGTTGAAGTTAATGCTTCCTTGATGCCTTTCCAGTTGTCCTCCATACTAGTTTCTTCTTCTTTCAGTAGATCTTGTAAGGCTTGGAACCTGTTGTTGAGAGCTATCTTGAATTCATTGAGTTTGTCAGTATCTCGAAGGAAGGCTGTATTGAACCTTTGTAGTGCTGTTTGTCCACTTGTCCAGTTCTTTTTTAGCTTCAGTTTTAAATTGGCTACAACTAGGTGGTGATCTGAAGCTACGTCAGCACCTCTCCTGGTTCTTACATCTTCCATTGTCCTTCGGAATTTTTTGTTGATGCAAATATGATCTATTTGGTTCTCTGTAGTGTGGTCCGGTGAGATCCATGTAGCCTTGTGTATACGCTTGTGTGGAAATATTGTGCCTCCTATGACCAATTTGTTGAATGCACATAGATTTGCAAATCTTTCTCCATTTTCGTTTCTCTGTCCCAGTCCATGTCGTCCCATGATATCTTCATATCCGGTGTTGTCTATTCCGACTTTGGCATTTAGATCTCCCATCAGAATAGTTAGGTCCTTTCTTGGCATTTCTCAATGATTGACTGCAGCCGCTCGTAGAACTGATCTTTAATGTCGTCGTTGCTATCATTGGTGGGTGCATAACATTGGATAATATTCATTAAGATCCCCTCCTTCTTTGTTTTGAATGATGCTTTGATGATTCTGGATCCGTGAGACTCCCATCCTACAAGTGCATTTCGTGCTACTTTGGACAGCATAAGAGCGACTCCCTGAGTGTGTGGAGCATTTTCCTCCTCGTGACCGGAGTATAGCAGCATCTCTCCCGTAGCTAGCCTTTTCTGTCCAGCTTGGGTCCAGTGGGTTTCGCTGATTCCCAGTACTGCTAAGTTGTATCTCCTCATTTCCATTGCTATTTGACTGGTCTTCCCGGTTTCCCACATTGTTCGAACGTTCCATGTACCTATAAAAATTTTTGCTCTGGTTGTTAGAAGGGGCATCGGCCTCGTGGCTTCCGAAGGAACTCGGCTTTCACCATGAAGCGTCATAATTCTTCTAACTGAAGACCTTCTAACTCCCAGGGCAGAGTTTAAATGGTTTGAATAATTTTTTCTGGTAAGCGTTTTTTTAGCGAGTTAGTTTTCTACGGGATGGGGACGCTAACCCCATGCCCAACCCTCCTCCTTTACCCGGGCTTGGGACCGGCAGTAACCCTATTAGAGCTACAGGCGGAGTTAGTTCAGTTTGAAGACGGTTGAAAAAAAATAAAATAGAGTCAATGATGTAATAAATGCCAAAGAGAAAAAATAAAATGAGATTTTATGGAGTAGTGAAGGAATATTTGTCACCAGGGCAAGGAAAGATTAACCACCGTCTCCTTTTGAATACATAGGTCAGGTTTTTGACGCCTGATGGCAATGGCTTCAGCAAACTTCAGAAGACTGGAGTTTGGCTGCTTACTAATCACCCTAAAGGATTGTAAGGTATCTACCTGATGTCCTGTATCAAGGAGATGTTTGGTGATTGCACTGTTCAGAGTCTTCCTTTCTCTTGTTCTAAGACTTTTTGGAACATGTTCAAAGAATCTAAGATATGCTCTCCTTTCAGTTCGGCCGATGTAGCTGCTTTGGCAGGTACACGTAAATTTATAAATACAGTTGGCGGTAACCTGAAAGGGTTGCTTGTCGATCTTTGATTGAGTTATTGAACATGTTGTTTTATAGAGAATTAAAAGTTTAGCAGCCGGATAAGTTCTGGTTATCGCTGTATTCAGTCTCTTGTTAATAATTTGTGCGACGTCATCACCTTTAAAGTTAAGATTTATATATACTGGTTTTTTATTGACCATAGTTATTTCCGTCTTCTTTTCTTTGGGCCTTTTATATTTGTCAATAAACTTTTGTGGATAAAAGTTTTCTTTTAGACATTTTTCTACGTTCATTAATTCTTCTTCCAGTTTGTCAGTGGTACATATCTTTTCTGCCCTGTAAAATAGTGTTTTAACCAACGCCTTCTTGTAACTAATTGGACAAAAACTATTGAAATTTAGGTAGAGGCCATTCCAATTACTTTTTCTATAAATTGAGCGTTGAACTGTCCCGTCTCTCCTGCGTTTTATGGCAACATCAAGAAAGTGGAACATGTCGTTCTATTCGTGCTCCATAGTAAAATGTATGTTAGTATGAGCGCTATTGAAGAGTTTGAGCAGGCGGATTGCATGTTGTCTATTATTACAGATAATAAATGTATCGTCCACATATCTGGAGTATTCGGTTGTTTCATTAATTGCCTGTTTAAGTATCGTGTTTTCAAGATATCCCATAAAAATATCTGCCATAATTGGACCGAGTGGACTACCCATTGCTACGCCATCGACTTGGCGATATATGGTGTTGTTAAATTGGAACTGAACATCCGTTGTACATATTAGTAGTAGTTTTTTGAATTCTGGGGCTGGTAAAGGTAGGAGATCATCATTCTTACAAATTATATCAATAGTTTCAAAGAGTGGTATATTGGTGAACAAAGATGTTACATCAAAAGAGACCATGAACTTGTCGTTAACATTCGTATGATTTAGTCTATCAGCAAACTGGAATGAATCTCTTAACGTATATGTTGCTAATCTACGACGAACAGGTTCTAGTTTTTCTGCTAACCAGCGTGCGACTTTATGATATGGTGAGTTAATCATTGATAGGATAGGTCTAAGAGGAACGTCATGTTTGTGAACTTTTGGTAAACCATACATATGAGGAAGACGTGAACCACGTGGTTTTAGATCGTTGTAAGTAGAATTATCAATCATTTTCTTTTTGAGGAGTCCTCTAAGCATGCCTGTGATTCGTTTTTCTGTTGAATCAGTCAAATCTTTCTGGGATTTATCTACTTTGAACCTCAGTTGGTCGTCGAGGATTGACTTCATCTTGGTGACATAATCAGCTGTATTCATTAGGACAACACCTGAACCTTTATCCGGTTGTAAAATCATCACCTCATTATTTCGTTTGATGTTTCTGAGGGCTATTAGATGTTCTTTGGATAGAATATTCGACTTTGGTGTTGATGACACGAAGTATTAGTTGGCAATATCAACTAACTTTGATTTGAACCATCCTTTCTTTTCCTCATTCATTGGCTGCAAATCTTTTAACTGGTCAAACAGATTTTTGAATTGAGCTTCTGTATCAATCCTGTCAGTATTTGGTTTCGGTATATGAAATTCGAGTCCCAGTGATAAGGTTTCTGTTTCTATACTATTAAGCTTCGTATTTGATAAGTTATAGATAAACGTCGAAGGGTTTTCCGGAAACCCCAAACATAGTTGTTCTCTTATCAGAGTTTTCGATAGAGATTTATGGAAATCCTTGCAAACCTTGATTTGAAGATTACGAATAAAGTTCATGAATTTTATTAGACATACGATGTTTAGATCATTAACGACCTCACGAAAAGCACCGGCCTAAGTTCTTAGTCGTGTAATGAGTAGTTTTGTCGATTCAATGTGAGATTTGGTAATACGTCTTAGGTTTTTAAGCGATGGTGGAAGTTTACATGAACGTAAGGATTTTACAAACTGACGTGGGAAACAGCCCGACGTGAGACATTCACCATAAAACTTGACCCTTGTCACTTCACTTGATATTCTGCAACGTACTGTCACAAGGTGATTCAGTGATTTAAATAACTGTTCAGGGGCGTTTTTTGAGAAATTTCATACACATAGTTCCCTTTATCATTTTGAAAAGAGCAAGAACAAAGATTCTAGCAGAATAGCATGAATTCATTTTATTTCGTAGGTTCTCGTCAGCTGCTTAGAACCTGTGATATTTAAAAATCATCATTACATAATGGGTTTAGATTGCTAACTGATTTTACAACCGGATAAAGGTTCAGGTGTTGTCCTAATGAATACAGCTGATTATGTCACCAAGATGAAGTCAATCCTCGACGACCAACTGAGGTTCAAAGTAGATAAATCCCAGAAAGATTTGACTGATTCAACAGAAAAACGAATCACAGGCATGCTTAGAGGACTCCTCAAAAAGAAAATGATTGATAATTCTACTTACAACGATCTAAAACCACGTGGTTCACGTCTTCCTCATATGTATGGTTTACCAAAAGTTCACAAACATGACGTTCCTCTTAGACCTATCCTATCAATGATTAACTCACCATATCATAAAGTCGCACGCTGGTTAGCAGAAAAACTAGAACCTGTTCGTCGTAGATTAGCAACATATACGTTAAGAGATTCATTCCAGTTTGCTGATAGACTAAATCATACGAATGTTAACGACAAGTTCATGGTCTCTTTTGATGTAACATCTTTGTTCACCAATATACCACTCTTTGAAACTATTGATATAATTTGTAAGAATGATGATCTCCTACCTTTACCAGCCCCAGAATTCAAAAAACTACTACTAATATGTACAACGGATGTTCAGTTCCAATTTAACAACACCATATATCGCCAAGTCGATGGCGTAGCAATGGGTAGTCCACTCGGTCCAATTATGGCAGATATTTTTATGGGATATCTTGAAAACATGATACTTAAACAGGCAATTAATGAAACAACCGAATACTCCAGATATGTGGACGATACATTTATTATCTGTAATAATAGACAACATGCAATCCGCCTGCTCAAACTCTTCAATAGCGCTCATACTAACATACATTTTACTATGGAGCACGAATAGAACGACATGTTCCACTTTCTTGATGTTGCCATAAAACGCAGGAGAGACGGGACAGTTCAACGCTCAATTTATAGAAAAAGTAATTGGAATGGCCTCTACCTAAATTTCAATAGTTTTTGTCCAATTAGTTACAAGAAGGCGTTGGTTAAAACACTATTTTACAGGGCAGAAAAGATATGTACCACTGACAAACTGGAAGAAGAATTAATGAACGTAGAAAAATGTCTAAAAGAAAACTTTTATCCACAAAAGTTTATTGACAAATATAAAAGGCCCAAAGAAAAGAAGACGGAAATAACTATGGTCAATAAAAAACCAGTATATATAAATCTTAACTTTAAAGGTGATGACGTCGCACAAATTATTAACAAGAGACTGAATACAGCGATAACCAGAACTTATCCGGCTGCTAAACTTTTAATTCTCTATAAAACAACATGTTCAATAACTCAATCAAAGATCGACAAGCAACCCTTTCAGGTTACCGCCAACTGTATTTATAAATTTACGTGTACCTGCCAAAGCAGCTACATCGGCCGAACTGAAAGGAGAGCATATCTTAGATTCTTTGAACATGTTCCAAAAAGTCTTAGAACAAGAGAAAGGAAGACTCTGAACAGTGCAATCACCAAACATCTCCTTGATACAGGACATCAGGTAGATACCTTACAATCCTTTAGGGTGATTAGTAAGCAGCCAAACTCCAGTCTTCTGAAGTTTGCTGAAGCCATTGCCATCAGGCGTCAAAAACCTGACCTATGTATTCAAAAGGAGACGGTGGTTAATCTTTCCTTGCCCTGGTGACAAATATTCCTTCACTACTCCATAAAATCTCATTTTATTTTTTCTCTTTGGCATTTATTACATCATTGACTCTATTTTATTTTTTTTCAACCGTCTTCAAACTGAACTAACTCCGCCTGTAGCTCTAATAGGGTTACTGCCGGTCCCAAGCCCGGGTAAAGGAGGAGGGTTGGGCATGGGGTTAGCGTCCCCATCCCGTAGAAAACTAACTCGCTAAAAAAACGCTTACCAGAAAAAATTATTCAAACCATTTAAACTCTGCCCTGGGAGTTAGAAGGTCTTCAGTTAGAAGAATTATGACGCTTCATGGTGAAAGCCGAGTTCCTTCGGAAGCCACGAGGCCGATGCCCCTTCTAACAACCAGAGCAAGAGTTTTTATAGGTACATGGAACGTTCGAACAATGTGGGAAACCGGGAAGACCAGTCAAATAGCAATGGAAATGAGGAGATACAACTTAGCAGTACTGGGAATCAGCGAAACCCACTGGACCCAAGCTGGACAGAAAAGGCTAGCTACGGGAGAGATGCTGCTATACTCCGGTCACGAGGAGGAAAATGCTCCACACACTCAAGGAGTCGCTCTTATGCTGTCCAAAGTAGCACGAAATGCACTTGTAGGATGGGAGTCTCACGGATCCAGAATCATCAAAGCATCATTCAAAACAAAGAAGGAGGAGATCTTAATGAATATTATCCAATGTTATGCACCCACCAATGATAGCAACGACGACATTAAAGATCAGTTCTACGAGCGGCTGCAGTCAATCATTGAGAAATGCCAAGAAAGGACCTAACTATTCTGATGGGAGATCTAAATGCCAAAGTCGGAATAGACAACACCGGATATGAAGATATCATGGGACGACATGGACTGGGACAGAGAAACGAAAATGGAGAAAGATTTGCAAATCTATGTGCATTCAACAAATTGGTCATAGGAGGCACAATATTTCCACACAAGCGTATACACAAGGCTACATGGATCTCACCGGACCACACTACAGAGAACCAAATAGATCATATTTGCATCAACAAAAAATTCCGAAGGACAATGGAAGATGTAAGAACCAGGAGAGGTGCTGACGTAGCTTCAGATCACCACCTAGTTGTAGCCAATTTAAAACTGAAGCTAAAAAAGAACTGGACAAGTGGACAAACAGCACTACAAAGGTTCAATACAGCCTTCCTTCGAGATACTGACAAGCTCAATGAATTCAAGATAGCTCTCAACAACAGGTTCCAAGCCTTACAAGATCTACTGAAAGAAGAAGAAACTAGTATGGAGGACAACTGGAAAGGCATCAAGGAAGCATTAACTTCAACGTGTCAAGAGGTTCTGGGCCTAAAGAAACACCATCATAAGGAATGGATCTCTATAGAAACACTGGACAAGATCAAAGAAAGGAAGAACAAGAAGGCAGCAATTAACAACAGCCGAACACGAGCAGAGAAAGTTCAAGCACAAGCTGAATACATAGAAGCAAACAAACAAGTGAAGAGGTGCATTAGAGCCGACAAGAAGAAATACGTGGAAGAACTAGCAACGACGGCAGAAAAAGCTGCTAGAGAAGGAAATATGAAACAGCTTTACGATACAACGAAGAAACTAGCAGGGAAATACAGTAAACCAGAGAGGCCGGTCAAAGACAAAGAAGGCAAGCCAATCACCGAAATTCAACATCAGCGTAACAGATGGGTGGAATACTTCGAGGAACTCCTGAATAGGCCGGCTCCAATGAATCCACCGGACATCGAAGCAGCACACATAGATCTTCCTATAGATGTCAACCCACCAACGACGGAAGAAATTAGAATGGCCGTCAGACAAATCAAGAACGGGAAAGCAGCAGGACCCGACAACATACCAGCTGAAGCACTGAAATCAGACATCGAAGCAACCACAAGCATGCTGTACCTTCTATTCAAAAAGATTTGGGAGGAGGAACAAGTGCCAATGGACTGGAAAGAAGGACACCTCGGCAGTAGACGCATCCGACTCAGCGATCGGAGGAGTCTTACAACAATGGGTTGACAACTCCTGGCAACCTTTGGCAATTTCCTCTAGATGGTTGCTAGACACCGAATCGAGGTACGGCACATTCGGTAGGGAACTCCTAGCTATGTATTGTGCTGTACGACATTTTCAACACTACATCGAAGGTCGTAAATTTGTAGTGGCATTGGACAATAGCCACACAATCCACAAAGCTGTGAACACGAGACTGCTCAGAAAATAGATATTCAATATTTAACGCGAAGAAATACCTAACAATGGAGAAGGCGCGAACAATGAGTTGAAATGAATTGGAGTTGATCGAATGCCATGGCTCGGCCGTGCAGGCGTGGTCCCTGCTGAATACTACCTTATATCTTTTATTCATATTATATATATATTGTTCTTTCTCTAGCCTAACCTTGTCCTATATCATGTATTGGTAATTGATACGATACAGTGAGTTGGAGTAGTCGATGGTGTGACTTCCACGTAAGATCTTATAGATTAGGCAGTTATATCATGACAAATCTACAATTTTAGGATTAGGTCTATTATTAACTCAGTAATAATATCATAGTAGACCATAATTCTACAAATTTGCCCTTTTCACTGACCATAAACCTCTTACTTTCTCCATAAGCTCCTCTTCAGACAAGTACTCTCCCCGTGAGTCTTGAAAACTGGACTACATTTCGCAGTTTACTTCAGACATCCAATACATTTCTGGAGCAAACAATGTAGTTGCAGACGCCCTGTCTCGAATAACTTCCTTGAACAGTTTCCAAGGAATCAACCTACTTAAACTCGCCCAGCTTCAAAAAGAAGACACTGATCTTCAGCACGAGTTATCGTCTACAACACTCAAGCTACGCATCAAACAGATGGGAACAGGTAACGAGACCTTACTTTGCGACACATCGACGCAACGTCTTCAATACGTTGCACAAACTTCCTCATCCAGGTGTTCGTGCAACCATCAAGCTCATGGTAGAACGGTTTTGCTGGCCTGGTATGAATAAAGACGTGAGGGAGTGGGCACGCTCCTGTGTAAGCTGCCAAAAATCTAAGGTTATCAGACACAATAAATGTCCCTTAGGCTCATTTAAAACTCCCGATGCTCGTTTCCACCATGTTCATCTGGATTTGGTAGGACCTTTACCAGATTCAAATGGATACTCTTACCTCTTAACCTACGTAGACCGTTTCACTCGATGGTCAGAAGCAGTACCTATCAAAGGCATCACTGTGGAAACAGTGGCTCGCGCCTTCGTCGAACGATGGGTAGCAAACTTCGTCTGCCCTTCAACCATCACTACAGACTGCAGACGTCAGTTTGAATCTGAACCTTTCCGTTGTCTGACCACACTTTTAGGAACCACTCGCTTCCGAACGACCGCCTATCACCCACAAGCAAACGGGTTGGTAGAATGTTTTCACTGACAACTAAAAGCTTCACTATCAGCTCCAAAAGTTTCACAGTGGACCGACACTCTTCCACTCGTCTTACTAGGTATCCGCAATGCAGTGAAAGCTGACATTGAATACACTGCCGCTCAACTCGTTTATGGAACGACACTTCGACTTCCAGGAGAATTCGTGGATCCTTCGTCCTCTTCAGTGAACATGGACCTAACCTCCTACACGAACAGGCTTACAAATCCAATGCGTTCAGTTAAACCTGTTTCCTCTCGACCTCAATCAACTGATGTTTTTGTTCAACCTGACTTACGATATAGCACGCACGTCATCGTACGTCGAGACTCGCATCAACCACTTTTCGAATCAGCATACGAAGGACCTTCCAATGTTGTTCAACGCGAACCTAAGTACTATATAATCGATAAGAACGGAACCAACGATAGCATCAGCATCGATCGCCTCAAAGCAGCGTATTTAGAAGGAAATCCTATCTACGTCGATTTTCCTTCGGTACAATCGAACGACACGACTCCGACACCTATGATACCTCATCCAACAACCAACACGCACGATGATACTTCAACAGTATCTGAAAATAAACTTAAAACAACGCGTTCTGGAAGAAGAGTAAGATTTCCAGAACATTTAAATGACAATTGCATGTAAGACACTAGTTAACATTTTGTTCCATCTCGATTTCCCATGGCATTCTATGCAATATTAAAAAATTTTAATATGCTGATATTTATACATATTTATCATTTGGCTAATATGTATATTAAAAAGATTTTTAAAAAATAATGAAAACAAAAACAAAAAAACATTTTGTAAAAATCGCTTTTACGTTATTAACATTTTTCGCTCATTTTTTGTCTCAAAACGCGTACGAGTTTATTTCGACATGCACTTACATTTTTTTTTCTTTTCCAGAACGGCTGGAAAAACGATAAAGTTTACAAGGAACCAAATTTTCATTGTACATTATTATCTTACTATATTGTGTTTCATGGTCCCTTATAGTAAGAAAAGACAATCAGGAGCTGCTAAACCTAGCGAGCTAGGAGAAAAGTGTTTACCAACGACAAAGATCGTTAGGTTTAAACTTCTGGTAGGCTGCGTCATAGGGTCATCACTACCCAAATAGAGAATGATCTATAGCGGTAAATAAATCCCAAAATAAAAAACACTGCAAGTATTCCATATTGGATGCTGACAAAATGTTTAAATGAACTCACCGACCTGAGGACGCTCGGTCATGCATCCGCACCAGATTACGTGTGGGAATGCCGTGTTCAACATCTACTGCAATCACCAGCTAGATTAGATCAGACGATTCTAGATATACCGATAGTCGTCAAATATATCTTCCAATCTCCTCGATTCTGTCTTTTGATTTCTCTTGGTGGGTGCGAGTTATATTAGAAGGTGTTACTGGTTAAAGCGTTGTCAAACACTGAATACCTGTGACATCTTCAAGGTAGAAAACTTTGATACTAGATTTGGGGTTCAGGAAGTCATTCCCCTGGGTTTCCACTATAGCCGATTCAGATCTGGCAATACTGGGGATGGACTTTCTAGAGAGATACGAATTTCTAGTTGACACTAAAAAACAACGCTTAACACTGAAAGAAGCTTCGAATTACACAAAAGGCAAAGAAAGTCACATCACATCTCTTAACTTGAGTTAAACTTCTCTAGTAAAAACAGCGAAATTCTATGATATACTGGCGGGATTTCCAAACTTATCTAGTCCAAACCCACAACTTTCCAAAGACAAACTAAAAGTAAGTCATACTATTAAAACCGAAGGTGCACCTGTGTTTGCAAGACCCGGGAGACTAGCACCAGATAAGCTCAAAATCGCTAGAGCCGAATTTGACTATATGCTACAACTGGGTATTGTCCGTACCTCTTATTGTCGGTGGCATCCTCTTTGCATATTGTCCCAAAGAAAATGAAGACGATTGGCGACCGTGCAGCGATTACAGAGCCCTCAACCGTAAAGCTGTACCAGATAAGTGCCCAATACCGCATACCCAAGATTTCACAAACGGTTTACAGGGTATGAACATATTTACTAAAGTTGACTTAGTCAGGGCATATCACAATATCCCGGCGGCTGATGAAGATATCCCCAAGACAGCTACTACTTCAACTTTCGGCTCGTTCGAGTTCGCACGTATGCGATTCGGCCTGAGAAATGCGGCACAAACATTTCAAAGATTCATGGATAACCTACTTCGAGATATGCCATTTGCACAGAGGTACATAAACGACATGTTAATTGCCAGTCCGATTTACAATCACACGAACAGCATGTAAGAGCAGTGTTAAAACGGCTGGATGAAAATGGAATAAACATACATCAAAGCAAGTGTGTTTTCGGTGTTCGAACTCTAGAATTTCTCGGTCACACAATAAACCCAGAAGGGTTCGCACCGATCAAAGAAGAAGTGGACACCAACAAACCATACCCCATACCTAGTTCCTTAAATAATTGAGGTTTTTTAGGTCTAATTAACTTTTGTCGCAGATTCATACCCATTTGTGCACAATTAATGCAACCTTTGACGGATTCACTTAAAGGAAAACCAAAAGAATTAAAACTGTCTTCTGACGCCGTCGAAGCTATTAAACAGCTAAATGATAAATTGGCTCGCGTATCTATGTTGATTTATCCGAATTCTCTTTTCCAACTTGCTTAGATGATGGGTGCTTCAGATAAAGGAGTATGCCTTACCCTTATCCAAGTGTTAATGTGCGCCTGGAAACCTATTTCCTTCTTCTCGAAAAGACTCGCTTCAGCAGAGGCAAGGTATTCTGCCGTCGGGCGAGGACTTCTTATAATCTATCTGACCATTAAGCTCTTTCGACACATGTTAGAAGGCAGAGAATTTATAGTTTTTACGGATCACAAACCACCAATGAATGCAATAAAAGCGAGAGTAGTTTATTTTATTTTATTTGAACACATAAATATTGGTACAAGAGAGCGCCAATATATATGCGCCACACAAAACAATGAAAATTCGAAGAGAAATAGAAAGAAAAAAAAAACTAGGGAACGCAAAAGAAAAAGAGAACAATGACGAAGAGATTGGAGTAAGGTAGTGTGGTAGTAACGACGGAACGAAAAGGTACAATCAGAAGAAATCTTTCAGGTAAAGGAGACACAACCACTTTTTAGAAAGAAAGTAAAAGAAGGTTACAGCAGGATCGCCACTGGCTTCTATTCTGAGCCATATCTGATAACGTCTCTAGCCACTGTGTAGCACCATCTCTCGGACCCCAACCAGGGAGTCGTGAAGGACCAACACAAGCCAGTCCTTTGCAGCTTTCTTTCATGCCACGACACCATGTCATGCACTGACCACCTCTCCGCCTCTTCCAACCAGTCCCAGAGTCGGCAAATAATGCACGACGTGGAATTCTCTGGGACGACATTCGGAGAACATGTCCAAGCCACCGAAGTCGGTGTTTCAAGATGGTGACACCAATTGAGTTATCATCTCTGTGCCCGAACACACGATGCCGAACCTCTGCATTACTGACATGGTGTTGCCACTGAATGTCAGCAATCCTTCGGAGACAGCGATGATCGAACACAGAGAGTCGTCTAACGTCCTCAACTCGGAGAGGCCAGGTTTCACAAGCATAGAGCAAAACTGCTCTCACCGACGCGTTGTAGATCCGACCTTTTACAGCCAGACTAACATCACGAAGGCGCCAAAGGTGGCCCAGATTGGCATAAGCCGCTCTGGCTTTCACTATTCGTGCATTGATCTCATCACTCACACCCCCACCAGCACTTATGCAGCTACCCAGATACACGAACTTCTCAACTACGTCTATCTGCTCACCGTCCAGGGTGAGTACAGGATTAGAATCCTGCCAGTCTTGTAGAAGTACTTTGCACTTCGAAGGTGCAAAGCACATACCATACCTACGGACACTGATTGCCAACTGATTAAGTGCGGATTGCATGCCTTGGGCATTATCGCACAGTAAGACAATATCGTCCGCATACTCAAGGTCGAGAAGTCTTTCTCCAGGCAACAGATCCACACCACCATTACTTACATTCATCAGAGCTGTTTCCAGAATGTCATCGATGGCAAAGTTGAAGAGGAATGGTGAGATTGGGCAACCCTGCCTAACCCCACTGCTCGAATGGAACAATGGAGAGAGGTGGTTGTATGCCCTCACTCTGCCTGAGGTGTTTTTATACAGGGCTTTTAGGATGTTAATAAACTTCTCAGGCACACCCTTCTTCAATAGACAATCCCAGAGAACAGTCCTGTCCAACGAATCGAAGGCAGCCCTGATGTCAAGAAACACTACGATTGTTGGCCTTTGAAAAGTATGGCGGTGTTCTAACATTTGGCGGAGGGTGAAGATATGATCAATACATCCTCGACCAGAACGAAACCCAGCCTGCTCCTCGCGAGTCAATCTTTCTCGGGTTTTGAACAACCTACGAAGAATGACGGAAGCCAATAGCTTGGACGCAATCGGAAGTAAACTTATCCCCCGATAGTTGTTACAAGAACGACGTGAACCCTTTTTAAAGATAGGGACAACTATCGACTCATTCCATGACGTTGGTACACACTCTAGTTCCCAAACCTTTGTAAACAACGTCGTCAATTCCTTAGTCAAAAAGTCACCACCATCTTTAAAAAGAGCCGGAGGTAAGTCATCTGGGCCAGGTGATTTGTAACGCTTCAAGAGTTGGAGTTCCTTGCGGACTTCCTCCTCATTTGGTGGATCAGTCGTCACCGGCCATGGAGGGCAGGACAGTCTGACCGATGTTGCCGGAGCAGCAGGCCAGTTGAACTGCCCTTCGAAAAATTCTGCCCATCGTCCAAGACGTCGATGGATGTTAGTGATTGGCATCCCATCATCCTCGCAGATTGTTTCACTCACACCAGACTTCTTGCTGCCAGTGGCTCGGATGAGCTGGAAGAGCTTCCGGTAGTTACCAGATGCAGCTGCTGCTTCCAGCTCATTAGCACGCATCGACCACCAGGCTTCTCGGTCCTTACGCAAGCTTTGCCCAATCTCCTTACGTAACATCCTTCGTTTATGGTCAAACTCACGGTCACCCGGAGTAGACCGACGGGCTTCAATGAGTTGTAAGGAACCAGAAGAAACCCAGTGCTTAAAGCGGGACGTTTCGCAAACCCACAACTGACTGTTCCCGCCATTTTCATGGCGTCATGCAATTGCAACCAATGCTCATCTATACTTTTCGGTGGAGTGGTAGCTAGCCTAGAGGCTAGCTCGGTTCGATACTTACTTGCAACAGAAGTTGCAACCAGCTTGCTAACATCAATCCGTTGATGGCGTTCACTTCGTTGTCCACTGAAAAGTAAGGTAAGATTGGCGCAGACCAAGGCATGGTCAGAGTCCAGATAGGTACTCCAAAAGGAGCGGCAGTCTTTTACACAACCACGCCAGCGGTAGCTGATCGCGATGTGATCAATCTGAGTCCAGGCTTGAGATGCAGAGGGAGGACGCCAGGTGGCACATCGGCGATGACTGTGCCGAAAGTTAGTGCTAGCCAGAAACAGGTTGTGGTCTGTGCAAAGTTGCAGTAGACGGTCCCCGTTATCTGACCTGCGACCAACGAGTCCCCATCGGCCACCTAAACGACTCTCTTCTGTGCCTAGACGCCCGACCTGAGCATTCAAGTCTCCGGCTAGTACTACAATATCTGTCGAACGCACTTTCTGGAGAAGAACTGATAACTGGTGGTAAAACTCATCCTTGATTGCATCCGGGCTGCAATCTGTCGGGGCATAGGCGGAGATGACGAAAAGACATCGTTTCTCACGCCGATTTCTTCTCACTTTGATGGAACTTTCTAATCTAACAGCACATAACCGACTGTTAATGGGGATCCAATCGACTAGTGCTGCCTCAGCTCTAGCGCTTAGTGCGACACCAACGCCAGCAAGACCAGACGAAGATGCCACAGGGTCCCCGGATAAGCGCACGTAAAACAAGCTTTTCGAAGCGACAGATGGAGATCGAATTTGTAGTACTTCGCCAGAGTCTTGAATACGGGTCTCGGATAGACAACACACGTCGATATTAAGACTTTCCAAAGACATAGCCAGCCCTATCTGTTGTCCGACCTGCATAAATGTGCGAACGTTGAAGGCAGCCAGTTTGAATGGTGCACGTGGTTTCAGAAAATCTGCTTCAGTCCTCGTATTCGGTGGTAACATACAATTTTCAACCGGACAGTGACTCGAGAACGTATAGATACAGTCGGATTTCCGCCAAAGACGAGCCGCTGTATAAGTATAAAAGAGGGTGAGTAATGTGGAAAATAATAATAATAATGATAATAATAACAATAATGACAATAATACTAGTAATAATAATAACAGTATTAATAATGACAATAATTGTAATGATAATAATCTGAATCAATTGTTTGTTTTTCAAAGCAAGAAAGGTAATTTCCGTAGGCATAAAGAGTTCATCAATTTGTGTGTGGGCTGTGATACTGCCCGGGTGCCCAAACCGAAGCAGGTGGTTATCTTAGGGGGCCACTCCCCGAGCCTTTGACCTAAAGGTCTAACCCACAAGGCAGTGGAGCATCGTAAGGAGATGCAGTCCCATGGTAGCCGGTGACCAACGATTGGTTCATACGCCATTCGTTCCCGCAGGATACTGGAGCCCATGTGCACCATTGATTTGGAATCCGGTTAAAGCGCCGGACATTCGCTTTTCGTCCTCTCATTTTCGTAGACAACACCCCCGCCACGAGAAGGCAATGAGTAGGACTTCCCTGGCAGAGGCTGTATACGCGTGGCCGTGTGAGAGTATTTCGAGAGGGAGAGCGGACTCTCCCCACTCTCGGCCGTACCAGGGCATTCAGGGGGGACAAATACTCACCTCGAGAAGTCCGACATGTCAAAGTTCAGGACAATCAGGAGGCCGATGCTTTATTTATGCTGGAAATGAACGTGTTACAGCAGTCTACAGTAAACTCCGGGACGTTGAGACACGAACAAGTGAGGGATCTAGAATTACAAAACCTACTTAAAACAAACAATTCAAGTCTTAAACTAAAACCGTCACTATCTCCTATCGACGGTATCTTAATTGACTGTGACAATGCCGCAACTTTTCGTTCCCAAAATCATGCAAAATTTGATACATAATAACTTTTGTTCCTTGTCTCATCCTGGAGCAAAAGCTTCAGCTAGACTAATCAATGCCAGATATATATAGCCGAATTTACAGAAGGATGCACACAAACGGGTTAGAAAGTGTGTAACAGGTTGGTTGGCTAAGAGTTGACCCCAAACAACCAAGTATATGCCAAAACAGTATTGTTCAAGTATTCATTCACTTCCTTGTTTTGTATAAGCGTTAAATTCCCTACTATCTTATATTGAATGTTGAGAGCCTTTTTAGTGTGATCATATAACCCATCTTTATTCAGATTTTTTTTAATTTCTGACATTTAAGAATCAATAACCGTGAAGATATAGTACAGTGCGTTACTGTAAGGTTACTATGTCAGCCGCATTGATTCCACATACCTAATTTTAAACAACTTATAAGGGAACTGTTTAGTAATCATAACATTGAACTGACAATATGAATATCACGACTATGCTAACGTTAAACCAATTATTATTAGTGGCCTATACAAAGTCATGGAACTTAACATTAGCGTTATAAAAGAGACATTTCATGTCAATAACTGATATATATATATATATATTCGTTAGTTTAAATATAACGTAAAATGGAAATTTACTAAAATTGTAGTTTTTTTTCTATAGTAATAATATTCATGTAATCAAAGGACTTATACTTTTCCAATATGGCACTTTGATATATCAATCTGTCCTCTTGTCATTTTTTCTCTCATATGTGCGCGACTTACGGGCAACAAACAGCGTATTGAAGGTGGGTCTGGTGAACAAAAACGCAGGCCCCACACGCACTCGAACCTCTGCCCTCCTGAATACTAGACCGCGTGCTTAGCCGTTAAGCCACGTCAGACCACGGTAGAAGTGACTTCAACATTTCCTTACACCAATTAATCACTCATAATACTAATGAGTAATAGGACTTACACACTTCTGAGGTGCAAACCAATTCGTCACTTGGATGATTTGACGATATATTGCTTCAGTATATCATGCATACCTAAATCAAACAAGAAAAGGGTATTTGACACAACTATACTTGATCCGCATACTCTACACAATTTTTTTGCTTCTTAACCGTATATTCTTTTCCGTTTCGTGGAGTATTCTGATGCAACCTTAGTTACGCACCTAGTTGTAAAACGCGGTCATCACAGGCTCAAGGTCACGCGTTTGATCGATTTTGTTAAAGAGTCCAACTTCTAGCAAGTTCACCCTTTTACATATATGCATTACAAAAATGTTTTTTTTGTTTTCATGGTTTTTCGTGCACAAGATATCTACACTATGTCTATTTTCTTCCAGAATACCAATCCGTTCTGGAGACCAAGCACTTACATGGAACCGAACAATTATCAATTACATTTATGTATTTCCATTTTGTATCTTATTATTTTATGCAGGCAGTGGAGCAGTTCTTCAGGTTTGCTTGATTTTCGCCATTGCCTTTGAAGTAGATTCTTCTTTACCTTTTACTTGAGGGCGACTCAAGAGGCAGGTGGGTAAACACCTGATAGCCGGTCTGAGCACGGAAAAATCGTACCTCACCAACATGGTGTTGGGTAGCCCGCTCGCGGCACTTCCTCAGATATTCTTATTCCACATTCTCACACTTTCTCTTGAAAGCACGCAGCAAACCGTCGGCGATAGTTGTAGAAGAAATCACATGCTACAAAATAAGATGACAAGCTAGTAAAGAAGAGACATCCATGGACTATCATTGACAGCGTCAGTCGTCACTGATTGTAAGTCAAACAGTGAGGGAGTTGATAATTTTCCCTCGGGATGAGAAATAGAACTAAGGTGTTTTCGATAGTTAGGTTAATCGAACCGACGTTCCCATGGAAGTCGATTCTAGGGGGAAGCTAATGTAACAGCTTAGGTTGGTTGGCTAAGAGTTGACCCCAAACAACCAAGTATATGCCAAAACAGTATTGTTCAAGTATTCATTCACTTCCTTGTTTTGTATAAGCGTTATATTCCCTATTATCTTATATTGAATGTTGAGAGCCTTTGTTTGTCTGAACAGATAATCCCACGCTCCACTGTGACCGCGCTAAGATCGAAATAAAGACCTATTCACTACTTGTCTGGTTTCTTCTATCAATAGCAGGAGGGTTACTTTAAGGCACGAAAAGTGTTCGGCATGCCAACAATCAAAGGTTAATCGTCACACAAATTAAACCATAGGTGTTTTCGCGCAACCAGATGAACGTTTTGCCCATGTGCATATCGACTTGGTAGACCCTTTACCACGTTTGAACGGTTTTAATTATTTCCTCACATGCATAGATCGATTTACCAGATTCCCTATAGCCATCCCGATAGCGGACATCACAGCGGAAACAGTAGGTAATGTTTTCATGCAGAACTGGGTAACCATTTTTGGTACACCCATAACAATAACGATGGATAGAAGAGCGCATTTTGAATCCCAACTATTTAATACCTTAGCTAAACGTTCTTACGGAAGTCAATCCTAGGGGGAAGCTAGTGTAACGCCTTAGGTTGATTGACTAACAGTTGACCTCAAACAACCAAGCATATGTCAAAACAGAATAGTTCAAGTATTCATTCACTTCCTTATTTTGCATAGGTGTTATATTTCCTACTATCTTATATTGAATGTTGAGAAGCTTTGTTTGGCTGAACACGTAGTCACACGCTCCACTGTGACTGCGCGAAGATCGAAATAAAGACCTATTCACTACTTGGTTGGTTTCTTCTATCAATAGCACGAGGGTTCCCTACAGGCACGAAAAACTCATATCGAAGCCTTCAATTTTATGAATGAAGAAATGCCAGGAGTGCAAATGATAAAATATTACCAACTATTGAACGAACGTGGAGTTGAGTAAAACGCTAAGTCATGAAGATGTTGTTTCAATAGACTCGGAAGAATTCAATAAGGGAAGCAACAACTTAGAAGATGCTCACTGGTAACGAACTGTGTGACATATGCCATCTTGCTCAACCACAAAGTGAAACAGTCGAATGAAGAACGTGGATTGTTTGTCGCTCCAATGCTATGTTTCATCCTTTTTATTGTTAGGACCCACGGCTGCAATTTCATGGTTCCATTGTCCCATATGTCGCGCGGCTACGAAGTTTAATGAGAGACACGGCCGTATTAAAAATTGGTATTACAGACAAAACCGTACATTCATATTTCAGTTACTAACTGAAAATCTAATATTTTTTCCACTTTTTATGAAGTCGCTGTTGCTGCTATACGTAGATGGGGAGATGAAACACTCTAAGATAAATGACTGTGCTGTTATAACCAAGAGACCGATAGAAGGCGCTTAACAAGGCCACTCATAGTCTGACTTCAATTTTTACTTCTTAATTCGTTACAAATCGCATCAATAAATTACTATCACTCGCACTTCACATATGTTCCCTGTACTTTTGCACACAGTTCAGCCATCATTACGTTTAACGTTAATTATTTATAAACCGATTTTACTGTTCATCTGTTAAATTTCATATTTTTTGGAAACCAAGCAAAGACCATCCTTATATATATTCGAAAAATATCGTTAGGCAAAATTCCATTTTTATGAGGAACCGATTACACTGTACTAATGATATATTTAACAATAATAAATGGTGACAGTTGTATGACCAGTAGTTTTGGCTATACTAAATGTTACTGGCTCAAAATAACGAGAATGTAGACAAATGGTTAGCGAAGTTATCAGTCCTTTTGTGCATGTAATACATATTATCTGGACATGATTTTCGGTACCTATGCATAATATCCGTTTCATAGAAGGTGGAAAACAACTACACAGTCATCAAATAGTACCCGTTTTGCGAGTCGTATACATGAACATGTGGATTGTGCACTAAGCCGTATATCCTTCACGCATGAAAACATAAGAATACATTCAGCCGTACAATAACAAAACCGTTATTATCTGCGCTTAGGCTAAATTGTAATAGCGTTCATCGATAAGCAATATTTGTTGTGGTTAGGAGAACTCCGAGGAGCATGACGAAGCCTCCAGAGGCTCCGAAGTAGTCTAAGAGATTCCACCCAATTAGAAATATTTTCTTAAGTAATACAATGCAAATAATAGTGATAAAAATGTTTAACAAATAATTAAAAACATTTAAAAAACGAAACTGACGTGATTAGTGAAGACATATGAAGTAACGCACATATCACTGTTTAATTGATTAAGCTACTCTACAATAAGCTGCATGGCATATAGTAAACAATAACGAATTAGTGAACTTGGCTCTTTCATATTTCAAATATTAAAAACGTTTGGATTGTCACTATGATACTAAATTGAAAAATCGAGATAATAGTTTGATCTCACTACATACTTACAAGACATTTGATATTGACATCACGTGAAATAAACCTAACTGTACACTTACCGAGCACGATAACTGATTCATAATAATATATATACAGACAAGCCATCTTGTCATAATCATATGCTGGCCAACTACATAGATTCGGCATAGTTGAAAACAATTTTGTGTTGACAGTTGGCGAAATCGCGCAACAGCCACTTATTTAACTACGGACTACTGTACTGCAGAACATAATATTTCGTTTATTATCGATCCCTTTTTGGAGCGAAGCAAAACACATCCACTGTATTAAGAATTGCTATCTACAAATGTCACCTATACATAAATAATCTTCGGTTCGCTCTCTTAAATTATTATTCATTTACGAAAGCGTAAACTGTTATTTTTTCACCAACCTTTGAAGCTTAACGTGAATAGTATGTATCCTACATATGATCTTATGACAATACCTTATTCATATATTTACCAGTATATCAGCGATGGGACACCGTTTCCATAAATGTAAAAACGAAATGACATAATAGTGATTGCATGTCACAACCTGAAAAAAGTTGTGCATGGTAATGTGAGTGGTGTTAAGCGTGTTTGAGCCATATGGACACATCGTAGGGCCTTAAAATGTTCTGACGAAGATGTTTACGGTATTATACACCACCTAAAAGAGGCCACCTAGAATATTTCATCCGAGCGTCAAGTCCATGTCTTCTTATCAGAATGCCGAGATGCTTGAGAGCGTTTGACGTATGAACACCAAGTTAGTGGCTGACATTTCTGAAATCTCCTACGACAGGTGGTCGGATCGCCCAAACATTTTCCATCGTTCGTAGGAAGGAAGTTGGTCTTATATTGGGATTCTGTATCTAAAATAGTGAGTTGAGCGTTAAAACGTCTTTTAACTTTCGTTTCATCGGGAGTAGTTGCCTGCGAGACCACTGCAAGAAGGCTAAAAAACAGAGATCGAACAAACACAGTGATATTCCCTTCTCGTCCTCAAAGACTAGAAAGCTATACCGAGAAAATTATCAGCCCCATCGGTAAGTACTTTCGGAGAGAGGCCGTACCTACACCTGAAAAGAATCTTAAAGCTTCGGTACATGTCACAAGGCCTGATATATTTATTACTGAAAACTGAAGACAGGTGCAAACTGAAATTTAATTCCGAATCTTCGGTCATGTATGGGACTGAAACAGGCTTCAGATCTGTTACACCAATGCACGAAGCTTACTTAACAAGCGATCGGAACTAGGTGTACAGATTGAATCTACAAAGCCAGATATAATTGCAGTAACAGAAACCTGGCTGACACAGGCTATACATAGTATGGAACTTGATTTCGAGGGTTTTACGTTAGTAAGGGCTGGCAGAACACAAAAGCGTAAAGGAGGGGGAGTGGCTCTATTCATTAGGAATGCCATCCTATTTGCCATTATCGATAGTGTATCCCATGAGAGTGGGACGTGTGAATTAGTTAGTTGCCGCTTGAAATGCAAGGGACAAGAGCTGCTGATTGGTTTGGTCTATCGCATTCCAAGCTGTGAGGTAAATGAAGTCCTGTTAAGCAGTCTCAATACTTGGTCCCAAAGTGGTCGTTGTCTAATCCTAAGGAACTTTAATGCACCTATGGTAGACTGGGAAAATCTGCGAACTAAATCGTCGGAGAATTCTTTCGAGCAGGAACTAGTTGATGCGGTTATCACATGTTCCTTAGTGCAACATGTGAAAGAAGCGACTAGGTACGACCCGGACACTGGATCATCCTTATTAGATCTTATACTGACTCACTATGAGGATGATGTTGCGAACCTCCATCATATGCCACCCCTAGGTAAAAGTGACCACGCAGTTTTAACTTTCGACTTCCATATAACTGCCAGTCATGAGGACGCGTCAGTCCAGTCCAGACCCAACGTCTGGAAAGCAAACATACCAGACATCATGCACTCAGCATCGTTAATAGATTGGACAATAGACCCAGAGTCCTCGATTGAAACGGCCTGGGACGCATTTCGAAATTCATACTTAAAAGTTACCACACCTCACATCCCTTGGACTATACCAAAGGGGCCGAAAAACTCACCACCATGGTTCAGTAGGGAGGTCCGTATCCTTCTCCGTAAGAAAAGGAAAACGTGGGATAGATTTAGGTTACTGGGGACTGATGAGTCAAAATCTCAGTATCGAAAGGCTCGGAACACTTGTGCCTCGACCCTCCGTAAGTCTAGAAAATTGTACGAAGAAAAACTTGTTAAGGAATCCATAGAATGTCCTAAACGCTTGTATTTCTATATAAACCAAAGGACAAGGAGAAAAGGAAATATTCCTGCTCTATGGGGAGACAGTACTGCTTCATAATTAATGGAAGACGACTTTGGTAAGGCTCAAGTGTTCTCGAACTACTTTAGCAACGTATATACCGTAGAAGCGCCCTTCTCGTCAGCGTATACAGATCCCCCCACACATACACTGGATAGCGTGACCATTAAAGAACTCGATTTCTTTGGTCTACTAAATAAGCTTGACATGGGTAAATCCACGGGGCCCGATGAATTACATCCTAGGCTACTAAAGGAATTATCTAACTTCGTTGCGAACCCTTTAAGTATATGCTTTAACCTATCCGTAACGCAAGTTCGTTTACCCAAAGACTGGGAAAACGCCATAATAAGTCCTGTCTTCAAAACAGGGACGAAGCACAAACTACCGCCCCGTTAGCCTAACTACTGTGGTTGTTAAAATATTAGAAAAGATTATTCGGAAGGAGCTGTTTAAGTATCTCGATAAAAACCGGATCCTCTCGGAGAAGCAACACGGCTTCAGAATAGGTTACTCTTGTCTCACTAACTTATTAGTGGCTCGTGAAAGCCGGTGCGCTCTTAAGGACCAAAAGTTACCTGTAGACGTCGCCTTCATTGATTTCAGTAAAGCTTTTGACAAAGTTCCGCACAACCGGCTGTTATATAAGTTAAGAAATGTCGGGATTGGAGGTAATTTATTGATGTGGATAAAAGACTTCTTAGTTGGGCGTCAACAAAGAGTAACGGTGAACTCAAAGTTATCTAGCTGGGAAACTGTGCTTAGTGGAGTGCCCCAGGGTACAGTTTTGGGGCCAGTGCTATTCCTCTTGTATGTAAATGACCTTCCTTGTCTCCTATCATCATCGGTCTTGCTATATGCTGACGATGCCAAGATATGGAGAACGATACGATGTAAGAGTGATAGCTTAGAACTTCAAAATGATCTGAAGAGATTATCTGAATGGTCTCAAACATGGCAGTTGCCGATAAATACTTCTAAGTGTGTTGTGATGCATATCGGTCATCAAGGCACAGATACATACACGATGAATAACACTGAGCTACCTGTCGTCCAGACATATAATGACTTAGGAGTTATCGTTAGTCAAGACTTAAAGACTACTGCACACTGCCGTGCAATAGCCGCCAAAAGTTTTAGAACGTTATGGTCAATACGTAGGGCTTTTAGTCATGTCGACACTAAGACGTTTTTGACTTTGTATACAGTGTTCGTTCGTCCTAAACTTGAGTACTGCATACAGGCGGCTAGCCCCTGCTTTAAAAAAGACAGTGAGCTTCTGGAAAAGGTTCAGAGAACGGCGACTAAGCTGGTTCCCGCAATAGCGAAGCTTCCGTATGAATCTCGACTGGCCAAGCTGAACCTTTTCCCGTTGTCATATCGCAGAACTAGAGGCGACTTGATTACAGTCTACAAATTGCTTAGTGATAAATTTGTACCTAACATGCCCCCATTTTTCTTGTCTTCCAAAACAGAGAATTTACGAGGACACTCCAAAAAAGTTCACAAGCCGAGAACAAATTACTTGTCAGCTGACTATCGACTTTCCCATCGAATCATCAACGAGTGGAATTCACTACCTCAGCACGTGGTTGAGGCTCCATCCGTCGACTCTTTCAAAAGAAAGTTGGATCAACTGAGAGACCACCATTGCCAGGACTAACATAGGCCATCGAGCCTCCTGTCCTTCCCAAACTGAAACTGAAGTTGGTCTCCGAAATCATGCAAAATATCAACCTTTAGGCTTATTCTTAGCGGTATTATGTATATTTACAAGTGCGAAATCCACTAGATTTTAAGGTGTTGTTTTTGTTTTACCGTACTTATGTCCACGTCTGTGGAGTTCAGTGGTGAGGGTTGGCACACTTATTGACATAATTGCGCATGTTGGCAAGTGTGGTCTCATGAGTGATCAGACATCTCTGCCGTATCCAGGTATATTTAACTTGAATATGTATGTTCATATTACTACTTATAATTAATTTCACATTCCTAGTAATAACAGGTCAACCGACGCTCAGCACATGGTAAGTCGACATACACTTCTTAACACTCATGCTTTTAGGCAATGTCTTACTATGTAAGTCAATGGGGTGGTTTTATACTTGAATGTATTCGCCGTATTCATGTCGTAAGACACTTCTAAGTCTGCTCTCTCAGTTCTATGAATGTAGAGAAGTGGTTATGTAGTAGTTTCTTTCTTTCAATTTTTCGTCTAACTAATTTAAATGCCTCTTGTTTTTACAGCCCCAAACAGGTGCGCGCTTAGGTAAGCCCACTGACTTAATAACTTTCCTCTAGAAAGTATGGGCGTACCTGCCCCTAACCCGTTCTATCCTCTCCGCCATCCGGATCAGCTCCCTCGGTTTTTTTGCGGTGGTATGACACAGGCTCCATTTCTTTGCATGTCTGTCTCCGACGTTCAGCCGCACGACCACATGGGTGTCGCTGCGCACACTGACTGTGCTCAGTACCAGCATACTTTTTACAACCCTATTATTCCTGCCATCCAAACAAATCCAAACCAGGCAAGCGGAAACCAACCGCTTAATACTGCGCTACCAAAGCCAGTCCGTGAAAAGAAACCATTAAGTGTGTTTGATCCTGTAACAAAATCAAAACTTAATCTAGAAGAAGCATCAAGAATCCCTTCTGAATCACGCAAGAAAGAACCATTAATTATACAACCTAAGGCGGATGAAACGCCTCCCTTATCTCAAACAAAAGACGAAAGCGAAAAACCTGTCTGCACTGAGTACAAGGATGAGGGTATATCAAGCGTAGAGACAGCGTCACAAGAAGATGCCCCACCTAAAGAAAGTGTGGGTTCAGACGACTTGTGTAATGAGGTCCTTGAGCATGTCAGATCACTAGATGAACGTTTGTCACAAGAAGACGAAACCGAGTGGGAAGGTGCAAAAGAAGAGGAGGCAAAAGAAGAGACGATGGACAGACAAAGATATCCACGTGACTTCATTCTTTCTTGTAAAGCTTCAGGCGTTGTATTGTCGTTAGATAACTATAGGGTAAGAAACCCCTTTATTAATTTTGATGTAATAAACCTAGGATATCATGAATAGCTTTGCAAATATAAAAAGGGTAAGTGCTCTTTAAGTTCATTCTATCTGTTAGACTCGTAATCAATCTAATATACACAGAGGCAGAGTTATTCAAATACCCACAACTATTACTATCAAACGTGTTGAAGGTGCTTTCGTCCCGTCAAAACTTGTTCATCACGGAGCCAATAATGTAACAGATAGGTCAAAGGATATCGCTCGAGAGCTAAATATGATTTTAAACCGTGTTTCGGCCAGCAATTTAGAAGTGACTATCAGTGATATTGAGAAGCTTAACATCGCAACACCCGAAGATCTCAGTCTTTTGGCAAGAACGATTTTCCAAAAAGTAAGTCCAAGTGCTCGTACTAGATGATTAGTTCATTAGTGTAGTTAATTACATGGGAAAGGAGCACAAGTACTATTGTTTATTTACAAGACTCGGTGTTTCCCTATCATGCACCGGATTTCTCTGTGTTGTATTCAGAAACTAACAATACAGATTTCAATACAATGTCTATGGTTTCAACAAGCGTGAAATAATGTGATAGGTGGTGATTTCCACATAACCTTTGCTTAGAACTAAGCACACCACATACGAAAAGTTTTGAATGCCATTCCTGTCCGTAAGTCCTAGTGACTAATCCAAAAGGGTTCCTTGTGCAATTAATTTCCGTTTATAAAGGTGTGCTCCGTCTATCTGCACCAGCTTGTGTGCCTAGAGTATTTTGGTATATGTACCGACAAAGGATAACTGTAAGGGCACTTACAAATGGGCCGAATAAGTTAGGTAAAAGTACTACAGCATTTGTCATCGGCTATCAGCAACTATATTTTTGATTTGTCAGCTTATCAGACCAGAAAGTGAATTGTCCACTCACTGGGTGCTAGCGCATTCCTTATTAAGTATTTCTTCACTACTCGTGGGGTGTCCCCAAAATTTTTGAGGAAAGGAAAATTGGTTAAGATGGATTTTCGTCACGTGAATTTACAGTATAAATCCTGTTCTTATGCGTTAAATGGATTTTACACTGGGACTCATGTTGACTGACGATTACTCTTAAGCTATGACCAATGATATATATAGCTAGTTATCATGAATGTATCTTGAGTTCTGATGGATCCCGAGCAACAGAGCTAACAAGTGAACTCACTATTGTTAGTAATACAAGGAAGAAAAATAGCAGTAGTCTTGTTCGCAGTGTGGGTTACAAAATTGTGGTTTAGCCCTTTAACATGCCAGTATTGTATAGTAAACATTGCAAAAGTTTGTCTATTACATTAAAAAAATACTGAATGTCTTTATGTTCCAAAACTAAAACTCTTCAATGCACCAGAAACCAAGTCCCAATCTGGTTTTTTATATGTTTGCTGATGCGAATATGGTTACCTAAATTCAAGTTTTAGTCAAAGTAGGTGCTACAGCAATTTGTCCTTAAAATGATTATCTGTGTTGATACGAGTCAGACGAAAGTTTAACTTAGTGCCCCACCATCTCAACTTAGTGCTCCAGATGGTCCCGCTACAATTCTTGGACCACAATTCTCTAAAATCCCTAAAATCAACTCAGTCTACTGATCGCTTTCAATTTGATTACCTAGTTAGTTTCGAAGCTCTAAACCCACTATTACCCTTACTGTTAGTAGATGGTAAGCTTTGATCTGGTTAGGCTTTCCTACCCATACTTCCAGGGATGAATTTTTGTAAAAACAATACAGTGGTATGTTTTGATCCTCTCACTTTTCTCCTAAATTTTCACGCTGCATACATTTATTGCTTTCCAGGTTATCAGGCAGTCAAAATACTGTCAAGTCTTCGCGAATTTATGTAAAAACCTAAAAGGGGTATGTTTAAAAAGTTGCGTAATACCTTTTAGTTGGAAGTACAAGGTTCAGAACGCTTTCCAGTGTTAATTCTACAACAAACACAAGAGCTGTTCAACAAACCATTAGATGTATGTTTAAATAATGTTTAATCACCTTTCAGGTTCTTATAACTGAATTAAATGCCACCATTGATGCTAAAATTGCAGCAGCCAAGGATGAATCAATAAAACGGATGCTTGAAGATGACCGAGAAACAAACATTCAGAAGACAACTGATTCTTACTATGGAAATATGACGTTCATTGCTGAACTCTATCTTGTTGGATGTATTCCAATCAAAACTATGACTGAGTGTCTGAAAAAATTGAAAGATTCTTCAGCTCCCGAAGCTTTAACCTCTCTCATAATTCTTCTGAATATATGTGGCAGTAATCTTGAAAAAAATTCTAAGTCTGTTTTGGATCAGTGCTTCAGGCGACTCGAACAGTTAAAAGATTCGAAGAACATTGAGACGCATCAAATTTTCAAAGTACACGAGTTAGTGGACTTACGTTCGCGTGATTGGAAATCTGCTAATATTACCCAACCTCAACCACAATTAGATCCTTCCAGACGAAATATAGATGATATTTTCTTCCAGAATACCAATCCGTTCTGGAGACCAAGCACTTACATGGAACCGAACAATTATCAATTACATTTATGTATTTCCATTTTGTATCTTATTATTTTATGCAGGCAGTGGAGCAGTTCTTCAGGTTTGCTTGATTTTCGCCATTGCCTTTGAAGTAGATTCTTCTTTACCTTTTACTTGAGGGCGACTCAAGAGGCAGGTGGGTAAACACCTGATAGCCGGTCTGAGCACGGAAAAATCGTACCTCACTAACATGGTGTTGGGTAGCCCGCTCGCGGCACTTCCTCAGATATTCTTATTCCACATTCTCACACTTTCTCTTGAAAGCACGCAGCAAACCGTCGGCGATAGTTGTAGAAGAAATCACATGCTACAAATTAAGATGACAAGCTAGTAAAGAAGAGACATCCATGGACTATCATTGACAGCGTCAGTCGTCACTGATTGTAAGTCAAACAGTGAGGGAGTTGATAATTTTCCCTCGGGATGAGAAATAGAACTAAGGTGTTTTCGATAGTTAGGTTAATCGAACCGACGTTCCCATGGAAGTCGATTCTAGGGGGAAGCTAATGTAACAGCTTAGGTTGGTTGGCTAAGAGTTGACCCCAAACAACCAAGTATATGCCAAAACAGTATTGTTCAAGTATTCATTCACTTCCTTGTTTTGTATAAGCGTTATATTCCCTATTATCTTATATTGAATGTTGAGAGCCTTTGTTTGTCTGAACAGATAATCCCACGCTCCACTGTGACCGCGCTAAGATCGAAATAAAGACCTATTCACTACTTGTCTGGTTTCTTCTATCAATAGCAGGAGGGTTACTTTAAGGCACGAAAAGTGTTCGGCATGCCAACAATCAAAGGTTAATCGTCACACAAATTAAACCATAGGTGTTTTCGCGCAACCAGATGAACGTTTTGCCCATGTGCATATCGACTTGGTAGACCCTTTACCACGTTTGAACGGTTTTAATTATTTCCTCACATGCATAGATCGATTTACCAGATTCCCTATAGCCATCCCGATAGCGGACATCACAGCGGAAACAGTAGGTAATGTTTTCATGCAGAACTGGGTAACCATTTTTGGTACACCCATAACAATAACGATGGATAGAAGAGCGCATTTTGAATCCCAACTATTTAATACCTTAGCTAATCGTTCTTACGGAAGTCAATCCTAGGGGGAAGCTAGTGTAACGCCTTAGGTTGATTGACTAACAGTTGACCTCAAACAACCAAGCATATGTCAAAACAGAATAGTTCAAGTATTCATTCACTTCCTTATTTTGCTAAGGTGTTATATTTCCTACTATCTTATATTGAATGTTGAGAAGCTTTGTTTGGCTGAACACGTAGTCACACGCTCCACTGTGACTGCGCGAAGATCGAATTAAAGACCTATTCACTACTTGGTTGGTTTCTTCTATCAATAGCACGAGGGTTCCCTACAGGCACGAAAAACTCATATCGAAGCCTTCAATTTTATGAATGAAGAAATGCCAGGAGTGCAAATGATAAAATATTACCAACTATTGAACGAACGTGGAGTTGAGTAAAACGCTAAGTCATGAAGATGTTGTTTCAATAGACTCGGAAGAATTCAATAAGGGAAGCAACAACTTAGAAGATGCTCACTGGTAACGAACTGTGTGACATATGCCATCTTGCTCAACCACAAAGTGAAACAGTCGAATGAAGAACGTGGATTGTTTGTCGCTCTAATGCTATGTTTCATCCTTTTTATTGTTAGGACCCACGGCTGCAATTTCATGGTTCCATTGTCCTATATGTCGCGCGGCTACGAAGTTTAATGAGAGACACGGCCGTATTAAAAATTGGTATTACAGACAAAACCGTACATTCATATTTCAGTTACTAACTGAAAATCTAATATTTTTTCCACTTTTTATGAAGTCGCTGTTGCTGCTATACGTAGATGGGGAGATGAAACACTCTAAGATAAATGACTGTGCTGTTATAACCAAGAGACCGATAGAAGGCGCTTAACAAGGCCACTCATAGTCTGACTTCAATTTTTACTTCTTAATTCGTTACAAATCGCATCAATAAATTACTATCACTCGCACTTCACATATGTTCCCTGTACTTTTGCACACAGTTCAGCCATCATTACGTTTAACGTTAATTATTTATAAACCGATTTTACTGTTCATCTGTTAAATTTCATATTTTTTGGAAACCAAGCAAAGACCATCCTTATATATATTCGAAAAATATCGTTAGGCAAAATTCCATTTTTATGAGGAACCGATTACACTGTAATAATGATATATTTAACAATAATAAATGGTGACAGTTGTATGACCAGTAGTTTTGGCTATACTAAATGTTACTGTCTCAAAATAACGAGAATGTAGACAAATGGTTAGCGAAGTTATCAGTCCTTTTGTGCATGTAATACATATTATCTGGACATGATTTTCGGTACCTATGCATAATATCCGTTTCATAGAAGGTGGAAAACAACTACACAGTCATCAAATAGTACCCGTTTTGCGAGTCGTATACATGAACATGTGGATTGTGCACTAAGCCGTATATCCTTCACGCATGAAAACATAAGGATACATTCAGCCGTACAATAACAAAACCGTTATTATCTGCGCTTAGGCTAAATTGTAATAGCGTTCATCGATAAGCAATATTTGTTGTGGTTAGGAGAACTCCGAGGAGCATGACGAAGCCTCCAGAGGCTCCGAAGTAGTCTAAGAGATTCCACCCAATTAGAAATATTTTCTTAAGTAATACAATGCAAATAATAGTGATAAAAATGTTTAACAAATATTTAAAAACATTTAAAAAACGAAACTGACGTGATTAGTGAAGACATATGAAGTAACGCACATATCACTGTTTAATTGATTAAGCTACTCTACAATAAGCTGCATGGCATATAGTAAACAATAACGAATTAGTGAACTTGGCTCTTTCATATTTCAAATATTAAAAACGTTTGGATTGTCACTATGATACTAAATTGAAAAATCGAGATAATAGTTTGATCTCACTACATACTTACAAGACATTTGATATTGACATCACGTGAAATAAACCTAACTGTACACTTACCGAGCACGATAACTGATTCATAATAATATATATACAGACAAGCCATCTTGTCATAATCATATGCTGGCCAACTACATAGATTCGGCATAGTTGAAAACAATTTTGTGTTGACAGTTGGCGAAATCGCGCAACAGCCACTTATTTAACTACGGACTACTGTACTGCAGAACATAATATTTCGTTTATTATCGATCCCTTTTTGGAGCGAAGCAAAACACATCCACTGTATTAAGAATTGCTATCTACAAATGTCACCTATACATAAATAATCTTCGGTTCGCTCTCTTAAATTATTATTCATTTACGAAAGCGTAAACTGTTATTTTTTCACCAACCTTTGAAGCTTAACGTGAATAGTATGTATCCTACATATGATCTTATGACAATACCTTATTCATATATTTACCAGTATATCAGCGATGGGACACCGTTTCCATAAATGTAAAAACGAAATGACATAATAGTGATTGCATGTCACAACCTGAAAAAAGTTGTGCATGGTAATGTGAGTGGTGTTAAGCGTGTTTGAGCCATATGGACACATCGTAGGGCCTTAAAATGTTCTGACGAAGATGTTTACGGTATTATACACCACCTAAAAGAGGCCACCTAGAATATTTCATCCGAGCGTCAAGTCCATGTCTTCTTATCAGAATGCCGAGATGCTTGAGAGCGTTTGACGTATGAACACCAAGTTAGTGGCTGACATTTCTGAAATCTCCTACGACAGGTGGTCGGATCGCCCAAACATTTTCCATCGTTCGTAGGAAGGAAGTTGGTCTTATATTGGGATTCTGTATCTAAAATAGTGAGTTGAGCGTTAAAACGTCTTTTAACTTTCGTTTCATCGGGAGTAGTTGCCTGCGAGACCACTGCAAGAAGGCTAAAAAACAGAGATCGAACAAACACAGTGATATTCCCTTCTCGTCCTCAAAGACTAGAAAGCTATACCGAGAAAATTATCAGCCCCATCGGTAAGTACTTTCGGAGAGAGGCCGTACCTACACCTGAAAAGAATCTTAAAGCTTCGGTACATGTCACAAGGCCTGATATATTTATTACTGAAAACTGAAGACAGGTGCAAACTGAAATTTAATTCCGAATCTTCGGTCATGTATGGGACTGAAACAGGCTTCAGATCTGTTACACCAATGCACGAAGCTTACTTAACAAGCGATCGGAACTAGGTGTACAGATTGAATCTACAAAGCCAGATATAATTGCAGTAACAGAAACCTGGCTGACACAGGCTATAGATAGTATGGAACTTGATTTCGAGGGTTTTACGTTAGTAAGGGCTGGCAGAACACAAAAGCGTAAAGGAGGGGGAGTGGCTCTATTCATTAGGAATGCTATCCCATTTGCCATTATCGATAGTGTATCCCATGAGAGTGGGACGTGTGAATTAGTTAGTTGCCGCTTGAAATGCAAGGGACAAGAGCTGCTGATTGGTTTGGTCTATCGCAGTCCAAGCTGTGAGGCAAATGAGATCCTGTTAAGCAGTCTCAATACTTGGTCCCAAAGTGGTCGTTGTCTAATCCTAAGGAACTTTAATGCACCTATGGTAGACTGGGAAAATCTGCGAACTAAATCGTCGGAGAATTCTTTCGAGCAGGAACTAGTTGATGCGGTTATCACATGTTCCTTAGTGCAACATGTGAAAGAAGCGACTAGGTACGACCCGGACACTGGATCATCCTTATTAGATCTTATACTGACTCACTATGAGGATGATGTTGCGAACCTCCATCATATGCCACCCCTAGGTAAAAGTGACCACGCAGTTTTAACTTTCGACTTCCATATAACTGCCAGTCATGAGGACGCGTCAGTCCAGTCCAGACCCAACGTCTGGAAAGCAAACATACCAGACATCATGCACTCAGCATCGTTAATAGATTGGACAATAGACCCAGAGTCCTCCATTGAAACGGCCTGGGACGCATTTCGAAATTCATACTTAAAAGTTACCACACCTCACATCCCTTGGACTATACCAAAGGGGCCGAAAAACTCACCACCATGGTTCAGTAGGGAGGTCCGTATCCTTCTCCGTAAGAAAAGGAAAACGTGGGATAGATTTAGGTTACTGGGGACTGATGAGTCAAAATCTCAGTATCGAAAGGCTCGGAACACTTGTGCCTCGACCCTCCGTAAGTCTAGAAAATTGTACGAAGAAAAACTTGTTAAGGAATCCATAGAATGTCCTAAACGCTTGTATTCCTATATAAACCAAAGGACAAGGAGAAAAGGAAATATTCCTGCTCTATGGGGAGACAGTACTGCTTCATCATTAGTGGAGGACGACTTTGGTAAGGCTCAAGCGTTCTCGAACTACTTTAGCAACGTATATACCATAGAAGCGCCCTTCTCGTCAGCGTATACAGATCCCCCCACACATACACTGGATAGCGTGACCATTAAAGAACTCGATGTCTTTGGTCTGCTAAATAAGCTTGACATAGGTAAATCCACGGGGCCCGATGAATTACATCCTAGGCTACTGAAGGAATTATCTAACTTCGTTGCGAACCCTTTAAGTACATGCTTTAACCTATCCGTTACGCAGGGTCGCTTACCGAAAGATTGGAAAAACGCCATAGTAAGTCCTGTCTTCAAAACAGGGACGAAACACAAACTACCGCCCCGTTAGCCTAACTAGTGTGGTTGTTAAAATATTAGAAAAGATTATTCGGAAGGAGCTGTTTAAGTATCTCGATAAAAACCGGATCCTCTCGGAGAAGCAGCACGGCTTCAGAATAGGTTATTCTTGTCTCACTAACTTATTAGTGGCTCGTGAAAGCTGGTGCGCTCTTAAGGACCAAAAGCTACCTGTAGACGTCGCCTTCATTGATTTCAGTAAAGCTTTTGATAAAGTTCCGCACAACCGGCTGTTATATAAGTTAAGAAATGTCGGGATTGGAGGTAATTTATTGATGTGGATAAAAGACTTCTTAGTTGGGCGTCAACAAAGAGTAAGGGTGAACTCAAAGTTATCTAGCTGGGAAACTGTGCTTAGTGGAGTGCCCCAGGGTACAGTTTTGGGGCCAGTGCTATTCCTCTTGTATGTAAATGACCTTCCTTGTCTCCTATCATCATCGGTCTTGCTATATGCTGACGATGTCAAGATATGGAGAACGATACGATGTAAGAGTGATAGCTTAGAACTTCAAAATGACCTGAAGAGATTATCTGAATGGTCTCAAACATGGCAGTTGCCGATAAATACTTCCAAGTGTGTTGTGATGCATATCGGTCATCAAGGCACAGATACATACACGATGAATAACACTGAGCTACCTGTCGTCCAGACATATAATGACTTAGGAGTTATCGTTAGTCAAGACTTAAAGACTACTGCACACTGCCGTGCAATAGCCGCCAAAAGTTTTAGAACGTTATGGTCAATACGTAGGGCTTTTAGTCATGTCGACACTAAGACGTTTTTGACTTTGTATACAGTGTTCGTTCGTCCTAAACTTGAGTACTGCATACAGGCGGCTAGCCCCTGCTTTAAAAAAGACAGTGAGCTTCTGGAAAAGGTTCAGAGAACGGCGACTAAGCTGGTTCCCGCAATAGCGAAGCTTCCGTATGAATCTCGACTGGCCAAGCTGAACCTTTTCCCGTTGTCATATCGCAGAACTAGAGGCGACTTGATTACAGTCTACAAATTGCTTAGTGATAAATTTGCACCTAACATGCCCTCATTTTTCTTGTCTTCCAAAACAGAGAATTTACGAGGACACTCCAAAAAAGTTCACAAGCCGAGAACAAATTACTTGTCAGCTGACTATCGACTTTCCCATCGAATCATCAACGAGTGGAATTCACTACCTCAGCACGTGGTTGAGGCTCCATCCGTCGACTCTTTCAAAAGAAAGTTGGATCAACTGAGAGACCACCATTGCCAGGACTAACATAGGCCATCGAGCCTCCTGTCCTTCCCAAACTGAAACTGAAGTTGGTCTCCGAAATCATGCAAAATATCAACCTTTAGGCTTATTCTTAGCGGTATTATGTATATTTACAAGTGCGAAATCCACTAGATTTTAAGGTGTTGTTTTTGTTTTACCGTACTTATGTCCACGTCTGTGGAGTTCAGTGGTGAGGGTTGGCACACTTATTGACATAATTGCGCATGTTGGCAAGTGTGGTCTCATGAGTGATCAGACATCTCTGCCGTATCCAGGTATATTTAACTTGAATATGTATGTTCATATTACTACTTATAATTAATTTCACATTCCTAGTAATAACAGGTCAACCGACGCTCAGCACATGGTAAGTCGACATACACTTCTTAACACTCATGCTTTTAGGCAATGTCTTACTATGTAAGTCAATGGGGTGGTTTTATACTTGAATGTATTCGCCGTATTCATGTCGTAAGACACTTCTAAGTCTGCTCTCTCAGTTCTATGAATGTAGAGAAGTGGTTATGTAGTAGTTTCTTTCTTTCAATTTTTCGTCTAACTAATTTAAATGCCTCTTGTTTTTACAGCCCCAAACAGGTGCGCGCTTAGGTAAGCCCACTGACTTAATAACTTTCCTCTAGAAAGTATGGGCGTACCTGCCCCTAACCCGTTCTATCCTCTCCGCCATCCGGATCAGCTCCCTCGGTTTTTTTGCGGTGGTATGACACAGGCTCCATTTCTTTGCATGTCTGTCTCCGACGTTCAGCCGCACGACCACATGGGTGTCGCTGCGCACACTGACTGTGCTCAGTACCAGCATACTTTTTACAACCCTATTATTCCTGCCATCCAAACAAATCCAAACCAGGCAAGCGGAAACCAACCGCTTAATACTGCGCTACCAAAGCCAGTCCGTGAAAAGAAACCATTAAGTGTGTTTGATCCTGTAACAAAATCAAAACTTAATCTAGAAGAAGCATCAAGAATCCCTTCTGAATCACGCAAGAAAGAACCATTAATTATACAACCTAAGGCGGATGAAACGCCTCCCTTATCTCAAACAAAAGACGAAAGCGAAAAACCTGTCTGCACTGAGTACAAGGATGAGGGTATATCAAGCGTAGAGACAGCGTCACAAGAAGATGCCCCACCTAAAGAAAGTGTGGGTTCAGACGACTTGTGTAATGAGGTCCTTGAGCATGTCAGATCACTAGATGAACGTTTGTCACAAGAAGACGAAACCGAGTGGGAAGGTGCAAAAGAAGAGGAGGCAAAAGAAGAGACGATGGACAGACAAAGATATCCACGTGACTTCATTCTTTCTTGTAAAGCTTCAGGCGTTGTATTGTCGTTAGATAACTATAGGGTAAGAAACCCCTTTATTAATTTTGATGTAATAAACCTAGGATATCATGAATAGCTTTGCAAATATAAAAAGGGTAAGTGCTCTTTAAGTTCATTCTATCTGTTAGACTCGTAATCAATCTAATATACACAGAGGCAGAGTTATTCAAATACCCACAACTATTACTATCAAACGTGTTGAAGGTGCTTTCGTCCCGTCAAAACTTGTTCATCACGGAGCCAATAATGTAACAGATAGGTCAAAGGATATCGCTCGAGAGCTAAATATGATTTTAAACCGTGTTTCGGCCAGCAATTTAGAAGTGACTATCAGTGATATTGAGAAGCTTAACATCGCAACACCCGAAGATCTCAGTCTTTTGGCAAGAACGATTTTCCAAAAAGTAAGTCCAAGTGCTCGTACTAGATGATTAGTTCATTAGTGTAGTTAATTACATGGGAAAGGAGCACAAGTACTATTGTTTATTTACAAGACTCGGTGTTTCCCTATCATGCACCGGATTTCTCTGTGTTGTATTCAGAAACTAACAATACAGATTTCAATACAATGTCTATGGTTTCAACAAGCGTGAAATAATGTGATAGGTGGTGATTTCCACATAACCTTTGCTTAGAACTAAGCACACCACATACGAAAAGTTTTGAATGCCATTCCTGTCCGTAAGTCCTAGTGACTAATCCAAAAGGGTTCCTTGTGCAATTAATTTCCGTTTATAAAGGTGTGCTCCGTCTATCTGCACCAGCTTGTGTGCCTAGAGTATTTTGGTATATGTACCGACAAAGGATAACTGTAAGGGCACTTACAAATGGGCCGAATAAGTTAGGTAAAAGTACTACAGCATTTGTCATCGGCTATCAGCAACTATATTTTTGATTTGTCAGCTTATCAGACCAGAAAGTGAATTGTCCACTCACTGGGTGCTAGCGCATTCCTTATTAAGTATTTCTTCACTACTCGTGGGGTGTCCCCAAAATTTTTGAGGAAAGGAAAATTGGTTAAGATGGATTTTCGTCACGTGAATTTACAGTATAAATCCTGTTCTTATGCGTTAAATGGATTTTACACTGGGACTCATGTTGACTGACGATTACTCTTAAGCTATGACCAATGATATATATAGCTAGTTATCATGAATGTATCTTGAGTTCTGATGGATCCCGAGCAACAGAGCTAACAAGTGAACTCACTATTGTTAGTAATACAAGGAAGAAAAATAGCAGTAGTCTTGTTCGCAGTGTGGGTTACAAAATTGTGGTTTAGCCCTTTAACATGCCAGTATTGTATAGTAAACATTGCAAAAGTTTGTCTATTACATTAAAAAAATACTGAATGTCTTTATGTTCCAAAACTAAAACTCTTCAATGCACCAGAAACCAAGTCCCAATCTGGTTTTTTATATGTTTGCTGATGCGAATATGGTTACCTAAATTCAAGTTTTAGTCAAAGTAGGTGCTACAGCAATTTGTCCTTAAAATGATTATCTGTGTTGATACGAGTCAGACGAAAGTTTAACTTAGTGCCCCACCATCTCAACTTAGTGCTCCAGATGGTCCCGCTACAATTCTTGGACCACAATTCTCTAAAATCCCTAAAATCAACTCAGTCTACTGATCGCTTTCAATTTGATTACCTAGTTAGTTTCGAAGCTCTAAACCCACTATTACCCTTACTGTTAGTAGATGGTAAGCTTTGATCTGGTTAGTCTTTCCTACCCATACTTCCAGGGATGAATTTTTGTAAAAACAATACAGTGGTATGTTTTGATCCTCTCACTTTTCTCCTAAATTTTCACGCTGCATACATTTATTGCTTTCCAGGTTATCAGGCAGTCAAAATACTGTCAAGTCTTCGCGAATTTATGTAAAAACCTAAAAGGGGTATGTTTAAAAAGTTGCGTAATACCTTTTAGTTGGAAGTACAAGGTTCAGAACGCTTTCCAGTGTTAATTCTACAACAAACACAAGAGCTGTTCAACAAACCATTAGATGTATGTTTAAATAATGTTTAATCACCTTTCAGGTTCTTATAACTGAATTAAATGCCACCATTGATGCTAAAATTGCAGCAGCCAAGGATGAATCAATAAAACGGATGCTTGAAGATGACCGAGAAACAAACATTCAGAAGACAACTGATTCTTACTATGGAAATATGACGTTCATTGCTGAACTCTATCTTGTTGGATGTATTCCAATCAAAACTATGACTGAGTGTCTGAAAAAATTGAAAGATTCTTCAGCTCCCGAAGCTTTAACCTCTCTCATAATTCTTCTGAATATATGTGGCAGTAATCTTGAAAAAAATTCTAAGTCTGTTTTGGATCAGTGCTTCAGGCGACTCGAACAGTTAAAAGATTCGAAGAACATTGAGACGCATCAAATTTTCAAAGTACACGAGTTAGTGGACTTACGTTCGCGTGATTGGAAATCTGCTAATATTACCCAACCTCAACCACAAATAGATACTTCCAGACGAAATATAGATGATATTTTCTTCCAGAATACCAATCCGTTCTGGAGACCAAGCACTTACATGGAACCGAACAATTATCAATTACATTTATGTATTTCCATTTTGTATCTTATTATTTTATGCAGGCAGTGGAGCAGTTCTTCAGGTTTGCTTGATTTTCGCCATTGCCTTTGAAGTAGATTCTTCTTTACCTTTTACTTGAGGGCGACTCAAGAGGCAGGTGGGTAAACACCTGATAGCCGGTCTGAGCACGGAAAAATCGTACCTCACCAACATGGTGTTGGGTAGCCCGCTCGCGGCACTTCCTCAGATATTCTTATTCCACATTCTCACACTTTCTCTTGAAAGCACGCAGCAAACCGTCGGCGATAGTTGTAGAAGAAATCACATGCTACAAAATAAGATGACAAGCTAGTAAAGAAGAGACATCCATGGACTATCATTGACAGCGTCAGTCGTCACTGATTGTAAGTCAAACAGTGAGGGAGTTGATAATTTTCCCTCGGGATGAGAAATAGAACTAAGGTGTTTTCGATAGTTAGGTTAATCGAACCGACGTTCCCATGGAAGTCGATTCTAGGGGGAAGCTAATGTAACAGCTTAGGTTGGTTGGCTAAGAGTTGACCCCAAACAACCAAGTATATGCCAAAACAGTATTGTTCAAGTATTCATTCACTTCCTTGTTTTGTATAAGCGTTATATTCCCTATTATCTTATATTGAATGTTGAGAGCCTTTGTTTGTCTGAACAGATAATCCCACGCTCCACTGTGACCGCGCTAAGATCGAAATAAAGACCTATTCACTACTTGTCTGGTTTCTTCTATCAATAGCAGGAGGGTTACTTTAAGGCACGAAAAGTGTTCGGCATGCCAACAATCAAAGGTTAATCGTCACACAAATTAAACCATAGGTGTTTTCGCGCAACCAGATGAACGTTTTGCCCATGTGCATATCGACTTGGTAGACCCTTTACCACGTTTGAACGGTTTTAATTATTTCCTCACATGCATAGATCGATTTACCAGATTCCCTATAGCCATCCCGATAGCGGACATCACAGCGGAAACAGTAGGTAATGTTTTCATGCAGAACTGGGTAACCATTTTTGGTACACCCATAACAATAACGATGGATAGAAGAGCGCATTTTGAATCCCAACTATTTAATACCTTAGCTAAACGTTCTTACGGAAGTCAATCCTAGGGGGAAGCTAGTGTAACGCCTTAGGTTGATTGACTAACAGTTGACCTCAAACAACCAAGCATATGTCAAAACAGAATAGTTCAAGTATTCATTCACTTCCTTATTTTGCATAGGTGTTATATTTCCTACTATCTTATATTGAATGTTGAGAAGCTTTGTTTGGCTGAACACGTAGTCACACGCTCCACTGTGACTGCGCGAAGATCGAAATAAAGACCTATTCACTACTTGGTTGGTTTCTTCTATCAATAGCACGAGGGTTCCCTACAGGCACGAAAAACTCATATCGAAGCCTTCAATTTTATGAATGAAGAAATGCCAGGAGTGCAAATGATAAAATATTACCAACTATTGAACGAACGTGGAGTTGAGTAAAACGCTAAGTCATGAAGATGTTGTTTCAATAGACTCGGAAGAATTCAATAAGGGAAGCAACAACTTAGAAGATGCTCACTGGTAACGAACTGTGTGACATATGCCATCTTGCTCAACCACAAAGTGAAACAGTCGAATGAAGAACGTGGATTGTTTGTCGCTCCAATGCTATGTTTCATCCTTTTTATTGTTAGGACCCACGGCTGCAATTTCATGGTTCCATTGTCCCATATGTCGCGCGGCTACGAAGTTTAATGAGAGACACGGCCGTATTAAAAATTGGTATTACAGACAAAACCGTACATTCATATTTCAGTTACTAACTGAAAATCTAATATTTTTTCCACTTTTTATGAAGTCGCTGTTGCTGCTATACGTAGATGGGGAGATGAAACACTCTAAGATAAATGACTGTGCTGTTATAACCAAGAGACCGATAGAAGGCGCTTAACAAGGCCACTCATAGTCTGACTTCAATTTTTACTTCTTAATTCGTTACAAATCGCATCAATAAATTACTATCACTCGCACTTCACATATGTTCCCTGTACTTTTGCACACAGTTCAGCCATCATTACGTTTAACGTTAATTATTTATAAACCGATTTTACTGTTCATCTGTTAAATTTCATATTTTTTGGAAACCAAGCAAAGACCATCCTTATATATATTCGAAAAATATCGTTAGGCAAAATTCCATTTTTATGAGGAACCGATTACACTGTACTAATGATATATTTAACAATAATAAATGGTGACAGTTGTATGACCAGTAGTTTTGGCTATACTAAATGTTACTGGCTCAAAATAACGAGAATGTAGACAAATGGTTAGCGAAGTTATCAGTCCTTTTGTGCATGTAATACATATTATCTGGACATGATTTTCGGTACCTATGCATAATATCCGTTTCATAGAAGGTGGAAAACAACTACACAGTCATCAAATAGTACCCGTTTTGCGAGTCGTATACATGAACATGTGGATTGTGCACTAAGCCGTATATCCTTCACGCATGAAAACATAAGAATACATTCAGCCGTACAATAACAAAACCGTTATTATCTGCGCTTAGGCTAAATTGTAATAGCGTTCATCGATAAGCAATATTTGTTGTGGTTAGGAGAACTCCGAGGAGCATGACGAAGCCTCCAGAGGCTCCGAAGTAGTCTAAGAGATTCCACCCAATTAGAAATATTTTCTTAAGTAATACAATGCAAATAATAGTGATAAAAATGTTTAACAAATAATTAAAAACATTTAAAAAACGAAACTGACGTGATTAGTGAAGACATATGAAGTAACGCACATATCACTGTTTAATTGATTAAGCTACTCTACAATAAGCTGCATGGCATATAGTAAACAATAACGAATTAGTGAACTTGGCTCTTTCATATTTCAAATATTAAAAACGTTTGGATTGTCACTATGATACTAAATTGAAAAATCGAGATAATAGTTTGATCTCACTACATACTTACAAGACATTTGATATTGACATCACGTGAAATAAACCTAACTGTACACTTACCGAGCACGATAACTGATTCATAATAATATATATACAGACAAGCCATCTTGTCATAATCATATGCTGGCCAACTACATAGATTCGGCATAGTTGAAAACAATTTTGTGTTGACAGTTGGCGAAATCGCGCAACAGCCACTTATTTAACTACGGACTACTGTACTGCAGAACATAATATTTCGTTTATTATCGATCCCTTTTTGGAGCGAAGCAAAACACATCCACTGTATTAAGAATTGCTATCTACAAATGTCACCTATACATAAATAATCTTCGGTTCGCTCTCTTAAATTATTATTCATTTACGAAAGCGTAAACTGTTATTTTTTCACCAACCTTTGAAGCTTAACGTGAATAGTATGTATCCTACATATGATCTTATGACAATACCTTATTCATATATTTACCAGTATATCAGCGATGGGACACCGTTTCCATAAATGTAAAAACGAAATGACATAATAGTGATTGCATGTCACAACCTGAAAAAAGTTGTGCATGGTAATGTGAGTGGTGTTAAGCGTGTTTGAGCCATATGGACACATCGTAGGGCCTTAAAATGTTCTGACGAAGATGTTTACGGTATTATACACCACCTAAAAGAGGCCACCTAGAATATTTCATCCGAGCGTCAAGTCCATGTCTTCTTATCAGAATGCCGAGATGCTTGAGAGCGTTTGACGTATGAACACCAAGTTAGTGGCTGACATTTCTGAAATCTCCTACGACAGGTGGTCGGATCGCCCAAACATTTTCCATCGTTCGTAGGAAGGAAGTTGGTCTTATATTGGGATTCTGTATCTAAAATAGTGAGTTGAGCGTTAAAACGTCTTTTAACTTTCGTTTCATCGGGAGTAGTTGCCTGCGAGACCACTGCAAGAAGGCTAAAAAACAGAGATCGAACAAACACAGTGATATTCCCTTCTCGTCCTCAAAGACTAGAAAGCTATACCGAGAAAATTATCAGCCCCATCGGTAAGTACTTTCGGAGAGAGGCCGTACCTACACCTGAAAAGAATCTTAAAGCTTCGGTACATGTCACAAGGCCTGATATATTTATTACTGAAAACTGAAGACAGGTGCAAACTGAAATTTAATTCCGAATCTTCGGTCATGTATGGGACTGAAACAGGCTTCAGATCTGTTACACCAATGCACGAAGCTTACTTAATAAGCGATCGGAACTAGGTGTACAGATTGAATCTACAAAGCCAGATATAATTGCAGTAACAGAAACCTGGCTGACACAGGCTATAGATAGTATGGAACTTGATTTCGAGGGTTTTACGTTAGTAAGGGCCGACAGAACACAAAAGCGCAAAGGAGGGGGAGTAGCTCTATTCATTAGGAATGCTATCCCATTTGCCATTATCGATAGTGTATCCCATGAGAGTGGGACGTGTGAATTAGTTAGTCTTCGCTTAAAATGCAAGGGACAAGAGCTGCTGATTGGTTTGGTCTATCGCAGTCCAAGCTGTGAGGCAAATGAGATCCTGTTAAGCAGTCTCAATACTTGGTCCCAAAGTGGTCGATGTCTAATCCTAGGGGACTTTAATGCACCTATGGTAGACTGGGAAAATCTGCGAACTAAATCGTCGGAGAATTCTTTCGAGCAGGAACTAGTTGATGCGGTTATCACATGTGCCTTAGTGCAACATGTGAAAGAAGCGACTAGGTACGACCCGGACACTGAATCATCCTTATTAGATCTTATACTGACTCACTATGAGGATGATGTTGCGAACCTCCATCATATGCCACCCTTAGGTAAAAGTGACCACGCAGTTTTAACTTTCGACTTCCATATAACTGCCAGTCATGAGGACGCGTCAGTCCAGTCCAGACCCAACGTCTGGAAAGCAAACATACCAGACATCATGCACTCAGCATCGTTAATAGATTGGACAATAGACCCAGAGTCCTCCATTGAAACGGCCTGGGACGCATTTCGAAATTCATACTTAAAAGTTACCACACCTCACATCCCTTGGACTATACCAAAGGGGCCGAAAAACTCACCACCATGGTTCAGTAGGGAGGTCCGTATCCTTCTCCGTAAGAAAAGGAAAACGTGGGATAGATTTAGGTTACTGGGGACTGATGAGTCAAAATCTCAGTATCGAAAGGCTCGGAACACTTGTGCCTCGACCCTCCGTAAGTCTAGAAAATTGTACGAAGAAAAACTTGTTAAGGAATCCATAGAATGTCCTAAACGCTTGTATTCCTATATAAACCAAAGGACAAGGAGAAAAGGAAATATTCCTGCTCTATGGGGAGACAGTACTGCTTCATCATTAGTGGAGGACGACTTTGGTAAGGCTCAAGCGTTCTCGAACTACTTTAGCAACGTGTATACCATAGAAGCGCCCTTCTCGTCAGCGTATACAGATCCCCCCATACATACACTGGATAGCGTGACCATTAAAGAACTCGATGTCTTTGGTCTGCTAAATAAGCTTGACATAGGTAAATCCACGGGGCCCGATGAATTACATCCTAGGCTACTGAAGGAATTATCTAACTTCGTTGCGAACCCTTTAAGTACATGCTTTAACCTATCCGTTACGCAGGGTCGCTTACCGAAAGATTGGAAAAACGCCATAGTAAGTCCTGTCTTCAAAACAGGCACGAAACACAAACTACCGCCCCGTTAGCCTAACTAGTGTGGTTGTTAAAATATTAGAAAAGATTATTCGGAAGGAGCTGTTTAAGTATCTCGATAAAAACCGGATCCTCTCGGAGAAGCAGCACGGCTTCAGAATAGGTTATTCTTGTCTCACTAACTTATTAGTGGCTCGTGAAAGCTGGTGCGCTCTTAAGGACCAAAAGCTACCTGTAGACGTCGCCTTCATTGATTTCAGTAAAGCTTTTGATAAAGTTCCGCACAACCGGCTGTTATATAAGTTAAGAAATGTCGGGATTGGAGGTAATTTATTGATGTGGATAAAAGACTTCTTAGTTGGGCGTCAACAAAGAGTAAGGGTGAACTCAAAGTTATCTAGCTGGGAAACTGTGCTTAGTGGAGTGCCCCAGGGTACAGTTTTGGGGCCAGTGCTATTCCTCTTGTATGTAAATGACCTTCCTTGTCTCCTATCATCATCGGTCTTGCTATATGCTGACGATGTCAAGATATGGAGAACGATACGATGTAAGAGTGATAGCTTAGAACTTCAAAATGACCTGAAGAAGTTATCTGAATGGTCTCAAACATGGCAGTTGCCGATAAATACTTCCAAGTGTGTTGTGATGCATATCGGTCATCAAGGCACAGATACATACACGATGAATAACACTGAGCTACCTGTCGTCCAGACATATAATGACTTAGGAGTTATCGTTAGTCAAGACTTAAAGACTACTGCACACTGCCGTGCAATAGCCGCCAAAAGTTTTAGAACGTTATGGTCAATACGTAGGGCTTTTAGTCATGTCGACACTAAGACGTTTTTGACTTTGTATACAGTGTTCGTTCGTCCTAAACTTGAGTACTGCATACAGGCGGCTAGCCCCTGCTTTAAAAAAGACAGTGAGCTTCTGGAAAAGGTTCAGAGAACGGCGACTAAGCTGGTTCCCGCAATAGCGAAGCTTCCGTATGAATCTCGACTGGCCAAGCTGAACCTTTTCCCGTTGTCATATCGCAGAACTAGAGGCGACTTGATTACAGTCTACAAATTGCTTAGTGATAAATTTGCACCTAACATGCCCTCATTTTTCTTGTCTTCCAAAACAGAGAATTTACGAGGACACTCCAAAAAAGTTCACAAGCCGAGAACAAATTACTTGTCAGCTGACTATCGACTTTCCCATCGAATCATCAACGAGTGGAATTCACTACCTCAGCACGTGGTTGAGGCTCCATCCGTCGACTCTTTCAAAAGAAAGTTGGATCAACTGAGAGACCACCATTGCCAGGACTAACATAGGCCATCGAGCCTCCTGTCCTTCCCAAACTGAAACTGAAGTTGGTCTCCGAAATCATGCAAAATATCAACCTTTAGGCTTATTCTTAGCGGTATTATGTATATTTACAAGTGCGAAATCCACTAGATTTTAAGGTGTTGTTTTTGTTTTACCGTACTTATGTCCACGTCTGTGGAGTTCAGTGGTGAGGGTTGGCACACTTATTGACATAATTGCGCATGTTGGCAAGTGTGGTCTCATGAGTGATCAGACATCTCTGCCGTATCCAGGTATATTTAACTTGAATATGTATGTTCATATTACTACTTATAATTAATTTCACATTCCTAGTAATAACAGGTCAACCGACGCTCAGCACATGGTAAGTCGACATACACTTCTTAACACTCATGCTTTTAGGCAATGTCTTACTATGTAAGTCAATGGGGTGGTTTTATACTTGAATGTATTCGCCGTATTCATGTCGTAAGACACTTCTAAGTCTGCTCTCTCAGTTCTATGAATGTAGAGAAGTGGTTATGTAGTAGTTTCTTTCTTTCAATTTTTCGTCTAACTAATTTAAATGCCTCTTGTTTTTACAGCCCCAAACAGGTGCGCGCTTAGGTAAGCCCACTGACTTAATAACTTTCCTCTAGAAAGTATGGGCGTACCTGCCCCTAACCCGTTCTATCCTCTCCGCCATCCGGATCAGCTCCCTCGGTTTTTTTGCGGTGGTATGACACAGGCTCCATTTCTTTGCATGTCTGTCTCCGACGTTCAGCCGCACGACCACATGGGTGTCGCTGCGCACACTGACTGTGCTCAGTACCAGCATACTTTTTACAACCCTATTATTCCTGCCATCCAAACAAATCCAAACCAGGCAAGCGGAAACCAACCGCTTAATACTGCGCTACCAAAGCCAGTCCGTGAAAAGAAACCATTAAGTGTGTTTGATCCTGTAACAAAATCAAAACTTAATCTAGAAGAAGCATCAAGAATCCCTTCTGAATCACGCAAGAAAGAACCATTAATTATACAACCTAAGGCGGATGAAACGCCTCCCTTATCTCAAACAAAAGACGAAAGCGAAAAACCTGTCTGCACTGAGTACAAGGATGAGGGTATATCAAGCGTAGAGACAGCGTCACAAGAAGATGCCCCACCTAAAGAAAGTGTGGGTTCAGACGACTTGTGTAATGAGGTCCTTGAGCATGTCAGATCACTAGATGAACGTTTGTCACAAGAAGACGAAACCGAGTGGGAAGGTGCAAAAGAAGAGGAGGCAAAAGAAGAGACGATGGACAGACAAAGATATCCACGTGACTTCATTCTTTCTTGTAAAGCTTCAGGCGTTGTATTGTCGTTAGATAACTATAGGGTAAGAAACCCCTTTATTAATTTTGATGTAATAAACCTAGGATATCATGAATAGCTTTGCAAATATAAAAAGGGTAAGTGCTCTTTAAGTTCATTCTATCTGTTAGACTCGTAATCAATCTAATATACACAGAGGCAGAGTTATTCAAATACCCACAACTATTACTATCAAACGTGTTGAAGGTGCTTTCGTCCCGTCAAAACTTGTTCATCACGGAGCCAATAATGTAACAGATAGGTCAAAGGATATCGCTCGAGAGCTAAATATGATTTTAAACCGTGTTTCGGCCAGCAATTTAGAAGTGACTATCAGTGATATTGAGAAGCTTAACATCGCAACACCCGAAGATCTCAGTCTTTTGGCAAGAACGATTTTCCAAAAAGTAAGTCCAAGTGCTCGTACTAGATGATTAGTTCATTAGTGTAGTTAATTACATGGGAAAGGAGCACAAGTACTATTGTTTATTTACAAGACTCGGTGTTTCCCTATCATGCACCGGATTTCTCTGTGTTGTATTCAGAAACTAACAATACAGATTTCAATACAATGTCTATGGTTTCAACAAGCGTGAAATAATGTGATAGGTGGTGATTTCCACATAACCTTTGCTTAGAACTAAGCACACCACATACGAAAAGTTTTGAATGCCATTCCTGTCCGTAAGTCCTAGTGACTAATCCAAAAGGGTTCCTTGTGCAATTAATTTCCGTTTATAAAGGTGTGCTCCGTCTATCTGCACCAGCTTGTGTGCCTAGAGTATTTTGGTATATGTACCGACAAAGGATAACTGTAAGGGCACTTACAAATGGGCCGAATAAGTTAGGTAAAAGTACTACAGCATTTGTCATCGGCTATCAGCAACTATATTTTTGATTTGTCAGCTTATCAGACCAGAAAGTGAATTGTCCACTCACTGGGTGCTAGCGCATTCCTTATTAAGTATTTCTTCACTACTCGTGGGGTGTCCCCAAAATTTTTGAGGAAAGGAAAATTGGTTAAGATGGATTTTCGTCACGTGAATTTACAGTATAAATCCTGTTCTTATGCGTTAAATGGATTTTACACTGGGACTCATGTTGACTGACGATTACTCTTAAGCTATGACCAATGATATATATAGCTAGTTATCATGAATGTATCTTGAGTTCTGATGGATCCCGAGCAACAGAGCTAACAAGTGAACTCACTATTGTTAGTAATACAAGGAAGAAAAATAGCAGTAGTCTTGTTCGCAGTGTGGGTTACAAAATTGTGGTTTAGCCCTTTAACATGCCAGTATTGTATAGTAAACATTGCAAAAGTTTGTCTATTACATTAAAAAAATACTGAATGTCTTTATGTTCCAAAACTAAAACTCTTCAATGCACCAGAAACCAAGTCCCAATCTGGTTTTTTATATGTTTGCTGATGCGAATATGGTTACCTAAATTCAAGTTTTAGTCAAAGTAGGTGCTACAGCAATTTGTCCTTAAAATGATTATCTGTGTTGATACGAGTCAGACGAAAGTTTAACTTAGTGCCCCACCATCTCAACTTAGTGCTCCAGATGGTCCCGCTACAATTCTTGGACCACAATTCTCTAAAATCCCTAAAATCAACTCAGTCTACTGATCGCTTTCAATTTGATTACCTAGTTAGTTTCGAAGCTCTAAACCCACTATTACCCTTACTGTTAGTAGATGGTAAGCTTTGATCTGGTTAGTCTTTCCTACCCATACTTCCAGGGATGAATTTTTGTAAAAACAATACAGTGGTATGTTTTGATCCTCTCACTTTTCTCCTAAATTTTCACGCTGCATACATTTATTGCTTTCCAGGTTATCAGGCAGTCAAAATACTGTCAAGTCTTCGCGAATTTATGTAAAAACCTAAAAGGGGTATGTTTAAAAAGTTGCGTAATACCTTTTAGTTGGAAGTACAAGGTTCAGAACGCTTTCCAGTGTTAATTCTACAACAAACACAAGAGCTGTTCAACAAACCATTAGATGTATGTTTAAATAATGTTTAATCACCTTTCAGGTTCTTATAACTGAATTAAATGCCACCATTGATGCTAAAATTGCAGCAGCCAAGGATGAATCAATAAAACGGATGCTTGAAGATGACCGAGAAACAAACATTCAGAAGACAACTGATTCTTACTATGGAAATATGACGTTCATTGCTGAACTCTATCTTGTTGGATGTATTCCAATCAAAACTATGACTGAGTGTCTGAAAAAATTGAAAGATTCTTCAGCTCCCGAAGCTTTAACCTCTCTCATAATTCTTCTGAATATATGTGGCAGTAATCTTGAAAAAAATTCTAAGTCTGTTTTGGATCAGTGCTTCAGGCGACTCGAACAGTTAAAAGATTCGAAGAACATTGAGACGCATCAAATTTTCAAAGTACACGAGTTAGTGGACTTACGTTCGCGTGATTGGAAATCTGCTAATATTACCCAACCTCAACCACAAATAGATACTTCCAGACGAAATATAGATGATAAACTAAAGCGGAACTTCATTCAGTTAGATACAAGTAAGCTTCCTTTAAACTTAGTCAAATTTTTAGAACGTAAATCTGTCCAGTCAGTGAATCCCTTAACGCCTTCCAGTTTAGCTGTTACTCCACAATCCTACGATTCTCGAAAACTTGGTCCAACTGTGGCTAATTGGAGTCAAGGTAGTGGTTTACTACGGCCTTCTGAAGATAAGTAAGTTCTTAAAGTAAATTCGGCATATTACAAGAAACAACTCGATTTCCCTTCATGTGATTATTTATGTTTTACATAAGCAAAAAGAGGCTTCATGTAATTTAATTGCATTTATCGTGCTTACTCCTAATGAAATTATACACTTCAATGCACACTATTGTCATGTGTGGTGCATATATATTTGGTGCCCTCTTGTACCAATATTTATGTGTTCAAATCAATAAATAATAAATACAATATTGTCATATGAAAAGGGTTATTAATGATATAGTTTAACGTCATCTAGTCTCTCAAAACTATCCAAACTTCAGGCAAATTTCATCATAATAAGCCTCCTAGTATGTATGACTGGATTTTTGATTTGCAGTCAAATTACTTGGAAAAGATTATATTAGCACGTAAATGACTTTCAAGAGAATGAAACTGAACTTGAGTTGTTTTTAAGTAGGATAAGCGTCTACGATGTAGTAGAAAGTATACTGATATTCATCTTATAATTCATAGTCGTACAAAGACTTTAGTTAGTATTTATGGTCCAAACTCAGAGTATCGCCACTAACTTTTCGAGTAACAATTAACAATAATTTAACGAGGATGCGTTTTTGTAAACGTTAAGCTGATATAGTTAATACATTCTCATAGCTTCTCGAGTTCCCATAATAAAAACTCGGCTATTACCTTGTACATTAATTTTCCAGATACTTATTATTCACCATTATCAACATTTATCCTTTCTCTGACTTCTGTCAAGCCATTCAAAGCGCAATCAACAGTCAGTACATTCTCGTGAATCATCCCCACGTGTCCCTGTGGGACCCCAGGGTGCGTGGGCTCGTCCTCTGCCGTTAGGACAAAAGGTTAAAGAAAATGACTATGAATCAATGCTTGAGGAAACGAAGGGTCCTGCTCGTTCAATAGTGGATACGGTTTCAATGTCGAGTGATGATTGTGTACGTCTAAATCTAACTATTATATGTTTTGTTAATTTTTCCCTATTTGACACTAGCGCTCAACCGTTCGATTGCATTTCAAAAACCTAAGGATGAAAAGCGAGTGTCTGACGCTTTAACTATGTTGATTGACACGGAGGATCTGCCTAAGAGGGTTGGAAAATACTGATTACAAACCAATGGTGCGTATGGGCTCAAGTATCCTGAAGAAACAAATTGCATATGAACCAATCGTTGGTCACCGGCTACCATGGGATTGCATCTCCTTACGTTGCTCCATTGCATTGTGTACTAGACCTTTAAGTCTAAGACTCCGTGTGTTTTACGCCGAGAAAACTACCTACTTCGGCCTAGGCACCCGAGCAGTATCACAGCCCACCACAAATCAAGTAACTTGTGTGACCCAGATGTATTCGGTGCCCCTTTGTTCCAATCCTTATGTGTTCAAATAATATAAATAATGGTGCAAGTTGGCAAAGGTCATTCGAACTTTCTAGATCCACGCTGGGATTCCGTAAAACATCAGCCCATCTGGTTTAAATAGGTTCCCAGGATGATTTAAGCGGCGGATGCGCTCAGTCACTTCGTCATTAATCCAGGTACTGATTCAGGTGAACCGTGAACCATTATTTTGCATTTGAAAGAAGGGTATCGTAATTATACTGTCTAAGCATTCGAAATATATTTTTTGCACATATTTTCCATAAGGCATTGGATAGTTTCCCTTACATTTTACGACATAAAATCTAAATCGTAGTAGTCCATATGCTCGTCTGTATCGTAAGTATACAAGAATTGATTCAGAGTACAAAATCTACGACAGTTCTGCTTGTGTATATTTAATTTGTAGCACTTGATACCAAACTATTCCGCATGCGCGGCTGTATCGATTCAACGAGTAATCGTTTCTCATGTCAACTGATAAAAATCCGAAGAGCACCTTTTTCATCTAGTTTCATTAAACCTAAACTTCTTCCTTTAGCCAAACTTTCTAAACACTTCAAATTGTTTGATTTTTTTCCTCTTTAAGTATTGTGCTATTGTCAAGTGTGAGCCTGAAAAACGTTCAGCTTTACTCCACAATGTATTTGAGATTCTAATGGACTGCAACTCAAAAAAGCGAAATGAAGTTGGTCGCTTTTGTGTGGATATGCTTCATAAAGGAATCCTTACAGAAAATAATATTATTACATCGTAAGTTTGTATATTGCTATTGAAATCGAACTCATCTTCGTAAGCTTGTGTCACACGAAGGGCTACTTTTATAACATCTGTTTTGTGCTTTTAAATGTAACGTTCATATTAAATTGAGTAAGGAAACTTCCGAAATATGTGATTAAACACGTGCAAAGTACGTAATAGAAGTTTTCTGTGGAAACGCTTCAATTTTATATGCGTATATCATGTATACACATCCCATAACAACATCTGCGTAAATGCACGTTCATTTGTCAAAGCTGCATCATACAACCAACTTTTTATTTTGTTTCTTTAAAGTACCACTGATTTTCTCGAACTGTTACAACTGAAGCTACTTATTACCTATTAATAGTTCTAATTGTCTTAAGAAACGTCTTTTAAACCAAATACCTATCATGACTAACCAATAATATGCAGTTCTGTAGTGTCAGCCTATTATGGGCAGTTAATTTAGGGCGAACATCACATCCATCCTGCTTTATGTAAGTTATGCAATTTATCATTTATAATCTTATTTAAATGTAAATTTTTCAGATGTGAAAACTTCTTCAAACTATGCGATAGTGATTGGATTTCAGATTATCCACAGGGTTGGCTCTACGTTGCAGAAATCCTTCATCATCTTGTACGTGGCGAATCCGATTATATGACTACTCTTCTGCAGTCAGTTGAGTCTATCCGGTCTGATGACCGGGCTGCTGAATTGGTGGCAGACTGCATTAAACTAAGCAAAGCATCTACAAGTGTTGAGCAGCTTGTAAAAAAACTACAGGCCTGTGGCTTTATGTGGGACAAACTTGGTGTTCCAGGAAGCAAAACATGGGACTTTGCTTATCAGCGGTCCATAGAGTTCACCATAATTGGAGTTCATAGTTTCGAATCTGGAAAACTCAATGAACTTAATGAACTAACTACGAACCCTTCGTCTCCTGATAAAATTTCCAGTTATTTTAATACACTATCTCAACGTAACCTGTCTAAATGGTTTATGCAATCGATCATGCCAATTTTGCTAAAATCTCCAGGTTTGTCAGTTTTCAGTGTCATCGGTTGATTTTAAAACATTATACTGAATTTTCCTGTTGCGGTTTAGACGTGGGTTTATGGCATCATATTGAAAAAAATAAGCTCTATATGTTAGATTAAGCTTGTTGAATCTAAATGTACTATAGTTAACCTCAGAATTGTCCATGTAAATACTTCGTCAAAATAGATTCATTTTTGAATATTTCAGAGTGTTTGCAATTCTAGGGAATTTAGAAATTAGCTCTCTGCAAACGATCTTCATTTCTTAAAAAGATAACTCATTCTTGTCTGTATTTGTATGTGATTTCAGATGGTGCACACAACATACTTAGATTGTAATCAGCTTTTAAGATAGTCTTTTTATGTCTTTATGTGTTAGTTTATTTTATGTGTATTGATGGTCATTATTTTTTACTTGTACAGATCAATCAAAAACGAAAATAGATTCGTTTGTGATGTCCCTCGGTATTTTGGTTGACCACAAGCCTGATAGAGAGCTTCACATTTTAAGTGGTTTTCAAGATCCGTCATCAAATCAAGGTAAATTAAATTTTATTCTCTTAGTGTTGCATCATTACTGCACCACTAAATTTTTGGAATATATTAGTCACTGTAATATTCACCTCTAGAATTAGAATTACAGATCAGTAGTATAATTGCATATTGTCTAATGATTTTTATATACAATCGGAGATTGCATTCCAAAATATTGCTTTCACAGAAGTTGACGTTCAGTCTTCTTGGTGTACATATGTGCATCGTGAATTTAATTTTGTTTTTATTGTATTTTGTAGTTTTTGTCGGGTCATGGCTTACTTCGCTCGTTGAAAAGAAAGTGATATCGGCAGACGCTTTATCACAATGGAAAAAAAGTGATAATGATGGTTCTGTAGCCAAAATTCTCTCTGGTATCCCTGAATTAACGAACTTATAGTGTTTATTTTATCTTTTGATAATTTTTTTATAAGAGCAGATTTTTATCTAAATTGCTCACATAGGACGATGCCTAGTTATTGTTGAAGTGATTAAAACAATTCAAAGCAATTATAAGTTATCTTATCAGTTGAACTGAATATAGACATAATCACTGACTCAATTCACACCGTAATTAACGTAATGCTGTACAATATTAGATATTAACTGAGACATGCAACGTAAGCGTGTTGTTGTAATAGAAACCAAATAAAAATTTATGAATAGCTTTTGTTTCCAGCCTTATCATAAACATGTCAATTTTAATGTTCTTATACTTCCCTTGTTCTCTTTGTACACAACTCTTTTTAACACTAATACTGCCTCAGTGGAAGTCATAATTATAGTACATTCTATTAGTTTTGTTGATTTTTTCTTGAAATGCACATGTATTTCTATCGGTTATTGATAATTTGTGATTGCCTTGATCAATTTTAATAACTTCGTCCTTGATTACTGTGAACAAGATAAATCCTTGAGCACGTTTTAACTATGCTTTCACCTGTATTGCTGTGCGATTTAATGACAGCCACTTCTACTAATGTACAAAATGCCAGTAGAAGATACACACATATAAACCCTTTATTTTTTGTATTTAAATTGTCCTGTTTCACTTGTTTATATCCCTCTTCTGATAGTTATCATTCTTTGCACAATATTAAATCCGGGCTTCTAAATAGCGTGATTTACTGTGAATATTCTTTCCTAATTGTAAACTTTGGCCATAAAACTTTGTGTGCTGTAATTTAGTGTTGGGTTTTCGGTTCTTCCAATTATTCTATTGCGTGGTTGTTTTCCATTGTGTTTTGCCTACTTGTAAGGTGTTTTCTTGTGTGTAGATTTTTCAATCTCCTTCAAACATCCAATTCATACCATTAATTAAAAACATATTGACTACCCTACTAACTCAAACGCACTTTGTATAAAAAAATGTACCTTTAAATTATGAAATGTGTTTACCTTGGTTTTACATCTTGTTACCGATGTCCAACAGCGTGAATTTCTGGCTTTGCGTAATTGAGTACAAAGAAAATAGGTAAAGGTCGTACTTTTACCTTATTTTCCCTCTCTTTAAACTTTAGTGCTTAGAGATCCCAATTTAGATGTGTGAATGTAGGTACCAACATGTCTGTTATATTGAAGTCACAGATCTCATTTGATGTGTGAGGGCTGTGATACTGCTCGGGTGTTCAAACCGAAGCAGGTGGTTGCCTTGGGAGGGGGGACACACATGGAGCCTTCGACCTGAAGGTCTGATCCAGAAGACAGTGGGGCAACGTAAGGAGATGCAGTCCCATGGTAGTCGGTGACCAACGATTGGTTCACACGCCATTTGCTTTTTCAGGATACTGGAGCCCATGTTCACCAATGGTTTGAAATCAGGGTTATTTCCCAACTCCCCTAGGTGGACTCATGTCCACCAACCCGGTTAAAGCGCTGGACATTCTCTTTTCGTCCTCTCAATTTCGTAAACAACACTCCTACCACGAGAAGGCAGTAAGTAGGACTTCCCTGGCAGAGGCTATGTGAGAGCATTTGGAGAGGGAGAGCGGACTCACCACTCTCGGTCGTACCAGGGCGTTTGGAAGCAAAGTCATTGTCTACGCTTGCTGAATGCTATTGTTCCAAAAAATCAGAATGTCCGGCATATTCGTTGTGACAAGGCCTTATTTATTGAAAAACGCTTGATCATGTTTGATCTCCATGGATATTTCAATCCAGAGGAATCATTGAATATTGCATTCCAAGTAAACAACATTGTTAGGCTAAAATTTCACTGCACAAATGTCTTGTTTTATGTGTGAACTCCAAACAATTTTTAGATATGATTAGCAAACGTGCCAGTTTTCGCTAATCGTCTATTAATTCTAAGCATCCATTGCTAGCTTACGTGGCATAGGCATGGATATATTACCTAATCACATTTTGTTGCGGATAAAGTGACTAATCACTGAACATCCTTTTTGATAGGCGGTTCGATGCTTTACATTTTCTACTCGTACCGGATATTTCGATTGTCTCGGGAGTGATGAGGTTTAAATTATAACGAATGCTGTTATATGAGTAGTTGCAAACCTAATGTCAAGAGCTCGGCGGAACCTAATCAAATATACTAGACAGTACATTTTGATGTTGGTGAGGAGAGTTCGCTTATAAATCGAATATCAGAGTTGTACTCGTGTGTTTGAAACTGATTGTTAAGCTTATTTGCATTAAGGTCAGTACTCACATACTTCTTATGATCTTATAAACGATGCTATTATCATCAGTATTACTAGGTGGTAAGCTTAGAAGCAGTTAGACCCTGAAGGACTAAATCAAACGACCAACTGTTCACCAAAAATTCCTCAAACTTACGTTACCTTGATATATGTAAAAGTCCTCGTTAGTTAGTTAGTATTCTGTGAAATCAGTCGAGGTGGATGTAGCACATGATTCATTTGTTCGTCTCTATATATTGTCGTTCTTCGCTATATTTAAGCAGTCTATTCCTAGTCAAACAAATTATTTGCATCCTTTCGACCAGAATTTCTGCGTTGCTAAACCGTCATGTCGTGTCCGGTGTTCCAACACACCTATTGGTAAAATGCACCAAAATAAGTATAAGAAAACGAGGTTATAGATAGCAAGGAAAAGATAGTGTGTATAACTAAAGACAGTTGGACGATAGTATTATTTTATTGAAAAAAATAGTCAATTTCGGAAAATATGTTTGAAAATATTACATTTAAATATCTTCATCTCCCTTTTCGTTATGTAGAACATCGCAATAGGACCGCTTCTGGCTGGTATCCTTGGTCGTATCTGATAACGCTCAAGGTCAATGCGCTGCATTATCCCTAATAATCCAATCGGGAGTCCAACCTTCGTACTTCACGTCCGCGACGCAAAGTAGCTGGGTGTAATCTGCCTAGGTCAGATTCCATAAGCAAAGCGCGATCGCCCCTTACCGACGCGTTGTATACCTGATCTTGTGCAGCCAGACTAACGACAACAATGTCGAAGAAAGTCCATGCTGGCATAGGCTGTTCTAGCGTTCATTAATCATAAGTTAATTCTATCGGTTACGTCAACACCAGCTCTTACACAGTTGCCCAATACACAAAGTTTCTATCTGCTCACTCAGCAAATCTCTGGCAGTCCTTGTAAGTGGTATGCACTTGGGAGGTGCATAGCACATATCAGTGAGCTACAATGTAGGGCCAGGCACATATATGCATCGGTCCAAGTTGTCACACCTCGTTAGCACAACATGATGAACACCGAATGCATAGAAGTAGTTACTTCAATGGCAATAAAAAAACATTTCATATAATACAGGGAACTAGTTCATAGAAAGAAAGGCATAAAGTAAATTTGATCTCGCTGTTTAAGGGAGGATAAATAGTGCATACACCTATGCCATTGTGATCGATTCTGAGCCATGCCACTAAGAGTCTCCAACCATTGGTTACGTCAGTCACGGTGACGCCAACCAAGTAGTCTGCACCTACCAACTGGGTTCAGACCAGAATTTAATGTCTTGAAGCACTGGTGCCACGTTATTTCCAGTAGTGGGTCTAGAATCAACGAAAATGAAGATAGTGGTTATCCTTGTCGGACATCACTTAAGGTTGCAAAATCAGATGACAGTTCGCCGTAAGCTCTGACTCGACTGGTAGTGTTCGAGTGAAGGGCCCTCACAAGGTTTATGCACTTATGAGGTACACAGAACCTCTCGGTCTAATGCTGCTTTTAAGTCGAGAAAATATCACCGTCGGACGCCGACAAGTATGCCTGTGTTCTAAGATGTGACGAATGATGTATATGTGGTCGGTGTAACCGTGACCAGGTCTGAAGTCAGTCTGATTTTCTCGTGTTTGCAATTCATAAGTTAGGCGTCAAATAATTATTGAGGCTAGTATTTTAGATGCTATATTATTTAGACTAATCCCTGTATGGTTATCACAGGATGATTTTGATCCTTCTATATTGGGACAACCAATAATTGAGGGCAGTCAGATTGGATCACACCTAGTTCCCCGATTTTAGCTAAAGTATTAGTCAACCCAATCTCTAAAACTGGACCACCATCCTTAAAGACATTTCGACCAGCTGCTCTTCCTCGTTTCAGATTAGCTATAGCTTTGTGAACATCAATTAGAGTCGTTGGAACTTCTTCAATGTTCCATTCAGGTCTTTTGGGAATGGTGGGTAGTCATAGAGTAGATAAATGCTAGCCGAACTGCTCCTTAAAGTGTTCCGCCCATCATTCTAAACGTCTAGGTTGAGAGCGGATAAGTGTCGTCTTTTTCCGAGATAGTCTCACACTTGAGTTTTTAGTTCTAGTTTCTTTTATTAGTCTGAAGCTCTGTCTTTTGTTGCCTTCAGCTGCCGCCTTTTCTATCTCTCTTGCTTTAGATGCCCATCACTGCTCACGGTCGTTCCTAAGACTTTGGTTAACTTTTATCTGATTCGATTTCGCTCTTCATTGCATTCAGAGCCTGATGAGATGAGTTTACGAGAATCCATCAGTACCACATACTTAGAAGAGATCCATTAGTTTAAACCACTAATAGGTGTCACTGCTGTTTCCACAGCTGTTTGTATGTCTTCCCAAGCAACATCTGGGTCAGCCTCGTTTTCAGAACTATCTAAGTGTGACCTCAGTTGTTACTGGAACCTACTTTTGGTTTTCTCATTACTCAACTCAGTTCTAATGGGTCTTTTTAATGTGGCTTTTTTGCGTCCCGTGAGGCGCAAGCAGATGCGTGCCTGTATTAGGGCGTGGTCGGAGTCCAAGCAGGTACTCCAGAATGAGTGACAATCTTCTACCGACCCTCTCCAACGATGACTGATGATAATATGGTCTATTTGAGTCCATCGTTGGTTTGGTGCAAAAGGTCGCCATGTTAGACGATGTCTCTCCTTATGCTTAAAATTAATGTTCGCTAAAAATAAACGATTGTCTAAGTACAGTTACAGCAGTCGATCACCATTATCTGTTCACTGAACCGGAATACCAAAATACCCACTTAAATGTTTTTCTGTTTGGCTTAAGCTACCTACCTAGGCATTAAAGTCACCTGCTACTTGTGCTATGTCTGGACGTTCAGCTTTCTGAAGAAGTTCAGAAAGCTTTCTGTAAAAGTCATATTTAACTTCATCCGAGCTGCAGTCAGTGGGTGCGTAGACAAAAACGATGAAAAGGCAACGACATGTGTCCCTGTTCTTTCGAGTTCTTATGGAGCCGTCAAGCCGAATAGCACATAAACGACTGTTAACGGGGATCCACTCTAACAGTGCTTATCATGCCCTTGTACTTAATGCTGTGCCTACACCTGCCAGTCCACGAGAACTAGCCATTGTGTCACCAGATACACGTAGGGTGTATCCCGTCGGCTCTGCGTTTTGGTGAGATGAGGTCAAGTGAATGAGCACACTAGGATCCTGTGTGCGTGTTGCGGAGACACAGCATACATCAATGGCACAAAATTCTGGGGTTTTAGCCAAGGAGGCCTGCCGACCCATTTGACATAGGGTGCGTACCTTGAACGCTCCAATGTATAGTTTGGAGCAAGGTTTCATTAGACTTGGGACTGTGTTTCGCTCACTAGAATTGTTGGCTTGGCGGAATCTTAGTGTTGAAAGTCGATGTAGAAGGAATAATAGGAATTGAAGAGGGAGGTTGATTATGAAAACAGTGATCTTAAGTGCTTTCCGAGGTATGAGGGTGGTTATCACTTCTCGGTTGCCCACATAGTGGGATGGTTCTTCTAGATGTACTTGGGAAGAAAATTTGGTAGATGGTCAGTTACACGACGTTTTTGTGAGTAATTTTCGTGTTAGCTTCGTACTTGTTGAGACCTTACCGCCGGGGACGGATATCTTCTAATCTCACCACTCCTCGTAAATCGTAAAGCTTGGCTATCCTCGTACAATAAGACCCTGCCATCTGCGTATTCAAGTTCAAAAAGTCCAGGTAACAGAAACTAATCCTCATTATCCGCTCTCGTCAGAGCTGTTTCCAGGATACCAACGACAGTAAAGGTCGAAGAGGTATAGTGAGATTGTGTAACTCCGTCCCGCTACTTTACTGAAGTGGAACATCAGAGACAAGATTGTATATGTCCTCACTCTCTCTGAGGTGTATGTCTACATAGCATTCGGGATGTTAATTAACCTCAGGTACACCATCAACACAACCCCAGGTGACGCTCCTGTCCAACGGAAACAAAGGCGGCTCAGTTATAAAGAAAACAATTTTTGGCCTACAGTATGTATGGTGATGCCCTATAGTTTTAATAAGTGTAGATATGGTAGGTGCATCCGAGACCAGTAAAACTCATCTGCTATCCTTGAATCTGTTCTTCACTGGTTTCGGACGATGTGAGTGGAATGACGATAGCCAATAGTATGGATGCGATATGAAGTATATCTGTCCCCTGTAGTTGCTAGATATGTGATGTAGCCTCTTTTTAAAGATGGAAACTGGTTTGACACCATCCTAGAAATGCATAAGGTAATTCGTCAGAGACTGATAATTATTCTTCTGCAGTCTAGTTCCTTGAAGCTCCTCGTAGGTGGATCAGTCATCACAGGCCATGGCGAACAAACAGTCTGGTCGATGTCATCAGTACAGCAGACCAGCTGTTTTCCTCAATGAACTCTGTCCATCATGTGGGACGTCAAAGTGTACTGCTAATTGACGTTCTTTTACACATTGCTCCACTCAAACTAGACTTGCTTCTGGAGGCTCGGATGAGTTGGAAGAGCTTATGGCAGTTGTCAGATTCAACTACTGCTTCCAAATCTTTTGGAACCTCCGACCAACAGGCTTCCAGGTCCTTAATTAGAGATCTAATTTCATCGTTGAACATTCTTCCAACTTGCTATACTAGTCGTTAGGTAACGTCATGTTAAATAATGGTTTAACATGCGTAATATTTGTCTTAACTGTATTCAACAAAGCTTCGCAGTCGACTTATCTGCGTGGTACCCTGAGTTTTATAATAATGCTCGGTGTTATCATTGTACACCAATAATGCTCTCGCGATCAATTTCTAGGCTTTTGTCTATGAAGTAAAATCAAAATATCGAAGGGATTTCGCTGACTTCCTGATTGAACAATATGGAAGTAGGTTTGTAGCTTATTGATTCTCACAACTTATCTACATCAAATCTGAAATTGAATGATAGTTTAACTTCATCATTTATGATTTCTTCATTCTGTTGTAATTTTCACCGGTTAAAACTCATTTGTTATTGCTTCTTAAAACATTAAGGAATGGCTGTTACCAAGCTTACATTTTTTCTGTTTACGTAGTTTGAGTCTTACAGAGTTTGAGTAGAACTATACCTTCAGATTTAAATTTAATGATCACGAAAATCATATTTTTTGACGTTATCAATGAGATAAGTGAGTGTTATAATACCCCATGGTTACATCATTTGTATGTGTATTATGATTGGCTTACATGTTAGTATATTTTCAATGACGGTATGTTAATGTTTCAAGAGTATGCTTTGGTAAAAACGTACGAAAGGGAAGTGGAAGTCATTAAATTTACCTTAAAATAATATTGGTGTTTGTATTTGGTTATCCACCTGAAACATACAGCAAGACAGCTCGAGATGTCAGCAAATCTCAAATAAATTATTTTATATCATAATTGTGTCCATCAAATACATAACTGTCGTCTACTTGTGCGTTTACTGAAGTTACTTAAGATATTAATATTCATTTAACACAGTTGTTTGCATTGATGCAATGCTCATTCATATTGTTCAGAGTAACAGGTTATCTTAAATGTCTAACATTTATGAAACATTCGTATTAGGAAACCCCATGGCCAATTAAACAATGTAAACGGGTGTATGTAAAAAACTTTAAGTTATTCTTAATGCCACGCTTGAATTTGAACGATAATCTTCGAAATATATTATTAGTAAACAGTAAACGGGATTGCAATCATTGAGCTAGACTCTTCTACCACCCGATACGTATCAATATGCAAACACTGAAGCCGGTTACTCTTAATGTATGATTTTACGTGAAGTTGGCTGAGTCAGACTTACTACTATATTTATCGCGAGTACTATTTGCCTATAGAAAAATTAAGATATTTAACGTTAATGAGTTGCTGAAAATTATCATAAATAAGAATCTGTTATAACAGGTATAAATAAAGGATCGTTGGTCATTCGATGGATCTAATTTTGGTCCTTAACGACTTGTTGATTAACTGACAAGTTGTCGTTTGGATATTTTAGATGATTGTTAAAATCTTTTAATTCTGTAAGCAAATTATTAGTTCGAATACTGTAACGAATATAAGTTCCTTCAAGACTGGTATATATACCATATTGAAAAATTCAGAAAAAAACAAGTCCATAAGTTTCTCTCGAATGCTTCAGGTCATAAATTGGGATTTAATTTCTGTGTTCTTTCAATGAATACGGTTCTCAAACCAAGAGCTGTTTTTCTTGGACTTTGGATATCTCATATATTCCCAAAATATTACAACATAACCGAAAATGAACTTATTTTATTTACATTTAGTTGTGCTACATAACGTGATTTTTCTAATTCCCAATCATCTTCTTATTGTTATAGCACTTTTCTACAGATCTTCAAAATTCATCTCAGTCACATGTAGATGTGAAGCGTTATGAGTCGTTAAGAATGATGAATATTCCATGTTACATGACTGGGATTTATCATGAAACTTATCGACACTTTCATCTAGTTAACTTCTAAAACCCTCATTACAAGGATTGTTTGAAATAATACACACTACATCTTGGTGAGGTGATAAGACCATATAATTTGTGTATACCCTATTTTTACATTGTATTATAGATAACTCAATACAATATTATATGAAAATGAGTGATAAAACAACGCCAATTGTTTAATGTAAACTGTAAAAAACTTTGATGAAATCCATGAAATATTGCCCGACCGTTGTTGCTACCTTGACGTGGTGGTCGGGCTTGCCTATCGTGATGAAGCAACCGAGCTATACTGGCTGGAACAACCGTTCCTCAAGGTCCTACCATGTCAGACAGGTCGGTTGAAGAGCGGTAAGACTAAAAGCAACAAACCCAAGGTCCGAAGGCGAAGTCGTACTGCTGACTGTACAGAGGTGTGACAGCAGTAAGGTGTTTCCTTCAGACAACCAGCATGACAGCGATGCTGCCTTCCCACAAGGAGGGGTGGGGTTAGAAAAGGTCGACCCTAAAAATGCACACCTCGCCTTATCCCACGGATATCCGTCTCCGGCGGTAAGGTCTCAATAAGTACGGAGCTAACACAAAAATTACCCATAACAAGGTCGTGTGTGACCGACCTCAAGCAGTTGTCCCTTGGGCACTGCGGTCACGCTCTCAGGTCACTAAGACCACCTCTAATCCAATTTCCTTTTCAGGTACCTCCAGAAGAACCCTTCCACGGTGTGGGCAACCGGGAAGTGATAACCGCCCTCATACCTCTAACAGCACTCAAGACCACTGTATTCATAATCAACCTTCCTCTTCAATTCCTATTATTCCTCCTACATCGACTTTCAACTCTAAACTTCCTCCTTCGGCTTCCTCCTCAAGTGTCACCATAGCCAACGATTCTAGTGCTCAAAACACTGTCCCAGGTCTACTGAAACCTCGCTCCAAACTACACATTGGAGCCTTCAACGTACGCACCCTATGTCAAATCGGTCAGCAGGCTTCCTTGGCTAAAACCCTAGAGTCTCTTTCCATTGATGTATGCTGTGTCTCCGAAACACGCATACAGGATTCCAGTGTGGTCATTCACTTGACCTCACCTCGGCAAAACGGAGAGCCAACGAGATACACCCTTCGTGTATCTGGTGACCCGATGGCCAGTTCTCGTGGACTGGCAGGTGTAGGCATAGCACTAAGCATGAGGGCGGAACAAGCACTGCTAGAGTGGATCCCCGTCAACAGTCGTCTATGTGCTGTTCGGCTGAACGGCTCCGTAAGAACTCGGAAGGATAGGGACACACGTCGTTGCCTTTTTGTCGTTTCTGCCTACGCTCCCACTGACTGCAGCTCAGATGAAGTGAAAGATGAATTTTACAGAAAGCTGTCCGAACTTCTTCAGAAAGCTAAACGCTCAGACATAGTACTCGTAGCAGGTGATTTTAATGCTCAGATAGGTAGTTTAAACCAAACAGAAAGGCATTTAGGTGGATATTTTAGTATTCCGACACAGCGAACAGATAATGGTGATCGTCTGCTGCAGCTATGCTCAGACAATCGTTTATTTTTAGCAAACACAAATTTTAAGCATAAGGAGAGACATCGTCTAACATGGCGACCCCCTACACCAAACCAACGATGGACTCAAATAGACCATATTGCCATCAGTCATCGTTGGAGAGGGTCGGTAGAAGATTGTCGCTCATTCTGGAGTACCTGCTTGGACTCCGACCATGCCCTAATACGGGCACGCATCTGCTTGCGCCTCACTGGACGCAAAAAAGCCACATTAAAAAGACCCATTAGAACTGAGTTGAGTAACGAGAAAACCAAAAGTAGGTTCCAGGAACAACTGAGGTCACACTTAGGTAGTTGTGAAGACGAGGCTGACCCAGATGTTGCTTGGAAGGCATACAAGCAGCTGTGGAAACAGCAGTGACATCTATTAGTGACTTAAACCACAGAGTTACAAGGAACCAGTGGATTTCTTCAAGGTCTGTCACACTGATGGATTCTCGCAAACTCGTCCCATCAGGTTCCGAACATGATGAAGAGCGACAACAAATCAGATCTAGGTTAAGAAAAAGTCTAAGGAACGACCGTGAGCAGTGGTGGGCAACGAAAGCAAAAGAGATGGAAAAGGCGGCGACTATAGGGAACACAAGACAGCTTTACAGACTAATAAAAGAAACTGGAATTAATAAGTCAAGTGTAAGTGAGATTATTTCGGAAAAAGATGATACTCTCATCTGCTCCCAGTCCAGACGTTTAGAACGATGGGCGGAACATTTTAGAGAACAGTTCAGCTGGCCTTCAGCTACTCTACAACTACCCTCCATTCCCAGACAAGTGAATGGAACATTGAAGTAGGTCCCCCAACTCTTGCTGAAGTTCAAAAGGCTATAGTTAATCTGAAACGAGGAAGGGCAGCTGGTCCAGATGGACTGGCTCCAGAGGTCTTTAAGGATGGTGGTCCAATTTTAGCGATTAGGTTGACTAATATTTTAGCTAAGATCTGGGAATTAGACGTTATCCCATCTGACTGGTCGCAATCACTTATCGTCCCAATATATAAGAAAGGGTCAAAATCATCCTGTGACAACCACAGAGGGATTAGTTTAACAAATATAGTATCTAAAATACTGGCCTCGATAATTATCAGACGCCTAACTAAGACTCGTGAACTGCAAACACGAGAGAACCAAGCTGGCTTTAGACCTGGTCGTGGCTGCATCGACCACATATTCACCATTCGTCAGGTTCTAGAACACAGGCATACTTATCGGCGTCCGACAATGGTGGTCTTTCTTGACTTAAAAGCAGCATTTGACTCTGTAGACCGCGAGATTCTGTGGCAGTGTCTGTCATTGAAAGGCGTACCTCAGAAGTACATAAACCTTGTGAAGGCTCTTTACTCGAACACTACTAGTCGAGTCAGGGCTTATGGCGAACTGTCATCTACTTTTGCAACCTCAAGTGGTGTCCGTCAAGGCTGTCCACTTTCCCCATTTTTGTTTAACTTCATCATAGACCTATTGATGGAAATAACTCTCTCGTCGACTGAATTCTCGGGTATTGATCTCCTTCCAGGAGGTCCACTTATCGACTTAGAATACGCAGATGACATAGTCCTGTTTGGTGAAGACGCTGACAAAATGCAGAGTCTTCTGGTAGCACTAAGCAACAATGCCAGAATGTTTGGAATGCGCTTCTCTCCCTCTAAATGCAAGTTGTTGCTTCAGGACTGGTCTGCGTCAACACCTGAACTAAGGATAGGGAGTGAAGTAGTCGAACGCGTTGACAACTTCACTTATCTTGGAAGTCTGATCAGCCCTAATGGGTTGGTGTCTGACGAAATCTCAGCACGGATTCGAAAAGCTCGTTTGGCTTTTGCCAACTTACGTCACCTTTGGCGGAGGCGAGATATCCGTCTATCAATAAAAGGACGAGTATACTGCGCGGCAGTCCGTTCTGTTTTAATTTACGGCAGCGAAACATGGCCATTAAGAGTAGAAGACACTCGTAAGCTACTAGTATTTGACCACAGATGCCTTAGAAATATTGCTGGCATCTGCTGGGATCACCGGGTAAGTAATAGTGAGGTTAGACGCAGGGTATTAGGGAATGATGGTAAATCAGTTGATGAGGTTATGAATCTTCATCGACTGAGATGGTTGGGCCACGTGTTACGTATGCCTGAACACCGATTACCACGACGTGCAATGCTAACCGGTGTAGGGGATGGTTGGAAGAAAGTTAGGGGCGGCCAAACCAAAACGTGGCATCAGTGCTTGAAGTCACTAACTTCTAGTCTGAGCCATGTTGGTAGATGCAGACTACTTGGTTGGGGTCCGCGTGACTTCGTAACCAATGGTTGGAGACCCTTGGTGACATGGCTCAGAATCGATCACAATGGCGTCGGTGTATACACTCCCTGTCTTCCCTTAAACTAAGAGATTAAAATCGCTTCATATCTTTCTTTCTACGAACCAATTCTTTCTTCTTGTACTATATCTCTATATGCAATCTTTCTCTTATATATTACCACCTTTGACATAACCACTGCTATGAATCCGGTGTTCATCTTGTTGTGCTGATGCGGTATGGCAACCTGGACTGATGCACATATGTGCCTGGTCCTACTTTGTAGCTGACTGACCATGAAATATTGAAGCCTGTATACGGAAATATTTCAGTGACGAAACAACTATTTTCACGTGGATCAAGAGTTTCAATGAGGGTTATGAAAAGTACAGGTGATCCAAAGCTAAAATAACTATCAGTATAGGGTTATGGAGATTATTAAGTTTTTGATTGAGATTATGAACTGATTAATGTTAAACTACCATTGAAAACCTGGAAGCACTGGACGGCCATTTCGTCTTATTGTGGGACTCCTCAACATTGTGCATCCACAATCCCGCAAGTGGGGTATAAACCCAGGGCCTTCAGTCTCACGCGCGAACGCCTAACCTCTAGATTTTCAATGATGGTCTGACATCAATTACTTCATGATCTCAATCAAAAACCTGATAATCTTCACAACCCTAAACTGAGAATTACCATTTGCTCACTAGTGACTAGCTTCGTGGGGGAATTCTCGGAGTTCTAGTGAGAAGCCGTGACCAGTAGAGCTAGTCCGTGTCGAGTTAATTTCAATCCAGCAAAAGTTGAATCAAAATATGACTAGGGATATCTATAAAAGTAAAATCTATAAAGATATTTTTGGTTAATAATGTTTAATTTCATCGAATTATACGGAATGGTTTAAACTTGTAAGTAGTACATTGTGTTAGTTGAAAACAACAAAAATATTATTACACCTAACTGTATTCGAATTCTTAATGCCAGTTCACAATTGATTGATCACTGGGTGGCGATCAATGTCATGCTTGTCTAGTCCTTATTAGTGCAGATCGAATGCTATCGATCATGTTGCAATGTGGCCATCAGTCTAGGTGACTCGACACTGCGGGCACTATGTATTGAGATCAGATGGTGGTTGGAGGTAGTCAACAGGAAACCCTGGATCCGGGTTTCTTGCTACTTGGCACTCGTCAGCAAGCATTCGATCTGCACTAATAAGGACTAGACACGCACGACATTGATTGCCACTCAGTGATCAATCAATTGTGATTACATCTCAGTCCTACAGGAGGTCGATCGTGGCTCGGATAGCTCAGTGGTAACGTCTCTGACTGTGAAGCTAGTTGACACGAGATTGAATCTGCCAGGGAGCACCAGTTCCCTCAAGATTACAGGTACACCTTGCTGACGAGTGCCAAGTAGCGCGAAACCTCTGTCCAGGGTTTCTTGTTGACTACGTCCAAACACCATCTAATGCCAGTTCTTTATGAGAAAGTGTAATAATTATTAATGTACAAATCAAGACTTCTCAAACTAGATAGCCTCATATAAGAAATTTTAGGATATTTTTTTACCTGTTATTGAAGAGATATAAACACTAAATACATAGATTTATATCTGTAGAAGTAAATCATAAATAATTGTTGATTTCCAAAATTCGCTTAGATTCCTGTTTTGAATGACAGTTCTGAAAGTATCTAAACATAAAACAAGAATTAGTTAATCAATATTTAATCGATTCTAGTGTTAGTTATTCTTTTTTTTAAAAATTCTGTACTGACATTGACTTGTTTTTCTTGAATAGAATGTACTTGAGTATATATCGGTGATTTCTGTTATATCCCGACGAGAATAATGAATGATAACTGTTGGAATCTATTTTTGGACTATTACTATACATATATTTTTATTGTATAGTTGTTAAGTAACTGAAATATTCATATTCATGTTTCTCTTATTATAAGCTTTATTTTGACCTACAGGCTATTATAATGCGATTTACCATTCTTGAGTTATGCTCAATTTATCAATTACTACCTCCCACATTCACAGCCATATTTGGTTAGTTCTTGTACAAGTGTTGTTACCTATTTATGGTACGATGTGGTTTGTTTTGTCTGGATATAAATACAGTATATTTGAAATATATGATTCATATCGTAGAGGTTGAGATTGGTGTTCTGGACTTAATAGGCGGGACTAGGAGGGAAAAAGGACCGGTACAGACTCTAGACTGCTCGTACGTGTTTTATACATCATTGGTCCGGTTGAAAAATCACTGTTCTCTATTAATTGATAGTTGAAATCATGAAACGATTAAAGCTAGACCACCATGTAAAACCTGGAACTACTGGAAGGCCGTTTCATCCTAGTATAGGACTCCTAGGCAATAATGACAGACGGTGGCTCAATATCGTGGATTGGTTGAAGTTAGACATTAACAGTACTGGATGCCGTCTGGAAGTTAAGCGTTCGCCCTCGAGACCTAAGCTTCTAGGTTCGAGTCCCGCATGTGAGGTCGTGGGTGTGCACTGCTAAGGAGTCTTAGTCTTGTTAAATATTAACTCTTTACAGTTATAGGCCAGGTGTTGTTTTCTAATATCCACTGCGATAACATAAGAGTAGTGAGAAGAATCAATTGTATTTGTTATTAACTCATATATTATATATAAAAACCTATTCCTACTATCATATTCATCCACTTGTTCAGATTAACATGTCTATAAGGTAATTTTTATTGACAGGATTCACTGTTTGTACTATTTGTAATAATGATGTCGAATTAGTGGTCATGGTTATACTTTAATAATAATGAGAAACATATGAACCTAATGAAAAGTGGAATTGTAGTAGTATTAGATTTGCATTTAAATTACGAGGTAGATCTAGTGTCCATCTTGAATAAATAAAGTCTACAGAACTATCGAAATGAAATAATCAAATAAACATACAAATAATTACATGTACGTAAAAATATACATAATTATGAGTCAATTAAATAACCAATAGAATGAAATTGACACATTTGATTGTCACATGATAATCTGGTTTGATATGGACTTCAAGGTCCTATGGTTAAGTTGTACTTGTGATTGTACCGAAATATGACGCTTCTAAGATATTGCTCTAAATAAATCCGTATCTTCAAAGGTTCTATCTACTCGCAGCAGAAGTAAGAGATAAAAAAAGTCGTTTTAGTTTTCTGGTTTTCAATGGTACTCAAAGTATTAGAGAATGATGATAAATCAGTTGATGAGGTTGTGAAACTACGTCGACTCAAATAGTTGGTCCACAGATTACTACAGTACGCGATGCTGACTATTTGTTGAAGACGGATGGAAGAGAATTATGGGCGACCAAACCAAAATGTGGTATCAGTGCTTGAAGTCACTAACGCCTTGTATGAGCCATATTGGTAGATGCAGACTACTTGGTTGGAGTCAGCGTGACTATCGTAACCAATGGTTGGAGACTCTTGGTAACATGACTCAAAATCGATCACAATGGCGTAGGTGTATACATTCATTGTCTCCCCTTAAACTATGAGATTAAAATTACTTAATACCTTTCTTTCTGCAAAATAATTCCCTGTATCATATCCTCATATGAAATGTATTTTTACTACCATTGAATTCAGTACTTCGGTGAGACTATAATTTATGGACAACCTTTGAGTGACGTTGAAAAGACCTTAAGAATGTCCATACATATACTACGGCCAAATCAGGGTTATAGTTGGGGTTAAGAATTAAATTTAAGGTTTTCATCACGAACTGACATCAATTCTAATGTCAAAAGTTTATTTAACCAAATGAATGAATGAATTTTGCGCCAAAATTCAAGTCGTGTATCTTATACCTGATTGGTTCGTCCATAAATTCTAGTCTATATTATAGTTTACATTTAGGTAATAATGAAAACATACATTCATAGATTATTAATTATTAACTGACTATTTTAATTACTTACTTACTTACGCCTGTTACTCCTCGTGAAGGAGCATAGGCCGCTCACCAGCATTCTCCATCCAACCCTGTCCTGGGCAACCCTTTCCATCTCCTTCCAGTTGTTATTCATCCTTTCCATATCTGTTTTTATTTCCCAACGTAATGTGTTCTTTGGCCTTCCTCCTTTCCGCCTTCCCTCAGGATTCCAAATTGGGGCTTGTCTCGTGATGCAGTTTGACGATTTGCATAGTGTATGTCCGATCTATTTCCATCGTCTTTTCCTAATTTCTTCTTCAGCTGGAAGCTGGTTTGTCCTCACAGAAGGATGTTGCTGATGGTATCCGGTCAGTGGGTGTTGAGTATCTTGCGTAGACAACCATATATAAATACTTGCACCTTCTTGATGGTGGTTGTTGTAGTTCTCCAAGTTTCAGCTCCGTACAGTAGAACTGCCTTGACATTTGTATTGAAGATTCTCACTTTGATATTGGTTGAAATTTGTTTTGAGTTCCATATGTTCTTCAATTGTAGGAATGCGGCCCTTGCTTTGCCAATCCTCGCCTTTGCGTCTGCATCTGAACCTCCTTGTTCATCGATGATGCTTCCCAGGTATGTGAAGGACTCTACATCTTCCAGAGTTTCGCCATCAAGAGTGATTGGATTGCTGTTTTCCGCTTTGAATTTGAGGACCTTGGTTTTCCCTTTGTGTATGCTGAGGCCTACTGATGCAGAGACTGCTGCTACACTGGCTGTCTTTATCTGCATTTGTTCATGTGCATGCGATAGGAGGGCTAGGTCATCTGCGAAGTCCAAATCGTCTAATTGACTCTGAGCTGTCCATTGTATTCCGTGTTTTGCTTCAGCTGTCGAGGTCTTCATAATCCAGTCGATCACTAGAAGAAAGAGGAAGGGAGAGAGTTGATAGCCTTGTCTGACTCCGGTCCTTACTTGGAGACTATTTTAATACAGTTAGGAAATTAGTTAGAATAGTGTAATATGAATTAATTTAGGTTTTCGTCGATTTTCATCAGTTGCTTAAAACTATAATTGTCTAACATAATATAAACTAGCTAACACTTATGACTGGAAAAATTGAAATGACAGTGGTTACTAGGATATATATAGTCAACTATCTACCTAACTGAATTCAATCTTCAATGATAAACCAAGAAGTTTATTAAATAATTTCTCAAGTAAAAACAAATTTACAATGAATAACTACATGGAAACAAAGAATTATTGAAGATTAAATTATATGTTAACCAAGTATGCCATTTCAGTCAGTCAGCTACAACATAGGACCACGCACATATATGCATCGGTCCAAGTTGCCATACCGCATTAGCACAACAAGATGAACACCGGACTCATAGGAGTGGTTAAGTCAACGGTAGTAATATATAAAAGAAAGATTGCATGTAAGGATATAATACAGGAAGAAAGATTTAGTACGTAAAAAGAAAAATATAAAGCAATTTTAATCTCTTAATTTAAGGAAATAGAGAGATTGTATACACCGACGCCATTGTGGTCGATTCTCAAACATTTCACACAGAGTCTCCAACCATTGATTACGATAGTCACTCAGACCCCAACCAAGTAGTCTGCATCTACCGACATGGCTCATACCAGGAGTTAATGACTTCAAGCACTGATGCCATGTTTTGGTTTGTCTGCGCGTAACTTTCTTCCAACCATCCCCAACACCAGTTAGCATTGCACGTCGTGTTAATCGGTGTTCAGACATACGCAACACGTGGCCCGACCATCTCAGTCGATGAAAATTTACGACCTCATCAACTGATTTCCCATCATTTCCCTAGTACCTTGCATCTAACCTCACTATGCCATTTAATGATAAGATAATTATAAATATATCATATTCCTAAAGTTATTAAGAATATCATTAATTGAAGTCTAATTTCAAATGCTAAAATTTCATGTAATAGTCATTTAATTGGAGATAGGATGTTTTGAAGCTTTCTGGAAGTATATACACAAGGTTATGTTTTAAAAAAATTCAACTTTTAATAAGTTACTGTTTAGGTAGTCGCACAATTTCGTGGATTGGTTGATTTTAGACATTAACACCGTTGGATGCCGGCCAACTCAGTAGTCTAGAGGTTAAGCGTTTGCGCGCGAGACTGAATAACCTGGGTTCGAAGCCCGTTCTGGGTATCGTGAATGCGCACTGTTGAGGCGTCCCACAATAGAACGAAACAACCGTCCAGTGCTTCCGGGTTTCCAACGCTAATCTTACATCCGTTGTTTCATGATCTCGATCAAAAACTCAATAGCTTTCTATTGTAAATGAAGTGGATTCATGATATAACTTGATCATTAATCAGTAACATTAGTGGGTGATATCAACTCTATTCTTATTGAATGAATGAAAAAAAATCCACACCCTTCATTATATCTCATTTTAATTAAGGGAAAACTTTCTAAGAGCTAATCACTAATAAGCTTATGATGATTATAAGAACTTGATGTTTATGAAAATTATCCAATTTACATCATAGACTAACTTTATCTGAACAACCATTGAAAACACAGCTTACTTACTTATTTACGTCTGTTACTCCCAATGGAGCATAGGCCAGCGACCAGCATTTTCCAACCCGCTCTGTCCTGGGCCTTCCTTCCACTTGGGACTACTACCGGTCCCAAACCCAGATAAAGGTGGAGAGTTGGGTATGGGGTTAGCGACCCATTCCCGTAGACAACTAACTCGCTAAAATTAAGCTAACCAGAAAAAAATAATTCAGATCACTTAAAATCTGCCCTGGGACTTAGAAGGTCTTCATTTAGAAGAGTTATGACGCCTCATGGTGAAATCCGGGTTCCTTCGGAAGTCACGAGGCTGATGCCCCTTCTGACAACCAGAGAAACCATTAATTTAGGTACACGGAATGCTCGTAGAATGTGGGGGACCAGGAGAGTCTTCTAAATTGCTGCAGAAATGAAAAGACACAACCTGGAGGTGCTTGGAATGAGTGAAACACATTAGACGCAGATTGGACGATCACAATTGATTGATCACTGGGTGGCGATCAATGTCATGCTTGTCTAGTCCTTATTAGTGCAGATCGAATGCTATCGATCATGTTGCAATGTGGCCATCAGTCTAGGTGACTCGACACTGCGGGCACTATGTATTGAGATTTAGACGGTGGTTGGAGGTAGTCAACAGGAAACCCTGGATCCGGGTTTCTTGCTACTTGGCACTCGTCAGCAAGGTGTACCTGTAATCTTGAGGGAACTGGTGCTCCCTGGCGGATTCGATCTCGCCATGTAAAATAGTAGAAGAAAATCGATGATATGATAAAAAATTGTCATCCAGGTATTTACTAAAAAGGCAAACTGAACGAAGAAACACTTTTTTACAAGATATTTGATCATAATTCCAAGATGTTTAAAGAAATCAAGCTTTAATTGTTAACTTATTGGTTAAATGAATGAACTGATCGGATTTATATTATGGTGTATCATACTTTTGGAATGATTTCTAGTTTGATATAAAATCCATTTATACACACATTTATCATGTTGTCACTATGTATATAATTTTATATCATACAATATAATGTAAAGGGATCAACATTTATCTGAAATTTGTTTAAATAACTCGACTAATGCTTAGAAAAACAAAATAACTATCCATACATACTGAGATCATGAATCGATTGATGTTAGACTACCACTGAAAACCTGGAAGCACTGGATGACCATTTCGTCCTGGTATGGGACTCCTCAACAGTGTGCATTCTCCATTACGCTCGTGGGATTCGGTTCATTATCTCAACGTCGACAACCCCATACTGATAATTACCATGTGCTCACTAGTGATTAACTTCATGGGGGAATTTTCGGAATTCTAATGAGAAGCCGTGACTAGTTGAGCTAATCCATGTCAGATAGAAACAGGTACCTATCTCAGTACAATGGAAGATGGTCGCACAATTTCGTGGATTGGTTAAAGTTAGACACTAGTATCCTTGAATACCGCTCAATGGTCTATAGGTTAAACGTTCACGTGCGTGACCTAAGTTCCTAGGTTCGAGTCCCGCATTTGAGGTCGTGGATGTACACTACTGAGGAATCCTATACTAGGATGAAATGACCATCCACCGAAGTCAGGTTTTCAATGAGAGTCTAACATCAATCGATTCATGATCTCAATCAATAATGTAACAATCTTTACAACCCCATACTGTTTATACATATTGTCAATTCTTTAGTTCATTTAATAAAATAAAGCCTGTATAATAATTAATAATTTGTTTTTATTAATCAATACAATTATTATTGACATAATCTTATGATTCGTTTATTCACTTACTCATTAATAGAAAATGTAATCTGTGATAAATTCAATAATAAATTATTCTTCTCGATACTTATTTATTGATTATTATTATTATTTAGATTATATATATCTATCTGTATATATACGATTACTGATCGATCAAGTTCATTCAGCATTCAGAATAAAAACAACATGATATCGATTACAATTCATTGATCAAGTAGTTCTTCAATATTATTGATTTTAGAACTTAGGTCATATTGATTAATTGATTGATTGATTGATTAGAAAGAATCAGGATGAAACATTTTTTCTTCCATGTTGGTAAATGACCATATAGAAGTAACCTAGAACAGTTGTCAGTGAATGATGGAAAATTGAAATCTAAAGATTTAAGGTATTGGTAGCTTTTATTATAGATTGATATCAACCGGTGTATCTTTAAACACTGGGGAGTTATTTTTTTTTTATTACTCAGTATGGAATGTCATAGTTGTGTTGAAACATCAATCTATCATGGATTAAATCCAGGATCTTCTAGTTTAGAGGGATGAATTCTAACCTTTAAATCAATGAGTTTCAATTCAACAGATCACAATTTCAACTCCAGTCAATTCATGATATTGTTTGATACTCACTGGTGAATAATTACTTCAGTCTTTATTCTTTTTCTTAAATCCACTACTCACAACTTTTAATTTGAACTTCTGGAAGTTTTATAAAAGCCAGTTGTTCGTAAGTAAATAATTATTGATTGGTTGAATGATTTGTAAGGATATCGTAGTACTTTAGAGAGATAGATCATATCACAATTGATTGATCACTGGGTGGCGATCAATGTCATGCTTGTCTAGTCCTTATTAGTGCAGATCGAATGCTATCGATCATGTTGCAATGTGGCCACCAGTCTAGGTGACTCGACACTGCGGGCACTATGTATTGAGATTTAGATGGTGGTTGGAGGTAGTCAACAGGAAACCCTGGATCCGGGTTTCTTGCTACTTGGCACTCGTCAGCAAGCATTCGATCTGCACTAATAAGGACTAGACACGCACGACATTGATTGCCACTCAGTGATCAATCAATTGTGATTACATCTCAGTCCTACAGGAGGTCGATCGTGGCTCGGATAGCTCAGTGGTAACGTCTCTGACTGTGAAGCTAGTTGACACGAGATTGAATCTGCCAGGGAGCACCAGTTCCCTCAAGATTACAGGTACACCTTGCTGACGAGTTCCAAGTAGCACGAAACCCGGGTCGAGGGTTTCCTGTTGACTACCATCTGATCTCAAGAGTTAAATCATTTACTTCTTATGTAAATAAGTTACACACTCTTATTGTCTATCCTATTATTATGAACTTTTCCCGTCGGTACAATCTACATAACTAATAAATATCATTTGACAAGGTTAGAGCAACAAAATTGTGTTAAGATAATGAAGAGTTAGAGCTCGAGAGGATGATTATGATGGAGTAGGGTTCTATGAGTTGGGCGGTTTAATCGTGAAACTTTTACTGTTCTTTTAAGCAACATCAGTACCTTAGTTGTAAGGTCTAAATGCTAGAGAAAAGTAACGTCTTTGTAGTTATATCATTGTAGAATATTTTGAAACTTACGTGAGAACCGGATGACACATCAAGTAACTTTAACTTATTGTTTTTCTGATTATTGTGTTTAATGACTAAAAATAGGAATAAATCTCATTAGCCTTGATAAACTGGTAGCTGGTGTAATCTCTGTATGGTTTGAAATAACTCACTGCATTTTCGCTAAATGGCACCACCTGTCAGCAGATGAGTATAGTGAACATCAGTCTTGTTTTGCTTTACTTGATAGTTTTGGAAAACGGTCTTTGAAAATAGGGAAAATATGAACTTTACTAGTATTTGGTCTCAAATTTCTTCAAAGCATTGTTCGCCTATGATGAAACACCCAAGTAAGCAATGTTGAGATAAAAATGACAAGCCCATTGATGAAATTGTAAATCTTTATCAATCGAGATGGCTGAAATGTGTATTACAACTGGTATCTTCCGCAGTGCCCAATGCTGCCAGTAGTAGAAATGAGCTGGAAGAAACCTAAGAGCGTCCAAATCAAAACTGTTGGTTTAGATTGGATTGGTAAGTGTAGACTACCATATTGATGCCCATAGTATGGGTTAAGAACTTGGAATAAGATGGATCGAAATCGGCAACATAATTTTCATTTAGTAAATTCATTGCTTCTCCTTGGACGATGCCATCTAATAATTGGTCTCTTCGTATTATCATTGATACTACTATTATTACAATTTCTTTGCCCTTCGGTTTAATTTTATATCTCTTTACTGATTTTATGATATAGAAACTTGGACTGTTGTATATCTTTAATTGGTCCTACATTCATTATTACAGGTTGATCGGTCAAAAATTTTGATATATTTATTGATACAAACTTATATTTATAAAACCCTTGTCATTCACATCATTTAGTCAGATAAGATAGTTAAGAATGATCATTAGGTTAAGAGAATTGTTAAGATCTTACGAGAACTGCTCAATAAGATCATCAGAAGCCTGAAAAAGGCTGAGAAGTTTTTGCCCAGTAGGGATACCCCTTGAAAACTTCTAGAAAGTTAACGGGTTATGATATAATCCAATTACATGATTACTTGTTCTGTTACTTTATTTATCACGTTTTCAGAAATTTCCAAATTTTCAGGTTATCAATACATTTGTAAATGGTATCATCTTTTGTATATAAATGAGCCTTGAAGTAACATTTTTATTTTTGTTTTACACCTTTACTCGCTATTCGAGGCCCAGATCTAAGAGTATCTGCGGAGTCCTTGCACTACGAACTCTGATTTTAATCAAAACATCTCAAACTTCCTCATTACGGCAAACTTCAGTCATAGTTTGGATCCATGTACGAGATTGTGAGTACGTTTTTCTCAAAAGCACAAATATTCCTCCCGAATTGTAAAAACTCACAGCGATTTATTTGATGCATAATTTTTAAAGTATTGTAAGTTTACTAGACATAATATTATAAATATGTATATTAGATATTTACATCCATGTTATACTAATATATCTTCAAAATAAATTCCGACCAGATAGATACATAGATAGATAGATGTGTGGATAGATAGATAGATAGATGTGTGGATAGATAGATAGATAGATAGATAGATAGATAGATGTGTGGATAGATAGATAGATAGATAGATAGATGTGTGGATAGATAGATAGATAGATAGATAGATAGATGTGTGGATAGATAGATAGATAGATAGATAGATAGATAGATAGATAGATAGATAGATAGATAGATAGATAGATAGATAGATAGATAGATAGATAGATAGATAGATAGATAGATGTGTGGATAGATAGATAGATAGATAGATGTGTGGATAGATAGATAGATAGATAGATGTGTGGATAGATAGATAGATAGATAGATGTGTGGATAGATAGATAGATAGATAGATGTGTGGATAGATAGATAGATAGATAGATAGATAGATAGATAGATAGATAGATAGATAGATAGATAGATAGATAGATAGATAGTTAGATGTGTGGATAGATAGATAGATAGATAGATAGATGTGTGGATAGATAGATAGATAGATAGATAGATAGATAGATAGATAGATAGATAGATAGATAGATAGATGAATTCTGCAACAAATTAGTAGATTTCTTCCCCATTTTAATATGAACATTTATATATCCTACACTAAATCAATCAAGTTGGACTGTTGAAATTCACACGGTATTTATTTTTATATTTGTCAGACATTTAAATGGATTAGGTTGAATTAATGAATTTATCACTGGATATTAAGGTCAGAGTTCACGACAATATGATTTAGGTCAATATTAGATTCTTACATTACAACATATAAGTTGTCATCTTTTAGCATTCGTCCGACAAAATGTTTTTTTATCAACATATTTCCTTGAATTATCAAAGTGTCATCATCAAATGTTAACCGATAAGTCGGCAAAAACGATCGTATCGGTAGATGATGAACACATGGAACTCACAAAGTTATGACTGGTAATATGAAATACTATTATAGAGTTGTGGGCATTGTTGAGCTTAGATTGATATCATGAATGATTCAATGTTAGACCACCATTGAAAACCTGGAAGCGCCGGATGTCGTTTCGTCCTAGCATGGGACTCCTCAGAAATACGCACCCATGACCCCGCACGTGGGAGTCAAACCCAGGACCTTCGGTTTCGCGCGCGAATACTTAGCCTCCAGAGCACTGAGCCAGCCGGCACCCAACGGTGTTAATGTCTGACTTCCATCAATCTACGACATAACAAAGTACCTGTAATTAAACCATGAGTCCTCCAAACCGCATAATTATTAATGTCTACTAATTATTGCTAACTTACATTCTGATAAATCCTCGGAATTTTCAAAAGAAAAACATGGTATATTAGGTGAAATATATTGATTTTGTCTGTGGGGGGAATAATAGCTTGAATATAAATTTGTCCATATCACTGAATGACAAACTCGATATTTCATGGATTAAATAAAATTAATCAAAAATATATCACCTACTGTTAGAAAAATTTGATATCAACATAGTTCAGTTTGAAACCACTGAGAAATGGTAAACTGAAATGAGACAGATATCCAGTGTACCTTAATCTTGGATAGTTTTGAAAAATGGATGTTACAGATAGTGGTAAACTTAAAGAACGGATAGCTTTGGAAATCAAACAGTTGAAAGTATGAACCTTAATTTGTTTTAAGCCAATGAGTTTGATGTGATCACTGAAATATTCTTGTGAGAATATACACACTACCTTCGGTGATCTGTGTAAATCATAAACTTAAATAAATTAACTTGTGTACGAAATAATAGTTCTGAGCTAATCAGACATAAAAGAAATAGAGTTGAGAGGAATTGAGTAATTCATAAATAATTGGTCAAATATTTTACCTCCGATGGCTATTCAAAATTCAGCATTGAATATCACAGTTCTAGTCATATGAAACTACCCATCGATTTCAATAATACTTTACTTCTATTAGTTAGTATAAGTAACCAGAATAATTATGCTATTAATTAATATGTATTCTAGAATCTAGCCTATAGGTTCAACTGTAATGTCTTGAAAAGTCTTGATAACCAGTCAAATAACACCTGTTAGTAACTGAGTAAAGACTGACTTCTCATAATCATTTTTGTAGAGTTGGTCGAATTCTAATAGTTATGGTCAGGAATTGACTTGACCATCCAGATTTGAAACTTAAACGTCAAAATCGGAATGGACAACATCGGATATGAGGATAGAGTGAGACGAGATGAACTGACTGGGAAAAACGAATGAGAATGGTGACAGATTCGCAAATTCATGTGCATTCAACAAAATGTTTATAGGTGGCACAATATTCCCACACAAACGCACACAGAAAGCTACATGGTTCTGTCTCACCAGATCACACTACAAAGAACCAGAGCGATCCTATTTGCACCACTACAAAATTCAGAGGATCAACTGAAGTCGTGAGAACAAGGCGAAGAGTCAATCACTACCTGGTGGTTGTCAAGATGAAATTGTAGCTAAAGAAGCACTTGATAACTGAATAAACAGCATTACAGAAGTTCAATACAACATTTCTTCAAGATAGTAAGTAGTAAGTACGTAAGTAAGTAATATTTCAGTTTTAACATGAGTCTCATTTATGGTTTTCTCTTAGTTTTTCTCACACTTTTAATAAAATAAGTTGGCTTAATCTCATTATCAAGTTGTTAAATTTTTATTCATTTTAAAGTAATAGGAAATACTTTATGTTATTCACAAGTGTTTGTGAATTGTTCTTGTTCAGATTCAGGCTCATAATTGATCAATCTTTTCCTGTACTTTGAACAGTAAATCTGTCACAAGTTTTAATATATTTGAATCATGACTAGTGATTGATATCCACACTTCAATGTAAGTGTATCCAGATGATGAGTTACAGATAAAAAGAAACAGGCTTCATTGATTTCACTATTAGCTACAATCTGAGTATATTAATAGAGCCATATATTATCATAAATTTTTAATATGTATACAATGGATGTATACACAACAATTCCATTTCTTAGTATAGGGTTGTGGAGATTATCAAGTTTTTGATTGAGATCATGACCAGTGGAGATAATCCGTGTCAGATAGAAACAGGTATCTACCTCACTACAATAAAAGATGGTCGCTCAATTTCATGGATTGGTTGCCTGCCGGCTCAGTGGTCTAGAGGTTGTGTTCGCGCGCGAGACCGAAGGTCCTGGGTTCGAATCCGGCGAACGGGATCGTGGTTATGCACTGCTGAGGAGTCCCGCGATAGGACGAAACAGCCGTCCAGTGCTTCCAGGTTTTTAATAGTGATCTAACACCAATCGGTTTATGATCTCAATAAAAAATTGCATTTCCATACTGATCATGTTTTTCTGAACAGATGAATACCATTTATGCTCAGAAATTGTTATCAGCTCAACTATATACAACTATAATATGAGTAAAGTTACGTCTGTTTTAACAAAGTAATTTTATCTATTAAGTATATTATTTTAATCACATGTTTTTATAAACAGAATGAAAAAAAATAAACGCCTACAATCCATTACAATGTTAATGTTGTAAAGTTCAGATGTATTCACTATAACAGTTGGTTTATTTTCATTCTTATGTATTTATCTAGAATATATATATATATATATCATGAGTCAATTGAAGCTAGATCACCATGGGAAACCTGGAAGCACTGGACGGCCATTTCGTCCTATTGTCGGACTCTTCAGCAGTGCGCATCCACTACCTTGCCTCGCGAGAATCGAACCCAGGACCTATCAATCTCGCGATATATATATATATATATATATATATATATATATATATATATATATATATATATATATATATATATATATAATCTATTTAAACTGAATACTCAGAATCTATAAAGTTCATTGAATAGAATCGGATAACGTTAATATTAGGCCATTTAAATTTTGTACTCATATAACGTGAAAGAATAAAGTGTTAATCTGAAGGAAACAGTATATTTAATGTACAAGGATAGATCAAAGAAAGACTCTTAAGCTGGTTTTTAGAATAAATGGAAACAATATCTTATGTAAGTGATACATTATTAGGAAATAGTATGAATTCTTAACTTTGCATCTTTAACTAGCGAAACTTATTCTATTATAAGTTTTCGATCTTCTTTTGGTTTGTTTAGTTAGATTGTGCCCCAGAACACATAGTAAAATATGTGAATTTTAGACTAGTTTCTAAATCATGTCTTTCGTAAAGATAACAGAAAATTATTTTCATTCATTCTATCAAGTAAACCCAACTACGTCACAAGACAAGCCCTCATATTAAATCCTCAAGGCAAAAGGAGGAGAGGAAGACCAAAGAACACATTATGTCGAAAAATGCAGACAGACATGAGAATAATGAACAACAATTAGACAGAAGTGGAAAGGAAGGCCCAGGACAGAGTGGGTTGTAGAATGCTGGTCAGCGCTCTATGCTCCATTGGGTTTGGCTAAGCAATGGTAGCATTCCCATAACTGAAGAACATGTAGACATATGGAACAAATGTCTGCGAGTCAACGCCAACGACGGAATTTTCAATGTCAATGTCAAAACAGTTCAATTGTATGAAGTTGAAATGTGGAGAACTACAACAATCGTCATCAATAATGTACAGATGTTTATGAATAGATGTCCACACAATATACCCTATATCCGTCAACCGGCTGCCACTAGCAACAGGCTACTGTATGAGAGAAAAAGCCAGCTTCCAAATGAAGAGGAAGTTATGAAAAGATGTTGAAGGTGGATAGAATGAAAATCGTGGAGTTGACCAAAATACACCATAACGAAATCCTCAACTTGGAACCCTGAATGGAAACAGAAAAGTGGACTAAAAAGTAACATATTGTATTAAAAATTAGAGGGAGATATTAAAAGGAAGAATAGGACTTAGGACAAACTGTAAAGGAGAGTTCAGGATGAAGCAGTCTATGCTCCATATATATATATATATATATATATATATATATATATATATATATATATAGATGAATGATATTCATATTCATAATGGGAGTTTCCTACTTAAATTATTTCTCTCAGAAACCGTTACATCACCCCCACTATCAACTCGATGGCATATTTTCTCCATCACTGCTATATTTAACCAATCGAAGTATCATTTTTTGTAAAAACAACAAAAAAAAACAATGGAAGAAACTTTATGAGTTATTGAGTAAATTATAGACTTTAAAAAAGAAAGAAAGAAAGAAAGAATATCGTTTTCCGATGATCTCATATCTTTGTATCTATCCAATCACATGTTATATTACTTATATAAAGCATACGCCTTTCAAACATATTTCCGAACACACATACCTAGTTGATCTGTCAATAATTGTTCTTGAGTAAGAAAAAAACAACAACTTTGATCTCAGAACCATTTAAACCGAAATTACATTCTTTTTCGTTGTTGTTGTTGTTGTTGTTGTTGTTGCTGTTCTTGTTGTTGAAAGAATGTGGAAGTAAATGAAATTACAAATCGATATTATGTAAAATATCAACAATTTTATCATGAATTCAAACTATTCATTGGTTAATCTTTATTATTGTATCCTGTATATTCATGTATATGATTGAATAGATTAATACTATAAAACTCAGTAGACATTTAAGTAGATCGGTATTAGATTAAAGTAAGATTGTTTTTTTGATTAAAGAAAAAAACGTGTTAAATCATAAACATTGAAAACATTTTTATATGTTTAATTCACTTGGTATTGATGTTTACGACTGTATTTGATCAGTCTCTTATTAGCATATGTAAATCCTGTGAGTATTGTCTCTAGATTGCCTTAATTTCTAAGCATTATAAGTAAAGATAGATAGTGGCTAACATTAGAATCTAGGTGACGTGTTTCGTCTTATTTGGAACTCATCAACTAGATTAACCTGGATCCCACAATTGATGTTCACGTCAATGGTTATCAGAACTCAGTAACTAAATGGATAATGTGATGGTGTTTGAAGTGAAAGTTACTGAATTCAAGTCCCAGTGTGAACATCAACTCCAAGATGCAGGTACATCAAGCTGACGAGTCCTAAATAAAACAAAACGCGCGTCCTGTATTCCACTGCTAACCACTATCCATTTTATATGTTGTTAGTCTTATTATATTTCATTGTTAACTGATGTTTGAATTACGTTAAATAACACATCAAGTTGTCAATTGAGACCAATTAGTGAGTAGACGATTTTTACAAAAGTTCTTCTTCTCATTATTAGTCGATAATTGTAAACAAAAAGTAGAATAGTACTAGTACATATTCTTTTAGATTTAACCTACTTTCAACCCATTTCAACTGATATGTATATATGTTTAGTGTAAACGAACCAATTGAATTTGTAACGCATATATAGTTACACTTTTATATTTGACCAATTTCAACTATTGGACCGTTCAATGTTGTTGTTGTTGTTTTTTTTTTAAAAAAAGTGTGTTAACATTCATTTTAATTATAGCACAATAAATTTACCATGGTAACAATAATGATATTTATAATCAAGTCAAATAAATTTATCTCTTAAATATTAAATAATAATGTTCAATGTACAATACTTAAATGAGTGATTTAATGATTGGTTAACGGACAAACAGTTAAAAGTATAAATAGATGGACAGATAGATGGATATACAGACATGTCATTAATTCCCATCAAGATATTAACTCTCTATCATTATTATTATTATTATTATTGTTCTTGTTGCTTGGTGAATTTTCAACAAACTATGAACATATTTCTTTATGATCAATTAAAATCAATAAAAGGAAATCGAATAATGATAAATGATAAATGGAATATGGAATTGTTATTATTATCAGAAGAGGTTTTGTGGAGATTACAGTAGTTTCACTGGTTGAGATCATGAGTCAATTGAAACTAGATCATCATGAAAAACATAGAAGTACTGGACGGCCGTTTCGTCCTATTGTGGGATTTTTCAACAGTACGTATCCATGAACCCGTCTCGCAGGATTCGAGCCCAGGATGTATCAGTCTTGCGCCAAGCTCTTAACTACTAGATCATTGAGCCGGCATCCAACAGTGTTATTATTATCAAATGAGTATTAATGATAAATGAAGAAATATCAAAGAAAAATTATCATAGTTCTGTAATTAGAATATTTTCAATGGAAATGAAAAAAAGAAGCAGGAATTTCATGGATCTCAATAAACAACATAGATCATCATTGATTAGAATGAATTTTATTGGAGAGAAAGAAGATTTTGTCAGATGGATCTTTCAAACAACATTAAACAAATGAATAATTTGTAGTGTCCAGAAAAAAATGGTCAGGTTAAGGGTAAAATGTATCGTTTAAAGCGTTGCTATGCAAAGGTCTGATAAAGAAAGTGAACAGATCGACATTGGTTCATTTAATGTAAATTGGTTATAATTCCAATATAAAGCAATCCCTTGCAATTATTTATCAGACCAGTGATTTTTTTTCGGTCAAGTCTTGTCAGAATTAAAATTCTTCAAATAGCTGAAGTAGTAACCATTCAGATTAAGAAATTAAAGTTATGCATACAAAAGAAATATCTTCAACTGCTTCTTCTACCCTGACCAACCTCAAGGCCAATTAAGTAATAGTAATCTTAGGTAGTGAATGACCTAATTGGACTATTGTAGTCAAATGTAATTGTCGCTGTTATCTTTATTCACAATATTTTTGTATTATTATTATTATTATTATTGGTTAAGCATCATTATTAATCTCCCAAATACATGATTCATTTACTTCTCATTCATCCAACCTTATTATGTCCTACTAATAATTTTTACCCGACCGTTGTTGCTACCTTGACGTGGTGATCCGGCTTGTCTATTGTGATGAAGCAACAGAGCTATACTGGCTGGAAAAACCGTTCCTCAAGGGCCTACCATGTCAGACAGGTCGGTTGAAGAGCGATAAGACTAAAAGCAACAAACCCAAGGTCCGAAGGCGAAGTCGTACTGCTGACTGTACAGAGGTGTGACAGCAGTAAGGTATTTTCTTCAGACAACCACCATGACAGCAATGCTGCCTTCCCACAAGGAGGGGTGGAGCTAGAAAAGGTCGACCCCAAAAATGCACACCTCGCCTTATCCCACAGATTTCCGTCTCCGGCGGTAAGGTCTCAACAAGTACGGAGCTAACACGAAAATTACCCATAAAAAGGTCGTGTGTGACCGATCTCAAGCAGTTGTCTCTTGGGCACTGCGGTCACGCTCTCAGGTCACTAAGACCACCTCTAATCCAATTTCCTTTTCAGGCACCTCCAGAAGAACCCTTCCTCGGTGTGGGCAACCGGGAAGTGATAACCGCCCTCATACCTCTAACAGCACTCAAGACTGACTGACTGAATAATTTTTACACAATATTAAACATTTGACCGAATTGTAATTGAACGATTAATTCTCTATCACCCTTATCTGATCCATATTTATTCTGATCATGGATCTTAAATTTTTACTTAACATACAAGCTGATTCAAGTTAACATTCTATATGAGTCAATATCAACATGAACAATTTTTATCCTATTCTATTTGACAATCCTACAATTCACATGCTTTACCCTTAACCTGGTTACTATTTGGATTAGTAGTTTGGATATATGAATTGTAGAACTTGAAGAGAATCCATTGGAAACAATATTCTTTATTCAAATATTAGTCTTTTAATAAGATGGAGGATCTTTAAAGGAATAATTTGTAATTGATTTCTGAAACTATTTATGGATGTTCTAGAATCTAATAGTTTTCATCAACGATTTAAATTGCTCACGGTTTGTGTAGTTTAACAGATTTTATAATACTAGTATAGGGGTTGTGGAGATTATTAAGTTTTTGATTGAGATCATGAACCGGTCGGATCCCGGCTCAGTGGTCCAGTTGGTTAAGCGTTCGCGCGCGATACCGAAGACCCTGGGTTCGAATCCCGCGAGCGGGATCATGGACGCGCACTGCTGAAGAGCCCCACAATAAGGCGAAGCGGCCGTCCGGTGCTTCCAGGTTTCTACAGGTGATGGTCTAACATCAATTGGTTCATGATCTCGATCAAAAAGATTTTATAATAGTTTTCTATTGAATAATAGAGGTTTTGTTTGTTTCAAAGTCAGTAAGCTAGAATTATAAGAGCTCTTTAATCCAGTCAGCAAATTAATTCTTATTAGGAACTAAGGCTTAAAAGTTGTCCGTTAGTATTTATGAGAGTTAACCATCTTATTTGTAATTATTTCTTATAATGGCTCAGTGGTCTAATGGTTAAGCGCTTGCGCGCGAGTTTGATGTGTCCCAGGTTTGAATCTTGCGAGACGGGATCGTGGATATGCACTTCTGAGGAGTCCCACAGTGGGACGAAACGGTCGTCCAGTGCTTACCATGTTTTTTCATAATATTCATAAATGTGCAAATTTTTACTAATACTATTGCTTTCTTTTATAACGCCTTCATGATACACGTCGTTCAGTATGATATTTTTGTTAAATGTAGATTTGTCAGATTCGTTCGGAAAGTCATGATCAGTAGAGTTCAGTCATATAACGTTTGAGCTATGTATTACACATTTGGAACTGAATGATAATTATACAATATCATGAATTGACTGAAGTTTGAAATTGTTTGGGACGTTAGATTTCCAGAACTCACTTGGGAAAGGACCTAATTTTTTAATTTTATTCTGAAAATTTGAATTCCTTTGTTTTCGCGCCAAAAGCACTCTTGTCACCTTCATGTCGTATTTCCCACTGGGAAATATCTTAAATGCTATTGGTCCGTTGCGTCTTTTAGTATGCTATTTGGTAACTCTCCCCAAGGACGGTTTTGCACTGTATATATATGTTTTGAATTGTGTTTGTTGTGGTCGCTCCTTTCTGGCTGTTTGCAGAATATACTTTCCCATTCAAAGCTTGGACTTCTCCCTCTAGTTAGCGGGGCTGAGACGCATCAAATAGCTAGCTTACTGGTCTTGGTCACTGAGTCTTTGTTCTCGTTCGAAGATCAAGTGGACTCTTGTTAGCTTCAAACCTAGCAGAAATATGAACTGTTGAGTTGTGATACAGTGATCTAGAAATAATGTATACCAGTTGTTAAGCATACTGGTTTCAAGTTTAATAATTAGGATTACTGTAAATGTACACTGCTGAGCAGTTCTGCAAAAGAACAAATAACTTGAAGAGAGCAAAGATGAAGGAATAAGCAGAATAACAAAGATTCATTTGATTTCATTAGGTCCTCATCAGTTGTTTATAACTCATAATATTTTAAAAACTCAATTTATGTCATTCTTAAATGCTGTTTATTTATATTCAACTACTTAGTTGCGTAATCAATTAATTATTTTAATTCTTGTGACGGTCGATATTTGATATAATTCTTATACTTCGTACACTGCTCGTCCAGATAACCGCTAGTAGATAACGCCCAACAGTGTATAGATCAGAAGACGAATACAAAGTGTTGATTACGTTTATTATCGCATTACACACAGATCACTAAAACCACAGGCACACAAAACAAAAATGATATGCAAGTGCGGAAGAGAAGGATTAAATGTACATATATACAAAGGAAAATAAATGCATCATCGAATCATTTAAGCAACTAACACTGAAGTTAGCAGAATGAATATATGTGTAGGCGGTAAGTAATGCTCAAGCATACATGTTCATACAAGCGCAACAATAATAATAGTACAATGGTACAGATAAGTTGTTGTTGTTGTACGAATGACTCTGTCTGTTAAATAAGTTAATAAAAGGGTTTAACTAAATTAAATGTGAACAAACTCAAATGTATGTGAGCTGTTGTAATAAAATGATCGCCTAATACTGTCCGATGATCCAGGTTCTTCTCTCAGATATTAGATCTATTTGTAACACTCATCATATATCTTCAATATGATCACACCACCATGATGATACATAGTCAATTTTATTGTTATAAGTGTGTGAATTCTCTGATAATTCTGATTTTAAAATATTATAGGTTAAAAGCAGACTATGAGAACCTAACGAAGTTACATAAATTCATGTTATTCTGCTCAGTTTATTGTTCCTTCTCTTTTTAAGATATTAAAAGGATTAATATCAGAAGGGGTTTTATGGATATTATAGTAATTTTAATAGTTGAGATCATGAGTCCATTGAAACTAGACAACCATGGGAAATCTGGAAGTACTGGACCTCCGTTTCGTTCTGCTGTGAGATTCCTCGGTAGTGCGCATCCACGACCCCGTCTCACGAGATTCGAATCCAGGACCTGTGAGTCTCGCGCGCGGACGCTTAACCATTAGACCACTGAGCCGGCCTGCATCCATCGATCTTAATGTCTAACTTCAGCTAATCCACGAGATTAAGCGATACATCCGCCATTTTTTTCAGTGAGTTATTATCTCACAACAGACCCGGTTTAACTCCACTGGTCACTACTTCTCATTAGAACTCCAGGGATTACCTCTTGGAGACCGTCACTAGTGAGCATATGTTGATTGTACTTACATTTAATAATAAAAGGAATTAAAGACAATGTGAAATAACGCGAGTGTACGATTAAGACAATCTGATGATTGAACTAAGTTGATAATTTAATGTTTCAAGCAGATTACATAATACAACTGAGTAATGAGCACTCATGAAAACTGAATTATTGACATAAAAGTTAATTAAGTGAACAGATATCAGAACAAAATAATAGAGAATCTACTGATAAAGCAATTTCTTTCCTATAAAATAACCTTTATTATGTACAGAATGTGTGGCGAGACTATAATTTATGAACGAACTAATCAGGTATATGATAACAAGTCTCAAATTTTGACACGAAATTCATTCATCGATTTGGCTAAATAGAATTTTGGCATTATAACTGATGTCAGTTCGTGATGAAAACCTTAAATCTAATTCCTAACCTTAACCATCAACTGCGAATCATAATTCAAATTCCTTACATTGGTTTATAACCTTCATTTGGTTCTAGTTATTAGGTGAACAAACTTAGGGTCACTTTAGTGTCGCTCGAAGGTCGTCCATAAATTGTATTTTCATCGAATGTGTAATACTAAGTGAAAATGGACAATATCATCTAGAAATGTAATTGATTGATTTCATAGATCATTCAATAATCGATGACGTCATGACTTGATTTACTAAGGTTGTCTACAATACTTTCAATATTTAATCATTTTCAATAGGTGTATGTTGAATATTTCATTTCAAGCTTCTTAAACCATCTATAATTGACTACTGTGAAAATGTTCGCGTACCTCAGGTCAACATACTACATACAAACATTGTGGAAATGATGACTTGAAATGAAATTTTAACTGAAAATTACTCTCGAATTATTTAGGACTCAATTATAAAATTAAGTTCTGAAATGATTGACATTGTTGACAGTTTGATATTCATTACATGTGATAGGCAAAGTGACAACTTATTGCCGATTTGGTTGATAATCGATAGTTTTTAAAATGGGCTTATATTGCAGTGTGATGTATGCTGTTTATGGTTTTTTTCATCTGAATTGGTTCACTTCAGTAGTAGTAATACTGTTAATTCCAACAATAGAAATAGTTGAATTTATGTAATATATAACAGTTCTTTCTGTCCTACTTTATGGTTGCGAAACGTGGCTATTAAGAGTAGAAGATACTCGTAAGCTACTAGTACTAGATCACAAATGCCTTAGAAATATTGCTCGTATCTGCTGGGATCACCGGGTAAATAATAGTGAGGTTAGACATAAGTTATTAATGAATAATGGTAAATCATTTGATGAGGTTGCGAATCTACATCGACTCAGGTGGTTGGGCCATATGTTACGTATGCCTAAACACCGATTATCATGACGCGCAATGCTGACTAGTGTTGGAGACGGTTGGAAGAAAGTTAGGGGCGGCCAAACCTAAGCGTGGCATCAGTCCATAAAGTCACTAACTTCTGGTCTGATCCATGTTGTTAGATGCAGACTAATTGGTTGGTGTCCGCATGACTATCATCACCAATGGTTGGAGACTCTTGGTGACATGGCTCAGAATCGATCAGAATGGCGTAGGTGTATACGCTCTCTGTTTTCCCTTAAACTAAGAGATTAAAATCGCTTCATATCTTTCTTTCTACGTAATAGTTCTTTATTCCTGTATTATGTCCTCATCGCAATCTTTCATTTATATATTACCACCACTGAATTAACTACTATGAATCCGGTGTTCATCTTGTTGTGCTAATGCGGTATGGCAACTTTGATCAATATATATATATGTGTGGTGCTGAGTTGTAGCTGACTGACTGACTGACATAACATCTGTAGAATAAATGGTACTGGTATGTCTGTTTATCAATTAGCTATTTATCATGCTTATATGATGTCTGTTCTAATAGTTTTTGAATATTATCTCAAAGAAGAATTATAGAACGATAACCGAATTTCTTCAACTTTCAAAAACAGTTACAATTAAACTAGCTAACAGCTTTCTACATCAGGGATAATTAAGTGTAAATTGTAACTCAGTTAAAACAAATCTACCTAGAGAGTCGAATAAAGAAGTATACTTTTAAATGAATTCTATCGAACTGGAATATGTGCAGGTCATATTAAAGGATAATCCGTTTAATATTTATTATGCTAATCAAAAGACATGATAAATGATGATCAGTTGAATATTATTCATGTGGTAAACTGATATATTGCAGTTCTAAATATCGATGAGAAGATTCAAACAAACAATACAAAATGAATTTAAAACTTCACCACATTGCACAAGGTAGTGGTTATCAGAACTCAGTAGCTGAGTAAATAACTTGATGGCGTTTGAAGTAAGTGGTACTGGGTTGAAGTCCCAGAGTGAACAGTATCAACTCTGACATGCAAGTACATCCAGCTGGCGAGTCCCAAATAGGATGAAATGCGTGTCCTGGATTCCACTGCTAGCCACTCTCCATGTTCGCTTATAATGGTTGTGACTTAAGGCGATATAGAAGAAATCCGTAGAAAATTCACATACGACAATAAGAGACTGATCAATTGTATTCTTAAATATCAATGGGAAGATTCAAGTAAACAATACCAAGTGAATTTTTAAAACTGAGTATGTTGAAATAACTGGTGTGTTTAAGAACTTTCGTCTAAATTTGATCGAATATTTTCACAGTATTTGAGCGCCGAGTTGATATGAGACATTAAAGAAAAAGAATGCATTTGTTAAATTTAAGCGAATGAATTTGAAAAAATCGGGTCCAAGCTTCTCAAGGAAATATAATCAAGGATCAAAATTGTCGAATATATATAGGTACCTGGTTCTCCGGTTCACTGTATGCTGAATAGATCATCGAATCAACGTTAGATTTACTTCGAATTCATTCGTTGAGTTTTTACAAGTACATTCTCAATCTTTAACCGGATCAAATAATCCAAGTGTAAATGCAATTGGTACAATCACAGAATATTCAACAAAAACGTCAAAAAATCTAATTTTCATGCTCATTGGGATATTAAAAATATATATTATTTATTTACTTTAACTGGTAGGTTTATTAAATTTATAAATAGTCTCTTCTCATTATTATTACCGTCGTCACATATTTCTAATCATCATCATCATCATCATCATCATCATCATCATCATCATCATCATCATCATCATCATCATCATCATCATCATCATCATCATCATCATCATCATCATCATCATCATCATCATCATCATCATCATCATCATCATCATCATCATCATCATCATCATCATCATCATCATCATCATCATCATCATCATCATCATCATCATCATCATCATCATCATCATCATCATCATCATCATCATCATCATCATCATCATCATCATCATCATCATCATCATCATCATCATCATCATCATCATCATCATCATCATCATCATCATCATCATCATCATCATCATCATCATCATCATCATCATCATCATCATCATCATCATCATCATCATCATCATCATCATCATCATCATCATCATCATCATCATCATCATCATCATCATCATCATCATCATCATCATCATCATCATCATCATCATCATCATCATCATCATCATCATCATCATCATCATCATCATCATCATCATCATCATCATCATCATCATCATCATCATCATCATCATCATCATCATCATCATCATCATCATCATCATCATCATCATCATCATCATCATCATCATCATCATCATCATCATCATCATCATCATCATCATCATCATCATCATCATCATCATCATCATCATCATCATCATCATCATCATCATCATCATCATCATCATCATCATCATCATCATCATCATCATCATCATCATCATCATCATCATCATCATCATCATCATCATCATCATCATCATCATCATCATCATCATCATCATCATCATCATCATCATCATCATCATCATCATCATCATCATCATCATTACTTCTACCCAGTTCCAAGACTTTAATTTCACCTAAGCTGTTCATAGTTGCTTGGTTTGATCTGTTTGATCTTATTTCTTCAAAGTTTCATACTTTTTTGTGATAATACTCAATAATGTTTGATTCTTTATTCATCTAATCTCTTGATATTCATTTTGGTAGTTTGTAATGATATGAAGATATTTTTTTATTTAGAAAAGATTTTGGGAAATCCAGAAAATTTTTCGAAAAAAAGCTGACAAAGTCTCTGAAAACATTGAGAAGCAACTTATCCAATCAGCGTTCAGTAGAAGTTTTGCCAAATTTTGTCGAATTTCTGATAGGATGATTACTTATACTGCTACTATATTTAGTAGGATTCTAGAATTTTCCGGAACCTCAAGGACATTTAAAGTAGTATAAAAACACTAGATTTTTTGTACATACATGAACTTTTGTAGTAAAGCGATTCTTCGGTTTTTCGTTCCTTTTCTCTCATGTTCAATTTGTTATGTAGATCTAGCCTATATGTTACCAGAAGAGCTTAAGGATCGAATCTAGCGTTCAATTAGAAAACCTATCAACAAAAAGAACAACTGATATTGATTAAAAAGATTGGAAATCATGTAAATTAATAAAGTGTTTCACTTAGGAGTATTCGGTGATGCATGCGCAAAATTCCATATATAATTACATATGTGGCAATTTAAATCTTTATAGGAGAAAACTATATTAGTTGCAATCCAGTTAAGTTACTAATTTCAATCAACTCATAATATTAGCGTAATCGTCATTTAACATCACTGGCTTTATTGATGAAGAGATCATTTATCTTCAGTCTTTAGTCTTCAGTAATAAAGTTAGTAGGTTGATGAACCTGTTTTAATCCTAACAGATTGCCTCCCAGTGAAATTCCAGATTCTCCTTGAAAATATTCACTGATGGGGCTGATACCACTTGTTCAGGTAAGGCGTTCCAGTCATTGACTACTCGATGAGAAAAACGGGATCCCACTTTAAGTTTATTAGATCGGGATTTGTGAAACTTCTTGCTATGACCTCGTAGATTATTAGTGCTATAGGGAACAAAAAGATAGAACATATTAACGCCCAAATCATAATTAAAGATACGAAATGCCAGTATAAGGTCACCTCACATCCTATGATACGACAAGGGGAAACGGTTTAGGCGTTTTAAGTGCTCATTGTAAGGGAGTTTAGAAAGACATTTCACTAATTTTGTTCTCACACGCTCAAGTGAGTTAGTATCCCTTATCAGACACGGGCTAGCTGCTTGGGTACAGTACTTCAAGTGTGGTTTTACATAGGTAGGATATAAAATTCGAAACATTTACTCATCAAACCATTTGAATGCTCGGCAAAGTGACCATAACGCACGATAAACTTTGACAGTAGCTACGTTGCAATGCTTAGTTGTTTTCAAGTCATGACTTATTATTACTCCTAAGTCTTTATGTTCTTGAACGCGTGGAACAGATTTACCATCAATAGCATAACGGTAACTATTACTGTGTCCGATGTGCATGAAGAGACTCTTCTTAGAATTAACTTCTAAGCTCCAAACTCAAGCCTATATAACTAATTCATCTAAATCATCTTGGAGATTAAAATGATCAGCCTCACTTCTTATTGTTCTTATTGATTACTTCATCATAGTCATTGTTATTAACATAATTTTACATATTTTCCTAAAAATCATCTACACAATAATTTATAAGGTCACATAAGTAAAAATAATATCATTTGAATTCATGAGTCAGTTAAATCTAGACCATCATGAAAAACTTGGAAGCATTGGACATCCGTTTCGTCCTAGTATGAGACTCCTCAACAATGCACATCTACGACGAAACGGCCATCTACTACTGATAATCTAGCTTCAATTGACTCATGAATTCAACTATTATATTGCTATAATACCTATAAAAACCCTTCTCTGATATTATTTTTTATAAATAGATTGAAAGATTGCCATTAAACTTCAATAAGAATGTTACCTTGTTATCCTCCAAGAGTAGATCAATTTGATTTTTGTTGACTATAATAATGATATTTAGTTTCGTATTTTGTTTTGTTGGCCTAATTTTAGTACTAGTGACCTTGAACGGATTGTTGAATGATGTACGTAATTAATAATAATAATAATAATAATGATTTTATTAACTATAAAACCGGCTCACTTCTGTGTATACAATTTATCTTTATGCCAAATAAATTAGGGTCACATATATTCTTAATTACTTTGTACTTCCTAATCATGTGATCAGTGAGAGAATTGTAAACTACAGAGCAGTTAGATGAGTTGAATGACATGATAATGTATGTTGAAAAAAATAATGGAACAACAGGAAAATATTAAACTAAGAATATCAGAAAGGGATTTTGTGAAGATTTTAGAAATTTCACTAGTTGAAATCATGAGTCAATTGAAGCTAGACCACCATGAAAAATCTGGAAGCACTGGATGATCGTTTCGTCCTAGTGTGGGACTCCTCAACAGTGAGCATTCACGATCTCGCACCCCGAGAGGTTCGAACCCAGGACATTAACACTGTTGGATGCCGGTTCAGCGGTCTAATGGTTAAGCGTTCGCGCTCGAGATTCATAGGTCCTGGGTTTGGATCTCGCGGGGGGTCACGGATGCACATTACTGAGGAGTCCCATACTGGGACGAAACGGCCGCCCAGTGCTTCCATATTCTTCATGGTGGACTAGTTTCAATTGGCTCACGATTTTAACTAGTGAAAATAAGAATAGATAAGATGTGAATCAAATGGACGGTATGTTAGGTGTATATAGGTGATTGATAATATAGCTTAGTGTTTGTTTGTTTGTTAGGGTTCGTTGACATGCATTAACAAAATATATTTGCAGTATTAAAAAACTCCTTTCAACACCTACAGAATTACAAATTGATCAAAGTTAGATAATCACTGAAAATTAAGAAGCACCGAACAGCCTTCTCGTCTTGGTATGGGACTCTTTGTTGACAATGTGGATAGGAGAACATTATGGAATCTTTTTCGACATAATGGAGTGAGTAGCTGAAAAGATCATCAATATCATATAGGATTCATATGGTGGACTACACTGCAAAGTCGTGGATGGAGTACAGTTGATAGACGCATTCGAAGTGAGGATCGGAGTCGTTCTTCTAGCGATTGACTGGATTATGAAGACCTTCACACCTGAGGAGGAGCATAGAGTACAATGGATAAGGTGGATGCAACTAGATGATTTGGACTTTGCAGGTGACGTAGCCCTACTATCCCATACACACTAACAAATGCAGGTGAATACAGCCAGTATAGTAGCAGCCTCTATATCAGTCGGCCTCAAAATACATAAGATAAAATGCAGGATCCTGAAATACAACACGGAGAACACCGTAACAGTCACACTTGATGGAGAAATTCTAGAAGAGGTGGAATCTTTCACGAACCTTGGAAGTATCATCGATGAACGTGGAGGATCGGATTCAGACATAAAGTCGAAGACTGGCAAAGCAAGGATAGAATTCCTACAGTTGAAGAACACATGGAATTCAAAACAACTTTCAACAAATACCAAAGTGAGAATCTTTAATACGACCGTCAAGACAGTTCTGTTGTACAAAAGTGAAACGTAGAAAACTACTACAACCATCGTCAAAAAAGTGCAAGCATTTATAAACAATTGTCTACTCAAGATGCTCAATGTCCGTTTTTGACCGAATACCGTCAAAAACAGCCTACTATGAAGGAGAATAAACCAGCTTCTAGCTGAGGAGGAAATTAGGAAAAGACTTTGGGAGTAGATAGGATGAAGATTGTGGAAATCATCAAACTGCATCACAAGACAAGTGCTAACTTGGACTTCTGAAGGGAAACGAAAAAGAGGAAAGCCTAAAAACACTCTGCGTCGGGAACTGCAAGCAGACATGAAAATTAGCAAAATATTGGTTTCTAGAGACTTTTCAAACTAGCATAATAAAACTACCAGTTACATCCTGATTTCACAATGATTCTCTATGTAATATCAATCCGTGATGGAAAATAGCTTGGAATATTTAAACAGAGATGGACAGGGGCTAGGAGTAGCATATTGGACGTAAATTTCGTCCTACTTTTCAATCGTCAGCTGGATATACTTGTAACCCAGAGTTAATGTTCACTCCGAGACTCGAGCTCAGTACCGTTCGCTTCAAAAACTATTGTATTATCTATTTAGCTACTGAGTCTGTAATGTTCGTTAACTTTTGTAGTGAATGTCTTAGATGTACTCTTTTGAGGAGTTTCATATTTGGAAAAAACAACTGTCCAATTCCCATGGTTTTCAATGACTATCCAAGTAAAGTCAGCCTGTAATGTAACCTATAAAATGGGTGTTAGTGATCTTATTAATCATAATCTTGCAAATATTTAAATCCGGCTTGTGAGTATAAGGAATATAAAAGCTGGATGTCTTAATTTTATCTTAATGATTTCAAAATGGTCAATAGGTCCCTCGTAATCTAGACCATCTCGGATTTCCGTTCATTTTAGTGGAAACGTACCCGGTCATTTCACTCTAATGAATGAGTAACAGACAGCAATAATAATAAATTTCAGGACAGTAGAATTGATCATTAGACAGATGTTATATTGAAGTGGTGGAGAAGATTTGTAGCTCAGGTAGATGATTTTGATGGATTTTTGTTCTTTGAGCTGGATGATTTGGTCGTGGAGCTTACGCACAAACATAGGAACAAAAATCAAACCAATGGGAGATACAACCAAAACAAGGAAGTAAACAATGACAGGTTTAAAGTTAACAAGAACCAATCAACATCGAGGTGTACAGGACAAGCTGTGAACCATATGTGGAGAAATTCGATCATTCCACTTCTACCTGAAGTTTATGCCGATGATGTCGTTCAGAAGGACGATGAAAACTCCACGACCAAACCATCCAGCTCAGAGAACAAAACTCCACCAAAAGTATGTTATATTATTATGTATTTATGATTTTTAAAAATGTTCTATAGAGGCTTTTCACTTAGTAACTCATCTTATCTTATAAATGACCACAATAATTGTTTAGCTAACAGTTGTTTCTGATAAAATTTGCTTCAATTTTACGCAAAATTCTCACAAAACCATCATAACCAGCATAAAACTTATACGACCAGATAAATTGATCCGTAAAATTGTTTTAAAAAATATATACTACTATTCAGTAGCTCAAATTATTTTACATATTTTTTGAAAATTCAGAATGGAAAGACTGATGTTCTGATACTTACAAATTGCTTTCAGTATACATAATTTTATGATACGCTAATTATCATCTATCAAACGACTTATCCTCTGCATAATATTTGAAAAGTCATTATCCTATGTTGTATAGACATTGATTTCTGTTCAATGACAGATTGTCAATGTGTATTTGCAACATTTAAAGAGTTGATCCTTGTGATTCAATGCGAATTATCCAATTATAGTGATTCTGACCATGACACTGATATCAATCCCTGTAGACGGTATCAGTTTCCATTAGATTAACAATTTGTCTTTGTGTATAGTTTCAAACAACATGAAACTCATGCCAAACAGCTTCATACTGATTGACTCCAAATATGAAAACATATAACATGTCATGTGCATGCTTTCTGAACACTATTGTGAAATAATTTAGTGATCATTGATTTAGTTAACTATCTAGTAGTGTTTTTTTAGTTAATTCCATTATATCCCAGTCACTGAAAGTTCTATTACGTTAAATCTTCTCCATGTTTAACAAACTTAGCGGTCCATTTCCGCTTTTCGGTTAAGAGTATAAACTGGGGAGAAGAAACTTGAAGATAACTAGGAAATTGGGATCATACGAAAAGACCCGATTGGATCATCTGGCTTTTCTATCACACACGTAAAAACAAATACAGGAGAAGACGACCAGTGTGGCAGCAGCTTCAGCAGCAATAAGCCTCAATATACACAAAGGGAAAAGCAAGATTCTCCGATACAACACGACATACAGCAATCGAAGCACAGTTGACGGAGAAGATTCGGAAGATGTAAAATCCTTTACATATGTGGGCAGCATCATTGATGAGCACAGTGGATATGATGCAGATGTGAGAGCACGGAACAGCAAAGCGAGAACAACATATCTACAATTGAAGAATATCTGGAACTCAAAACAACTGTCTGTCAAATAAAAACAAGGTCAGAATTTTCAATACAAATGTCAAAACAGTTCTACTGTATGTGGTGGAAACTTGGACAACTACGAAAGTCATCATCCAAAAGATACAAGTATTTATTAACAGTTGTATACGCAAAATACTTCAGATGCATTTACCAGACACTTCCAGCAACAACATACTGTGGGAGAGAACAAACCAGATTTCAACGGAGGAAGAAATCAGGAAGAATCACTGGAAGTGGATAGGACACACATTGAGGAAAGCACCCAACTGTGTCACAAAGTCATCCCTCACATGGAACCTTCAATGCCGAAGGAGAAGAAGAAGACTAAAGAACACATTACGTTAAGAAATGGAGACAGACATGAGAAGAATGAACAAAAATTGGATAAAACTAGAAAGGAAAGCCCAAGACAGAGTGGGTTGTAGAATCGTGGTCGGCGGTCCCTGCTCCTTTGGGTTTAACAGGCATAAGTAAGTAATTTCTATATACATTAAATAAAATACCAATAACAGTTTGTCATAAAATGTAGCTGCTAGTAATGATGTCTAAATTTATAAAGATCAATATTGTGAAGACTTTATTAACATTTTGATTGTCAACTCTTTGACAACTGATTAACTTAACCGATGATCAGATTCTTCTACTAATATGAAGTAATTAATGTTAATAAATCAATAAGTTTACAACTATAATGGTAACCGTTGAACTTCTACAGACAATAAACAACTTAATATATCAATAAAGGGTAATGAAGTACTGAAAACATGCAAAGTGGACAAAGTTTATGCCGGTTATTTTGAATATTAAAAAACCTATGATTGTTCACTGTTTTAATGATTAATGTAATGCATTGCATAGGATAGGACTATGATGTACGGGTAATATTATTATAAACAAATCAATTAAACGGTTTCTATAGAGATAAACAGATGGATCAACATAACTTACATTACAAACTGAATTTGTTCATAATCGGAGAGGCGTTGTGTGCATATTTTAGTAATTTCATAGTTGGATTCATGAGTCAATTGAAGCTAGGCCACCATGACAAACCTGGAAGCACTGGACGGCCGTTTTGAACCCAAAACCTATCGCTCTCGCGCACGAATGCTTAACCTCTAGACCACTTAGCCGGCATTCAACGGTTTTAATGTCCGAACCTCGCGAGATGGGATCGTTGATGCGCACTGATGAGGAGTCCCATACTAAGGCGAAACGGTCGTTCAGTGCTTCCAGGTTTTCCATGGTGGTCTAGCTTAAATTACTGATGAGTTGAACTTATTTAGACAACTATTAAAAACCGGTAAGCTCTAAACAGTTCTTTTGATAGTACGGGACTCTTCATTATAAAATATCCAAGATCCTACTGACGACTGAACCCAGAACCTTCAATTTTGATCAATGGAGTAAAACCACAATTGATGTTAGGCTTTTAATCACCAAAGGCAATTGAAGATGGTTGTGAAATATTGACAGAACTAGAAAGGAATGTCCAGGACAGATTGGGTTAGAGAGTGCTGATTGGCGGCCTATGCTCCTTCACTGGGATTAATAAGTGTAAGTAAATAGTAGAACTTAATAATCTCCAGAACACTATACTTACAAAACAGTAATTGTCTTGTTATTAAAATTTATCAAATTTTTCACAGATTAAATAAAATCTACAATGGGACTATAATTTATGGATGACCTTTAAGCGACGCTAAATTGTCCTTGAGAATGTCCACCTACTAACCAGAACTAAATGAGGGTTATAAATCTGTGTGAGGACTTCGAATTATGATTTACAGTTGATGGTTAAAGTAAGGAATTAGATTTAGGGGATTTTCATCACGAACTGACATCAGCTATAATGCCAAAACTCTATTTACCCAAATGGGTAAATGAATTTTGCGCCAAAATTCAAGACCTGTTATCCTAAATCTAATTAGTTCGTCCATAAATTAGAGCTTTGTTATACTAACATTTTCAGTAAGAAAAGTATCATGACGATGATAAAATATGATCATATTGAACCTATTGCCTTTTAAATTAAGTGTTAGACCTGAGTTGATGAATTACTAACATCTCAACTATGCACAAATAACCGATCTTTACTTCATTTTAACAGTGCTTTTCACTTCGGAAATGATTATTCCGTTAGTGGTATTTAAACAAAACTGACTGCGTGGTTAAGAATTGTGCTGTTTATTGACTTTTGTTAAGGATGTTAGAGCCCCAGAACTCACTTAGAAAAGGACCTAATTTTGTAATTTTATTCTCAAAATTTGCATTTCTTTGTTTTCGCGCCAAAAGTGCTCTTTTCACCTTCATGTCGTATTTCCCGCTTGGGAGAATCTTAAACGCTATTGGTTCGTTGTGTCTTTTAGTATGCTATTTTGTAATGCTTCCCAAGGACGATTTTGTGCTGTATATATATAAATAAATATATATATATATTGATTTGTGTCTGTACTTCTAGCTTTTTGCGGAGTATACTTCCCCATTTGGACTTCGACTTCCCTCTCTAGTTAGGGGGGGGGGTCTGGGAAGCAATAGGATAGCTAGTTTATTGGTCTTTAGTCACAAGTCTTTGTTCTGTTCGTAGACTAAGTGAACTCGTCATCGCTTCAAAACCTAGCAACTTTCATTCATCTATAGGTATCCATGCAATGTAACGATGGTATAAATGTGTAGAAAGTTTATATTTTTTTTATAGTCAATATAATCTGGACTATATGAACAAGAAAACTGATTAATATATATTGGGATGATATAAAGAGGAGATTTATCCTTGATACTTCTTGTTATGTCCCGATAAGAATAATGAGTGGTAATTCTTTTGGGATCTATTTATGGACCAATACTGTGCGTATATTTTATCGTAGAATTGTTAATTAACTAAACTACTCATATTCATGTCCCTCTTATCATAAGCTTTATTTTAACCTATGAACTGTTACTATACAATTTTCCATTCTTGAATTATTCCCTATCTATTAATCACTACCTCCCACATTCACAGCCACATTTGGCCAAATCGTGTACAAATGTTATTTTCTATTTTATGGTACGTTATGGTCTGCTTGACTGGTATATAAACAGAGTATGTCTGGAATACATGATTCATATTGCAGAGGCTGAGACTGGTGTTCTGGACTTAGCTGGCTGAGCTAGGCGGAAAGCAGGTCCAATCAGGACTCTAGGCTTCTCGCACGTGTTTTACGCGTTATTGATTCGATCGACAAGTCACTGTACATTAATCGGCGGTCACAAGTTATAACACTTCTCTAAATGAGATATATGATATCGTGAACAATTCTAAGTTTTAATGAATAAACACTTTTCTTTTAATTCCTGTTATTCTACTGTAAATATAATTGACTAGTGGCTTTTATTGAATTCACATAGGATTTGTTCGTAAAGATGATGCTTTAGAATGCATAAAATAGATATTAATAACTCGCAACACCATGCAATTCTAAAATTTATTTATTTATTTTAACACATAGATATTGGTACAAGGAGGCACCAAATAGATATGCGCCACACAAATCTCATTTGATATGTGTGAGGTCTGCAATATTGCCCAGGTACCCAAACCAAAGCAAATGGTTTTCTTAGGGGGCCACACCCGGAGCCTTCTACCTGAAGGTCTGATCCACAAGTCAGTGAAGCATCGTAAGGAGATGCAGTCCCATGGTAGCTGGTGAACAACGATTGGTTCATACGCCATTTGTTCCTTCAGGATACTGAAGCCCATGTGCACCATTGGTTTGTAATCAGGGTTTTTCAACTCCCCTAGATGGACTCTCTATGTCCACCAACCCAGTTAAAGCGAATTCTCAAATAATAATTTGAATTTTACTTACAATGGTTGCCTTCAAAATCGTTTGGTCGACATATATATACCATGATGAAGTAGTGTAGTATACAGTAGCTGTTAATATAAAATGAAGAAACGTGGAATAGTCGCATTTCAATTGTTTTGAACGGTAATATTCTTTAATGATCGAGAAGAATGAGGTCATGGTAAGCTTTGATGTCGTTTCTTTATACACCAGTATTTCCATTGATAAATGTTTAGAATTCATTAGTGGTTTACTAGAGAATGACAATACTCTTTCTGACAGATATCCCTTGAGCATCAGTCTAATCATGAGATCCTTAAAACTTTGCTTAAATTCAACTCTATATACTTTTAACGGGATGTTATACAGACAAACTAACGGTGTAGCAATGGGATCTCCCGTGTCCCAGATTGTAACCAACCTTTTTATGGCACACACAGAATCAAATATCTTCGCCCACAACATTATACCACGAATTTGGCTTAGATATGTAGATGATACATTTGTTGTGATAATAAAAAGACTCATCCAAGATATTTTTCAAAACGGATAAATAAACTTTCATCTTATATCAAATCCACGAATAAAGATGAACATGGTGAGCTACCATTCTTAGATTGTTTAGTGAAAAGAAATCTAAATGGAATTCTAAATCTATCCATCTACCGAAAGCCTACACACTCTAATCTCTATATTGACTTCGATTCAGCACATCCCTTCAGTGCTAAGATCTCACTAGCCTTGAATCTTTTTAGAAGAACTAACAAGATCATAACATCAGATGAAGACAAACAAAAGGAACAAAAGAATATAATTAGTATCTTACAATTTAATAATTTTCCTGTGAAAATTATCATAAGTATATTAAAACAAGATGGTTTAGTGCATTATAATAATGATTCGAATGAAATGTCATGGATTGGTACTGTAGTTCTACCATACCGTCATGGCACAACAGAAGAACTCCAAAGAATCTTAAAACAACACAGAATTAAAGTATATTACAAAACAACAAACACACTTCGAAATACTTAAAAAAGAAAAAATCCCTTTGATGTCAACACAGGACTGAGTCTACAAATTAGGTTGTGTCGATTGTGATGTCTTCTATATTGGAGAGTCATCTCGCGAAATCTTGACTAGAGCCGAAGAACTTATTAGGTACACAAAGAAACCTCCTAACAATCGCGTAGAATTGGATAAACTTCAAATTGAATCGGCAATAGCAAATCATGCCATTTTCAACGACTGCCAAATCGATTTCAAAAATATCGAAATATTGCAAAAAGCGTTTAGCGTTTTTTAGCGAGTTAGTTTTGTAACCAGTCAACACCTAAAGGGAAGCAAGAGATACAGTGGACAGCTAGGATGCAGTTGGACTATCTAGACTGGGTCTTCTATCGCAAACGCAACAAAAAGTGCGGGAAGACGACCAGTGTTGCAGCAGCCTCAACAGCAGTAGATCTCAATATACACAAAGGTAAAAGTAAGATTCTCCGATACAACACAAACACGCATCAATCCAGTCACAATTGATGGAGAAGATTTGGATGGTGTAAAAACCTTTACATATTTGGGCATCATTGATGAACACGGTGGATCTGATGCAGATGTGAAGGTGCGGATCGGCAAGTCAAGAGGAGCATATCTACAACTGAAAAACATCTGGAACTCAAAACAACTCTCTGTCAAACAGCACCAAAATCAGAATTTTCAATACAAATGTCAAGACAGTTCTACTGTATGGGGGGGGAAACTTGGAGAACAATGAAAGCCATCATCCAGAAGGTACAACTATTTATCAACAGTTGTCCACACAAAGTACTTTGGATCAGTTAACCAGACATCATCAGCAACAACCTATCGTGTGATAGAACAAACCAGATTCCAATGGAGGGAAAAATCAGGAAGAAGCATTAGTAGTGGATAAGAAATACATTGAAGAAATCACCGAACTGTGTCACAAGGCAAGCTATCAATTGGAATCCGCAAATCTAAATAAAGGAGAATAAGAAAACCAAAGAACACATTACATCGAGAAATGGAGATAGATATGAGAAGAATAAATAACATTTGTACAATATTAGGAAGGACAGAGTTTGTTGGAGAATGCTGGTCGGCGGCGTATGCTCCATTGGGAGTAACAGGCGTAAGTAAAGTGAGTAAGTAATTGCAAAAAGACTTTTCGGATCACAAAGAAAGGAGAGTAGCTGAAGCTCTCTTTATAATGCTTAATCCTACTTGTCTCAATAGAAAAGAAGGCCTTACCATACATCCTACTTGGACTATCTATCCTAGCCATTCAGTTTTATCTTATATACATTTCTTACTATCATCCTACAAATTAAACTATACCCTTTCTCACCATTAAGGTCACACAATTTTTCATCCTTATGCAGTGCACAAATAAATACACACACATTTACATACATATCAGTTATGAATCACTTTGACCGAAATTACATCACATTGATTAATTCAGACATGTTTTTGATTGACCATATATTATTCTCTTTGTTCCGTTGTACTATTTAGACTTGGATTAATTTTAATTTCAATAGTTGAAATCATGAATCAATTGAAGCTTGACCACCATAGAAAACCTGAAATCACTGGACGGCCATTTTGTCCTAGTATGGGACTCCTCGGTAGTGCTCATCCACGATCCCTCCACCTGCGAGGTTCGAACCTAGGACCTATCAGTGCTCAACCATCATTTTTAATTATGTATTTTCTGAAGAAGTGACTTGCACTAAGTCACGAAACGTCAGAAAATCTGATGTTTCTACTCATCGGGATATTACAAATATATTATTTATGTGCAGTAATATTATCTGGTTACTTATAATTTGTAAGTAGTATATTTCACTTGAAAACATTTTGATGAGAAATGATCACAATAAATGAAATATTTAGTCGGTTAATTTACCAAGTTTAAATTTATTTATTTAAACTTCAATCTTTTCTCTCGGTTTTGGTAATTACATTTCATAATTACGGCTCAGATTAAAAGTGCAATACTCTGTTTCGTTACTTTGAAACATATTAAATTATAGACCTTCCTCTTGTAGTTAACATGAAAACTAATACACATACGGATTATTTCATTTACGTCCAAATAACAGACATTTCAACTCGAGAATTTTCTCATGAATGTTTTGAGATTTAACCTGTCTAATCATAGTCAGGTGACTATAATTGAATGATACCCTTTCTATATCATTCAATTCAGTTGGATTTAAATATGACATCCACTAACATTCCCCTAGTTGAAACAGTGGATTTTATTTGCAATGAACTAACAGTGAGGCGCAGAGAAACCGCAATTCCCGCATCCGCAATAAAACAGTTGATTATTACATGCACAATGAATTTCCAATTCAGATTTGACAACGAATACTATAGACAACTATATGGGGTCACCATTGGGTCCTCTACTGTCCGGCATTTTCCTTGCAAAACTGGAAAATGGGCCACTTAAGAGGATAACTAGATATTTACCATATTATTACCGCTATATAGACGATACTTCCATGGTATTGGAAAAAGAACATGATAAAGACAATTTACTTAATATATTTAATAACGTTCATCCATCAATTAATTTTACATCAGAGGAAGAACAGAACAATAGCATATCATTTCTAGACGTCCAACTAACTAGAAGAGATGATGGAAATTTAAAAGAGAGATAGACAGAAAGTCTGCAACAGGACAATACACTCATTTCTATATTACAGTCCCAATCAGATACAAAAGGAACTTGATAAAGATCCTGACTCATTGTGCCAGAATGATTTGTTCGGATGACACTATTGGAGATGAATTAGTTAATATTCGTAACTTACTTAGTAAGAATGAGTACCCTATGAAATTCTCCGACAAACATATGAAGGAGATGAAGAGAAGGACAAAGATACCTACCGTTCCTAAGAAAGTATTGTTCATAAAATTACAATCTATAAATGACACTATTGAAGAAATTGTGACTCAGAGACTAAGAAAAGCGGTACAAAAAACATTTAATGCAGCCAGACTAAGCGCTATCTTCTACAACCAACCCACAATAAGAACGGCCAATAAAGACAGATTGCCTGAATTCGCCAAATCCATGTGTATTCATCGATTCAACTGCTCCTGAGAAGCCAGTTATATAGAGCGTACAATTCGGCAAGTTCGTCATCGTATAACAGACCACTATCCGTCGTGGTTAAGCAAAAGACAGGTAAGAGTGATTAAAAGTTCTATTCTCGCTCACTTGGCTGACATAGGTCATCAAGTTGAACTGAATATAGCTTTCAAGATTATCTACCATAATCCATCAAAATTTGCCACATGGTTTACGAGTATATCTTTTTCACATTGCGGAAGCTATCGCAATCCATGTTCACAAACCTAACCTTTGCATCCAAAAGAAATTTGTACAACCACTTTTGCTATCTTGGCCATCGGTATAAGAGTGATTGCAGTAGAACTATTTTAGGTCACGAAACGTTAGAAATATAACTTTTCTACTCATTAGGTTATAACAAAAAATATATTTATTAATAACTTAAACCACTTAGAGTAGATGAAGAAGTAAAGCAAACAAAGAAAATACTTATGTAACATTAAAACATCCTATGTTGTATTATGTTTTATCGGGCGGCCTACATGAATACCTGGGTTATCTGTTTATTGTCATCTAGATATTTCAACAGATTATCTGTTTCCTTGTTTATTTTAACAGATCATCATGTCAATTAATTGCATAATCTATTCTATCTAGAGAATGTAATTCGAAGAATTTTTTTATATTAAGATCTTGAACCGATTAATGTTAGACCATCGTTGAAAACCTAGAAGCACTGGAAGGCCGTTTCGTCCTATTGTGGGACTCCTCAGAAATGCGCATCTACGATTCCGCTCGCGGTATTCAAACCCAGGGCCTTCAGTATCAGCGCTCGAACGCTTAACCTCTAGACCACTGAGTCGGCCGGTATCCAGCGGCGTTAATGTTCAACCTCAACCAATCCACGAAATTGAGCAATCGCGCAATTGCCGTGACCAGTGGAGCTAATCCATATCGGGTAGAAACAGGTATCTGCATCAGTACGATGGAAGATGGTCGCGTAATTTCGTGGATTGGTTGACGTTAAACATTAACAATCTTGGATGCTGACTCAGTGGTTTATAGTTTAAGCGTCCGCACGAGAGACTGAAGGCCCTTGGTTCGAATCTCATCCGCGGGGGACGGGATCGTGAATTGGCACTGCTGAGGAGCCCCATGCTAGGACGAAATGGCCATCCAGTGCTTCCAGGTTTTCCATGGTGGTCTAGCTTCAATTGACTCATTCAACTACTGATATTACAAATATTTTAGTTATATTTAATGAAGATATTAGACAATAGAATGGTTATCCCCATATGAGTGTTCATTCACTATAGATATAATATGTAATAGCATAACTCGCTATAAATACTAAATCTCCATGTCTATATAAGAAGCATACATTGATTACTTCATTTACACAATCGATTTTTAATAAACAATTCCTTTCTATTTCCTTTTCTGTTCTCTTTAACTCGATCTTCATAACTTACTGCTGACAGATTTTCCACTTTCGATTGATGTTACATAATACTTATGTTTATCAGCATAAGTAGCATACACCGCATATCTATAATCATGTGACTTGTTGAGTCTGGACATTGAATAATAAATGAATGGTCCTTTTAATGCTCTTATTTGTGGTTTATAAACGTGTGAATGATACTCAAAGAATTGTTTATTGGTGTATACACTAACTGCTTTAATGGACTCACTGTTAGTGTGTATAGTAAAGGTCAGCCTGTAGGGAACCGAACACGGACGGCGACAATCGAATTACATTTCGCACAAAATTACAGAGTTACTTGGTAAAATAGAAAAACCATACTATAATACTTAACTTGCAAAATGTTCAATAATTGTCTCGAACTTCATTGTTCTTGCATTTCCACACTGATTGCTTTCTATTCCCGCTGTTCCTTTCTTGATCTTCCCCAACTTCTGCTGCCAGATATTACATTCCTGACTCGCGTTATATACTACTTATATCAATATAAGTAGGCCGCACCACAAGCCTAAGAAGTAAACTTGAAAAACCATTTCAGGAATATACAAATATCTTGTTTTATTTTGAGACTACTCGTCAACACATACACGCACACACACACACAGTCTAAAGTATGTGGCAAGCCACACGTAGAATCTTCAAGTTATTACTGATCTTATTATGAAACGTTTATTTTTCCTAAACAAACTAATTGAATGATTAATAATTTTCACTCAAATATTCTCTGGGTGAATTTGAATAGTTTCGAAGATAATTATTGTCATGATCAAATCTCTTCAATGGCACTGATCCATTACTTTTTGAAATAGATATTTCACAGTCTTAAAGCATAAACTGCATTCATTGTTACCTTCACAACCAAATTATAAGTAGAAATGTACACATAATGATGACTATATCAATAATTAGATTTGTTTGAGTTATACTACTATTAAATTAAAATCAAATAGATCAGTAGTTAGCTAATTCACTTAAAACTTAAATTTTCAGCTGTACAATGATCCAGACAGAATATGATCATGTGGACTCTTTGGATGAATCATTTAATTTAATTTTTAATGCGAATTTGTTACAGACTGATTTCAGTTGGATACTAATAAAAATGAGTAGACACTAAACAGCTGCTTTGTCCTAGTACGAAACTCCTCAGCAGTACTCATACAATGCTCCAACAAACTTTAAACTTGAGAAATTCAGGTATAGTAGAGAACGCTTAGCCATTAGCACCACCGGGTTGGTGTCCAACAGTACTGATTGACTGATGTCGAAATTGTATCATCGGACTACGACCCAGTGACCTTAAGAGTTAAACGTTCTTCATAATATCTAAAGATCCTGAACTTGAACTTTGATACGGTAGTAGTTGGGCACTGTCGGGGGGAGGGGTCTCATACTAGGACGAAACAGTTGTTAAGTGCTCCATAGTTTTCAATTACAATCAATCTATCACGTAAACTATTTTTAAATAAACTGAACAGTTATCCTTTCTGTTGTGACTTTAAGCCCGGATAGTTATCGCGTGATTTATTCTCCAATCGAAATAAAACTTACTCAATCTTAGTATTGTGCTAAGTCAGTCAATCAGTTACAACGTAGAACCAGGCACATATGTGCATCGGTCCAAGTTGTCACACCACATTAGCACAGCAAGACGAACACAGAATTCGTAGAAGCAGTTAACTCAATGATGTAATATATAAAGGAAAGATTTTATGTAAGGATGAAGTACAGAGAGAAAGAATTAGTTTGTAGAAAGAAAGGTATGAAATAGTTTTAATCTCATAGTCTAAGTATGTATTGTACTAAACCAATGATGTTCAACAGGTATGAGCAGTCTAGGGTCCTTATTGATCCTTTGTCCTTTTAAACCCTTCAGTTGAGTCCAGAATGTCAATAACAGCTTCAGCTATGCGAGTCATTTATTTCAAACATACTTGGCTTATTTACCAGCAAAACAGACCGTATCACACCTTAAAATAAGAAATAACATTTATACAAAATCAAGCCAAAAAGTAGCTGTGAACGTGGAAGACTGTAGTCAATAAACTTAACATAACTTAAGAACAGTAAATGGTATAATAATAATCTATAGATTAAAATGAAGCTTATAATAAGGGGAATATAAGTATACATATTCTAGTTACTAAACAGTTATATAATAGACATAATACATAATATTAGTCCATTAATAGTTCCCAAAAGTTATCCGCAACTCAATCTTCACTAGGATATGACACTTTCAATAATTGAAATGATGAATCAGTTGAATCTAGACCACCATGAAAACCTGGAAACACTGAACAGCCGTTTCATCCTAATATAAGACTCCTCAACAGTGCGATCCCGATTCGTGTTTCTAGACTTTCCACGATGATCTAGCTTCAATTGACTCATAAATTCAATTATTAAATTACTACAATCTCTACAAAACTCCTCTCTCTTCTTTGTAGATTTTTTACCCTACACCTGGATTTCATAATTAAACTCTAATTATTAGGAATTATCTCATATAAAGCTATATCATTCAGTTGGTATTCTTTTGCTTGTATCTTCCCATTAAGGTTTAAGACTGTAATTGATCAGTCTGTTATTGGCATATGTGCATACTGTACGTATTGCTTCGATATTGCCTTAATTCACAAGATTTTTATAAGCAAAGATAGCTAGTGGCTAGCAGTGGAATCCAAGACGTGCGTTTCGTCCTATTTGGGACTCGTCAGCTGGATGTGCCTGTATCTCAGAGTTGATGTTCAATCTGGGACTCGAACCCAGTACCGTTCTCCTCAAACGCCATCGCATTATCCACTCAGCTACTGAGTCCTGATAGCCACTTGCTTGTGCAATGGGGTGAAGTTTTAATTCACTTGGTATTGTTTTACCTGAATCTTCCCATTGATGTTTCAGGACTGAAATTGATCAGTCTCTTATTGGCATATGTGCATACTGTACGTATTGCTTCGTTATTACCTTAATTCACAAGATTTTTATAAGTAAAAATGGATAATGGCTAACAATGGAATCCAGGACGTGCCTTTCCCCCTATTCGAACTATATCATTATTGATATACCAATTGATAATGATATAAATTATTCTTATCTTTTATTTATTACATCACAATCTATCTAATCATGATGATCATTTTTTCACTTATGTTTATGATGTAAATGAAAGAAGAAAATCATATTAAAATAAGGTCAGAAGATAACCTCATCATTGAAACAGTAATAATAATAATAATTATTATTGTTATAAACTATTCATTGACCGTTAAGAAATCATCTCCACTCAGCCATAAACCAGAATAAGTACTTACACTGTTTGTTTCGATAGATAGATAGATAGATGGATGGATGGATGGATAACAAGATCTCCATCACTATCAAATTAATCATTCAATTTATTGCTACATTCTTCTGATTTTAGTCAACAACAACAACAACAGAAACAACAACAAAAAGACACAAAAACATTTTAATTCTCTAATCATTTAATCATTTTTGTTTATGAATGTGTTTCTTTCTTTCTTCTTATTTTTTCAATGGGTAGTTTAATTTTCACTTAATTGGTTTATATCTATATGCAACCCATACACACCGATACACACCTACACACACACACACACTGGATCCGTAATTTGAAAATTTCACAGAAAAACAAAATAACAAGAAAGTGAAACTTGAAAATTTCAACAACAAAGAAAAGAAAAAAAGGAGAAAAGGGGAGAAAACACCAACCGAGCCCAACAGGGTGCACAACAATTAAAGCATGTATATATACACAGGTGCTAATTCAAGTACACTCTTGTAATATTTATATTACATACAAATCATATATTTAAGAGATAGATAGATTTCGTGTTCAAGTTGCGTAAAAAGCATAAGATGTGTACTTATATATCTATATAGGTATATATACATTATCTAATCAGTTGACACCTTAGGCAGTTAGTTAGTTGGTTAATAAAATACTTCTTGAGAGAGAGAGAGAGGGAGGGAAGGAGGGAGGGAGAAAGAAATACTGTAATGAAAATCATATGTAAGTTAAAGAAACAAAACACTCGGAATTAAAATGAGTTAATGAGTAAAAGAAGAGCAAGTGAATGAACGAGCGAGCGAAAGAACGAGAGACAGAGAGAGAGAGAGACAGAGAGTGGGAGAATGAAGTGTCTACAGTGGAATGTTCAAACTGAACTTATCACATCATTAATTTCAACTTCATTTGTCTTTGGGTGTACACGTGTCTCACTATATACGTAACCATATATAGATATATAGGTATAATTGTGTATATAGTCAGGTGAATTAATGAGATTTGGTAAATTGTATATTAAAAAAAAAGAAAAACTAATACTAAGCAAAGAAAAAATAGATTCTCCTCTTTTTTTCTTTCTCCAACAAAAAAAAGTTGTCTAATTTGCTTGATTAAATTTTGAAGTAGTACTATACTAATGATTTGAAGATAACAGTAGTATAAAGTATGACAGCAAAGAAAAAAAAATAAAGTTTATTAATGACCCATTTTAGACAAATAGATAAATAACGAAATGATGTGCTTTTTTTTTCTTTTCTGGTGAGACTAGAATATCCCGAAGTTCTACTGAGAAGCAGTGATTAGTGGAGTTCAACTAGGTCAATAATACATGTATTGCTTAATTTCGTGGATTAGTTGAAGTTAGACATTAACACGATTAGGTGACAATTGAGTCTACATTGATAGGTCCTGAGTTCAGATCTCGTGACGTGGGATCGTGGATGCGCACTGCCGAGGAGTCCCAAAATAGGATGGAACGGTCGCCCAGTACTCCCAGGTTTCTCATCATGGTCTAGCTTCAAATGACTCATAATCTCAGCTATTGCGATAAATAAATAAATACATAGATGAGTAGATTAAGGCATTCAAGATCATAAATTATTTAATGTGTTTTTTTCTTTGCTGATGAGACTAGAATTTATAGTAGAACTAATCACATAAAGATAACAGGTTTGTCATGGTAATCTAGCTTCAATTGACTCATCATATCAACTATTAAAATTATTATAATATCCATAAAAATCCCCTTCTGATATTAGTCATCATATGCTCATTAGTGACTGGTTTCCAAAAGGTATTTCCTGAAGTTCTAATGAGAAGCATTGACCAGTGGAGTTCAACTAGGTCAATAATACATGTGTTGCTTAATTTCGTGGATTAGTTGAAGTTAGACATTAACACGATTAGGTGACAATTGAGTCTACAGGTTAAGCGTTCGTGCGTGACATTGATAGGTCCTGAGTTCAGATCTCGCGAGGTGGGATCGTGGATGCGCACTGCTGAGGAGTCCCCTAATAGGACGAAGTGGCTGGTTTTCCACGGTAGTCTAGCTTTGATTGACTCATAATCTCAACTATTGAAATAAATGAATACATAAATGAGTAGAACAACATATATAAGCGAACAATATTGTCTTCGATTAGATCCTTATCTAATCAATCTAATCGAAAACAATATTGTTCGCTTATATATGTTGTTCTAAATAAACGACTAGATTAAAACATTATAGATCATAAATTCCTTAACTTTTTTAGCAACAGTATAATTTATGAACGACTTAATCAGGTATAGGGTAAACAGGTCTCGGATTTTGGCGTAAAATTCACTCATCCATTTGGTTAAATGGCGTTTTGGCATTATAGCTGGTGTCAGTTAATGATGAAAACTCCAAATTTAATTCCTAACCTTAATGATCAACTGTAAATCATAATTCTAATTCCATGCAAAGGTTTATAACCCTTATTAAGTCCTGGTTATTAGGTGGACACTCTTATGATCAATCTAGCGTCGTTCAAAGGTCGCCTATAAATTATTGTCTCACCACGTTTTTATTTACTACAATTTCTTTTCTAGTCTTTATGATTCATGGATATTTAATGAATAGAAATTATCATCTTACATGTTCTGATTATCGATATTTGTAGCCATTAAGTTTTCCATGGGATGGGTTCGCTAACCTTATGCCCAACCCTCCTCCTTTATCCGGGATTGGGAGCGGCAGTAACCCAAAGGGGATCCAGGCGGAATTATATTACTTGTGCATTATCTTCAAAAAAAATCCAAAGTTCCTTGATCTAAATTATCATGAACATACTTAATACAACAACCTTTTTCGTATACAACATCATAAATTAACTTAAGTACCAAGCGTATAATTTCAAATACTTGGATTCAATTTCATATAAGGTTGTCAATGTCTACTAATATGAAATCTCTTACTAGCACATAACATCTATTCAGTATTACCTGATTTTTAAAGGTGTTTCCACAGAAGCAAATTTGTAACGAACACGATTTATATATTACTTAAACTATTGAGAGTACTTGTCCTGTTTCGTAAACCATCCTATTCAAAAACATCATTACCTTTAGGAATGATTTATTAACATATTGCACCAAAGGAGTGTTTTGTAGAAGGTTTGTGGAATGAATTCTCTAAAAACGGTGAAGTGATAAATTTTTGGTGAAAAAAGAGATGTCAAAAGGAGTTTTATGGAGATTGTAGTAATTTCAATAGATGAGATCATGAGTTAATTGAAGCTAGACTACCATGGAAAACCTGGAAGCACTGGACAGCCGTTTCGTCTCATTTTGGGACTCCTTATGGAATCTATGAGAACTGAGGAGGTTTTTTCATGAAGCCAACCACTTGCGGAAATACCCCACTTCAATTAAACTAATCGTTTTAGTAAATGATGTGACTACTGCAAGAGTTGTATATCACGACAATAAACTTAGCAGTTAAAGACTGATTGTCAGTAAGTTCGCAGCTTGTGATGTAATAATAGATAATAGATAATCCTTAATACTAATTAGACTTAGCCTTCTGTGACTACTTTTACTTTCCTAAATAGAAACTGTTCATGCTGGGAAAGGAATAGAACGACATGTCTGTGATGAAACTTGAAGCGACGGGGCAGCTGAATTGTTTGACTTCTGTTTTCAACAACAGAAATGGTGATCATGTCAGTAAACTGTTACGGATAGGAGGGATTATTTAAAAAAAAAAGAGATGAGAATAGTGTACCATGCACTTCTCAAGATAAAGACTTCATGACCTTTTCTAAGGTGTTTATTGGGTGGAGTAGTGAATACTTTCATCAGAAGTGATCATTAGTGAAGATTAAGAAATAAAATGTAATTAATATTTCATGTAGTTACGTTATTAAGGATAATTAGATACTTTAGATACTTTGCTTGTTAAAATTAGTCAACTACCTGAGTTATTGAACCAGAGGATAATCACAACTCTTCAATAATTCAAGTGTATTGAATATGAAATCGTGAATTAGGTATATAACAATAAGTCATTCAAGTGGGACTTACTTTAGTATCTGTAAAAAGAATCAATTTCAGCTATATGAGTCTCTTCAGAATGGTTGACTGTATATTTTATGTGGAGTGTAGGATTCAATGTTTGGCGAAATCCTACCACATAGTAATATCGTACATTTTTTTAGAGACTTCATAATGAAGGAATTTTGTAGTGACGAATTCATTGTTAACAAACTGATTTTATTAGTGACGAAAAATGATTGAATAGCTTTCAAAACACTCCACTTCATAGAAATGTTAAAACAATAGAAGAGATGGACATTTAGTATCTGAAAAGAATTGATTATGGAAGTATTATTATGTCATTATGAGATCATGAGTCAGTTGAAGCTAGACCACCATGGAAAACCTGGAAGATCTGGACGGCCGTTTCGTCCTATTGTGGGACTCCTCAGCAGTGCGCATACATGACCTCGCCCCTTGCAAGATTCGAAATATTGGTACAAAAGGGCACCAAATATATATGCACCACACAAGCCACTTGATTTTTGTGTGAACTATGATACTACCCGGGTGCCCAAACCTAAGCAGGTGGTTTTCTTATAGGGCCACACCCTGGGCCTTCAATTTGAAATTCTAATCCATAAAGCAGTGGGGCGACGTCAGGAGTTAGAGTCCCATGACATCCGCTGACTAACAATTAGCTCATACGCAGTTTGTTTACTCAGGATCATGGAGTCCATGCGTACCATTGGCTTGGAATCAGGGTTTTCCAACTCTCTTAGATGCATCCTCTATATCCACCAACCCGGTTAAAGCTCTGGTCATTCGCTTTTCGTCCTCTGGATTTCATAAACAACGCCCTCATCGCGAGAACATAGTGAGTAGGCTTTCCCTGGCAGTGGTTGTATTCGAGTGGCCATTTGAGAGCATTTTGAGAGAGAGCTGACTCCTCCCACTCTCGCTCGTATCAAGGCAACAAAGGAAGGAGTTTTATAAATTAAAATTCTGCTAGAAAAACATGACTGAATATCAGTCTAGAAAAAGAATTAGCGAATACAAAAAATGAGTTCTGTAAGTCACCTGTCAACAAATGGAATTAATATCTTTTAATAGTATTGTGTTCCATGAAAGTTTATAACTTATTTCTGAAACTTTTCCGTTGTCATTTAGAAGTAGGTGTTATTCAAAAGTATTCACCAGAGCTTCAAATACTCTCTATAATCTTGAATTGAACTTCAACAATCAGCCTTTTTTTATTACTTGCCATATCAACTTATCTTGTTAGACATTATCTAATGATCAATAGTAGTTATTATTCTTTTTTAATTATTTTGTACCTTACTACAATGTAGTGAGTTTAACCGAATATCCCATTTTCTCCATTAATAGTATTCATATGAGCTTTTGTGATTTAAATGGTTACAAATAAGATTGATCTGAAATCCTTAATAACTTTGAGTTCTTAGAACCTAACTTAGAGTTGATGTTCATTTTGGGACTCGAACCCAGTATTGTTTAAATGACGAGTCCTTAATAGGATGAAACGCTCCTCTTTGATTCCATTGCTAACCACTATCCATTTTGGTTATAAAGACTTGAATTTATTGTACTAACTTTAAAAAAATCATTGAATGACTCTTAAATATCCAAATTATTTTAGAAATTTAAATGGACATTTGGATAGTTTTTACTTGCTTTATTTTTAATTTGGATACAATGAATTCCGTATGGAAGCAATTCACTTAAAATAGATACGTGGTAATAGAGACTGATTAGTTGTAGTCTTAAATATCAATAATGAACTGTTATAAACGCTTATTAATACTTGAACACCCGTTGAATAGGCTATTGGCTACATGAACTCAGTTAGTTAATGAATAATATGTTGACATTTCAAGTGATTGGTAGTGTGTTTGAGTGTTAGTGAGAATATGGATATTGGGATCCAGGTATATCTAGATTATATTAATATCTTGTGATTAAACACTAAATCAAAGCAATCCATCCAGGATTTATAACTGCTAACAGAGACTGATCAATTGAAGTCTTAAATATCAATTATGAGAAATTATAAATGCTTACTAATCAGTATTGTTGGGGAGATTCTTAAAACTTTATAGAACTACGCCTAACCCTGTCATCTCAGATGGAAAGTCCCTTGCTGAAATAATGTTCGGAAGAAGTATCCGAACTATATTTGAGGCCATGTTACCTCTAAAACCAACGTATGGACGTAGATAAAATCAGAATATACGAAGTTTTAACATCGGTGATAAAGTGGTTGCCAAGTTATACGTTGGGAAAAATCGTTGTGAACCGGGAGTCATTGAAAAGAGAATGGGAGATATTTTGTACAAAGTGCGTGGGACTTTCGGAACGTGGATTAGATACATCAATCAAATACACAGAGAAAGAGAGATGCTAAGCACGGCAGATAATCGAGTGAATCTCCCGCTAGAGATAATTACAGATACTCCGATGGCAAAAACTCTAACAGACACTCATAGACGCTTGATACCAAGAAAGTCCGAACGCCGCAGAAAACCAGTTATCAAGCGACAAGTAGATCCGAAAACAAGGTATCATTTTTTGAAAGGGGAAGGTGTTGAGGATATCCAGAAAACTCGAAAGAAAACATCCAGAAAGAGAAAATTCACATAACGAGTTTCTGATTGGATGATTACTTGTACTGCTACTAAGTTTAGTAGCATTCCAGGATTTTCCGGAAACCTAAAGCCATCTAAAATACTATAAAAAGACCCTAGATTTCCTGTATATAAACGAAATTTAGGAGTAAAGCGTTTCTTGCAGATTTCGCACCTTTTCTCTCTTGTTCAAGTTGCTGTGTGGATCTAGCCTTGAGATTACTATAAGAGCTTAAGAACAGGACCCAGCGTTCAATTAGAAGACTTATCAGGTATTGTTTTACTTGAATCTTCCTACTGATGTCTAGGACTACAATTGATCAGTCTCTTATTAGCATATACGCATACTGTGCGTATGGCCTCGATATTGACTTAATTCACAAGCATTCTAAGCAAAGATGGATGCTGGCTAGCAATGGAATCCAAGACTCGTCAGCTGGATGTACCTGCTTCTTTTTAAAAATTCCCTATGTCCGCAAATTATAAGTTATCTCCAAAATCAAATTAAACGGATTCAATTAGAATAATTCTCAACTGACAGTTCTATATTGTACTAGAAAAATAATACTTCTATGAATAATCTTTGTTTTAAGCCTTTTCTTAACCATATTGTCTAGTTTCATAATGATACGTTTCTTTTTTCTAACCGATAACAAAACTAAATGAAACATGCATCTTATATGAACAAATCTGATTTATTTCATTTGTATAATCTACAATTAGGTTTGTTATAATTTAAACACGTAGACTGGTGTTAATATCGTTTTTATATGTAAAATAATAATAATGTGCTTAACTGTACACTACACTATATATATATATATAGGTAGATAGATAGAAAGAAAGAAAGAAAGAAAGAAAGAAAGATAGATAGATAGATAGATGTGTGGATAGATAGATAGATAGATAGATAGATAGATAGATAGATAGATAGATAGATAGATAGATGTGTGGATAGATAGATAGATAGATAGATAGATGTGTGGATAGATAGATAGATAGATAGATAGATAGATAGATAGATAGATAGATAGATAGATGTGTGGATAGATAGATAGATAGATAGATAGATAGATAGATAGATAGATGTGTGGATAGATAGATAGATAGATAGATAGATAGATAGATAGATAGATGTGTGGATAGATAGATAGATAGATAGATAGATAGATAGATGTGTGGATAGATAGATAGATAGATAGATAGATAGATAGATAGATAGATAGATAGATAGATAGATAGATGTGTGGATAGATAGATAGATAGATAGATGTGTGGATAGATAGATAGATAGATAGATAGATGTGTGGATAGATAGATAGATGTGTGGATAGATAGATAGATAGATAGATAGATAGATAGATAGATAGATAGATAGATAGATAGATGTGTGGATAGATAGATAGATAGATAGATAGATAGATAGATAGATAGATAGATAGATAGATAGATGTGTGGATAGATAGATAGATAGATAGATAGATAGATAGATAGATGTGTGGATAGATAGATAGATAGATAGATAGATAGATAGATAGATAGATAGATAGATAGATGTGTGGATAGATAGATAGATAGATAGATAGATAGATAGATAGATAGATAGATGTGTGGATAGATAGATAGATAGATAGATAGATAGATAGATAGATAGATAGATAGATAGATAGATAGATAGATAGATGTGTGGATAGATAGATAGACAGATAGATAGATAGATAGATAGATAGATAGATAGATAGATAGATAGATAGATAGATAGATAGATAGATAGATAGATAGATAGATAGATAGATAGATAGATAGATAGATAGATGTGTGGATAGATAGATAGATAGATAGATAGATAGATAGATAGATAGATAGATAGATAGATAGATAGATGTGTGGATAGATAGATAGATAGATAGATAGATAGATAGATAGATAGATAGATAGATAGATAGATAGATAGATAGATAGATAGATAGATAGATAGATAGATAGATAGATAGATAGATAGATAGATAGATAGATAGATAGATAGATAGATAGATAGATAGATAGATAGATAGATAGATAGATAGATAGATAGATAGATGTGTGGATAGATAGATAGATAGATAGATGTGTGGATAGATAGATAGATAGATAGATAGATAGATAGATAGATAGATAGATAGATAGATAGATAGATTTACATTGTTACTAATCATTGTGATCATCATTTGGCTTATTCATTTCCATTTTATTAAACAAATTCATTATTACGATTTATATTTTATCGGATTCATTTGATGATTGTATAGATTCAGTTAAACAAGTGATAGTAGTTGTAGGACTTGATAGATCACAATTACTTGAATCAATGACTGTGTCTTGTTTCGATTCTTGTTGTTCTATATTAGATTGCATTGATGACTTCTTATGCATACCTATATTAATAAAGTAAGAAAGAAAATTCAATAAAAGAAAATTATTAAACAGAATACAGATTTAAATGATGATTGAGTTTTGCATTGTTGGCTAATTTATCAGTCTCCATGGTAACTAATGTTAGGATTTCCTTATTATTACTAAATTATACCCCAATCAGCATTCTACATCCAACACTGTCCTGGACAGTTCTTTTCAATTCTTTCCAGTTTCTATTCATTCTTTTCATGTCTGCTCACAATTCCCGACATAATATGTTCTTTTGCCTTCCTCTTTTCCGTTTCCCCTCATGATTCCATATTGGGGTTTGCCTCGTGATGCAGTTTGATGATGCTTACAATCTTCGTCCTATCCAACTTCGACATCTTTTTCCAATTTCTCTTCATTTGGAAGCTAGCTTGTTCTCTCCTACAGTAGACTGTTGCTGATAGTATCTGGTCTTGAGTGGACAACTGTGTTTAAATACTTGTACCTTCTTGATGATGGTTGTGATAGTTCTTCAAGGTTGAGCTCCGTACAATAGAACTGTCTTGACATTCGTATTGAAGATCCTGACATTGATGTTGGCTTACAGACAGTTGTTTTAAATTCCATATGTTCTTCAACTGTAGGAATGTCTGCCTTACCTTGCCAATCCTTGCTTTTACATCTGCATCATATCCTCCTTGTTCATTGACGATACTGTTCAGGTATGTGAAAGTCTTCATCTTTCTTATCCTCAAAATGTTAAATTTTGTTTATTTAATTTGGAGTTTAGTTATTAATTTAAGCAGCCCAATATTGTGGTACACATTCTCTTAAAAAGAATGAAGGAAACATGCTGGAAATCTTACTAAACGTAATCCTTTTTGATATATACAGGGATTTAGATAATATTCAGCTGGTTTCTGAAGAAATACTTACGATTGAATTGATTAAAGTTGCAAACATTAAGTAACTCAATGGTTTAAGTAATAAGTGTTCTCTGTTAGAAGTGATAGTTCTGAAATCGATCTGCAGTAGGATTATGAATATGCACCGTCAACGATCCCCATACTAGATATGGAAAGCCATTCAATGCTACCTGGTTATTAGGGTTATCTCTGTCACTCTATAAAATAAACTTAAATGATCTGACCAAGAATTCGGCGAATGGCTGTTCTGTTGGTTTATCACTGCCATGTGTACATTTATTGGTTATACAACTTTCTAAATTGATGATGAAAAGGACTTATTAATAGAACTATGAATAGTAAGAAAGTTTATCTTCAGATATATGTGAATAAGAATTGAATGATTTGGTGAATATTTCTTATGACATAATAAATTGATATAATCTGTCGAAACTATGGAGCTTCGAATAAATGTTTCATCTAAAGTGGTGACTCTTCAACAAAATCCGACTATAGCGAAATAAATCTTTCATGGACTCCGTTGTTAAGTGATTCAGGACATTCAAAAGTTACACCTTGCTGACGAGTGTCATTTATAACAAAACATAAGTTAGACCGGATTTCTTGATGACTGCCTCCAACAATCTAAAATCTCAACATAATACGTATGATGTCGAATAATTCATATTAGTGATCATATTACAACTTGATAAGTAGGATTTTATTAGCACTAATGGACTAGACAGACACGATAATCAGTGTTCAATGTATTAAGGTTTATTGAATATAGAATTAAGGAGAGGACTGACTCTCCAGATACTGATATCAAATGAAATCTTTTGGTAAACATATCATTCCAGGCCATCCACGAACCCGCACCCCGCAGGACTCGAGCTCAGCACCTACTAGTCTCGCGCCAGGAGCTTAACCAGATAGACCGCTGAGCCGGTGTCCTACGCTGTTAATGTCAAACTTCAACCAATCCACGAGGTTGCGCCACCGTCTAGTTGGTTAAGCGCCTGGGGTGAGACTGGTAGGTCCTGAGTTTGAATCTCGCGGGGTGCGGGATGGTGGATGCACACTGCTGAGGAGTTCCATACTAGAACGAAACGGCCGTCCAGTGCTCACAGGTTTTCCATGGTGTTCTAGCCTCGATTTTTTCATGATTTCAATCAGTGAAATTTCTCCACAAAACCCCTTCTGATTTCGGGCTTTCTTAAATTGGACCTTAACTTTAGCCATTTTAAGTACATCAAATATTGAAAATGGAATGGTACTGGTCAAAATTTTCTTGTCTTCTTCTAGAATATTCCAACAACTACATCAGTAATTTACCTTACAAAGGAATCATTATCTTTAGTTTCCATAGCTGATATTGTAAGCATTAATTTTTAAACTACATTTCATCATATAATGTTTTTTCAAGTTGATCAGTTAGTCAGTAAAATTCCTCGTAAATCAACTGTCAGACATAAATATCAAAAGATGATTACGAAATATTAGTTGAAGCTAGAAATGTGAAGTTTTGGATACTAAATTAAAGTTTGATGATTAAGAGCTGAACAAAAGACTTGAAGGTCTTGAATTTGGTTTCTAGTATAGCGATAGGCAAAACTGAAGCGAGTGTTCTTTAGTTTTCCTATATCATTAAGTTGACTTAAACGATTGACGAAAACTAACTTTAAAATGAACAACTTTCATGGTTGAATTCATTAATCAATTAATGCCAGACCACTATAGAAAACCTGGAAGCATTGGACGGCCATTTCATCCCAATATGGGACTCTTCAGCCGTGTTCATCTACGATCCCACTCGCGGGACTCCAACCCAGGGCGTAGCGGGCTAGCGCACGAACACTTAACTTCCTGGCCACTGGACCAGTGTCTAATGGTTCTAATGTTTAACTTCAACCAATTCACAAAATTATGCGCGCGAAACCGATACGTCCTGGGTTCGAATCCCGCGAGACGGGATCATCGATGCGCATTGCTGAGTAGTAGTCCCATAACAGGACAAAGCACTTGTTCAGTTTTTCCAGGTTTTCCATGATGGTCTGGCTTTAATTGACTCATGAATTCCAATAGTGAATTACTATAGTCTTTACAAAACCCCTTTCTGAACAATTTTCATTAATATTTCCATTTGAATATCGAATTTTTTTATTCTGTCTAATTTTTTTCAGTCTGTATGTTGTTGTTATTCGAAAATTGTAGAACCGACATACCAACAAGCACACAATTCTTTCTATACACATAACATTAAGAATCAAGAGTTAATTTGAAAACACACACACAAAGACGAAATATTAAAAATCAACCTGATAATGACCAACTTTAAAATTAGCGTAAAATATGTTATTAAAGAAAAAATTCATCCTTAATTACTCGAAATCATCATCATCTTGTACCCCATTCTCTTCAATTAAGTAATAATCTATATTTCTTTCATGTCTGTTGATTAACCTTTATTTTTAGTCAGTAACAGACCTAACAACAATGTATGGTGGGAAGGGGGATTACATTCACACGCTTATTTACTCTCTCACGTATATATACCTATTTAACATCCCTATCATTTAGTTAGTAAGAGAGAGAGAGTGTGTGTGTGTGTGATGGGAAGTAAAACGTTAGTAACAATTTAACAAAATAGGTGCATTTTTGTTTTAATCATAACCTTAGAAAAATTATTAAATAAAAAGAATTCAATATGGCACCCCATGATGTGAAATGAAATAAAATTCGAATTGATTTTATAATCAAATAAACAACAAAAAAATAACTTTTTATTCCCCTCCCCCCCACAGGAAATCTATATAGATATACACGAAAATTAAGACTTCCTGTAGAGTTGTTGTTATCTAACTAAGATGTAACTATTCTAATTATTATTACATTATTGTAGCTAAGGCATTTAATTATAACGTGCATTATTTGTCTATGCATATGGAAATATATAAATGATCACTTCTAGAACATCCTTCTACAACATACTAATTGTGTATATATATCTGTATATATCCACTTATAAAGTATACACATGTATTCACTGAATAAATTCTATTATCTTATTATAATTAGATACTTGTGAACTATTAAATAATCTTTAATGAATAAAGTTTAAATTATGCATAGCGTGCATTATTATCATTAGTGTTTAGTCTCTTTCTTTTTTCTTTCTTTTCTTTTCTTTTCTTTTCTTTTTTTTTAAATAATTAATTATCTCTTACTCTCTCATCTGATTTTGTTCTTCTCTTATTATGAAACTTTTATTTTCCTGTTTAATTGTTGTATACCTTTTTCTCTTTTTTTCTTTTCTCCTCTTTTCTTTACTTCACTTTTCTTTTCTTTATTAGGCTTCACTTCGTTTCGTTATTATTATTATTATTATCATCATCAGGAAATGTTCATCTCAATTAATTTAACTTATTTAGATACAAGAATGTTCATTATGTTAACTATGTTAGTTTATAGTTTATATATTTTATTATTAATCTATCCAATAATATATCCTTTATACATGTTTATCTATGCATCTATGTATAGGCATCTATATACATAAACAATTGTATATCATTATATATGTTGTATATATAAATATATTAGTATATATCTATTCAATGTCAGTTATATAACTTTTTTAATAGGCTAATACTAAGAGGTAATATATTCATGGAATGAATGGAGATAATGTAATATTTCGTCTAATAAACTTATCAAATAAAACAATTAAGAAAAGATTTAACTGTATGTAAATAGGCTAACAACCACATTTATACTTTATTCTTTATTATTCCTTTTAAAATACAATTGATAGACGGTAGTTTATTTTCGCTATCAAAATTTTTATTTAACTTTATGATGTAAAACAGTAAGTTTTGAATTGAAAGGTGAAAAGTAAGTAACTACATAGATAGATAGATAGATAGATAGATAGATAGATAGATAGATAGATAGATGTGTGGATAGATAGATAGATAGATAGATAGATAGATAGATAGATAGATAGATAGATAGATGTGTGGATAGATAGATAGATAGATAGATGTGTGGATAGATAGATAGATAGATAGATAGATAGATAGATAGATAGATAGATAGATAGATAGATAGATAGATAGATAGATAGATAGATAGATGTGTGGATAGATAGATAGATAGATAGATAGATAGATAGATAGATAGATAGATGTGTGGATAGATAGATAGATAGATAGATAGATAGATAGATAGATAGATAGATGTGTGGATAGATAGATAGATGTGTGGATAGATAGATAGATAGATAGATGTGTGGATAGATAGATAGATAGATAGATAGATAGATAGATAGATAGATAGATAGATAGATAGATAGATAGATAGATAGATAGATAGATAGATAGATAGATGTGTGGATAGATAGATAGATAGATAGATAGATAGATAGATAGATAGATAGATAGATAGATAGATAGATAGATAGATAGATAGATAGATAGATAGATAGATAGATAGATAGATAGATAGATAGATAGAAATATGGTAAGGGGTTTATAGCTAATTCTTCTAGTGTTTACATCTATCATGGATAGTGTAATGTTAGTTATTGACAGTAGGTAGTCTAATTCCCATAAGAAAGAAGAGGTGGATCAAGTTAGAAGAATATACGATGGATATTATTTTATCCGATAGATAAGTGGGCAAATCAAGTTCTTTTTTTTTCTGTTTTTAAGGTGATAAAAAGAACGAACTGAATAAAGCCATTCCGGGGAGAAATGTGTAAAGGTAAGGGAAATTAAAAACAAATTACTAAGGACAATTAATTAATTATTTATATATATATATATATATATATATTCGTTCATTCTCCCCCTCCCTTTTATTATAAACGCAATCATTATATCCTGACATCACACTCATAATTATAGTGTAAGGAAGCATTGAATATATAGGAAAATATCTGAATCCACTTAACTAAATACTTTGTATTTTCATGATGCCTCTCTCTTGTATATTTTTCTCTATATCTACATAGATGTTTTCAGTCTATATTCATGATTACATAAGGTAAATTCACTGGAAATGTTTACATTTCATAAGTGTATATGTAGATTTCTTTTATGTTTATTTGTATGTGTGTATGTTTGTATACAAGATAAATTGGGAACTGGTCAATCATATAATGGGAAGTCGATTATTATTATTATTATTATTATTATTATTATTATTATGATTGTTATTATGTTGATGTGATAATTTCCTTAATAATAATAATAATAATAACTAGAACGGTAAGTTATTACTAACTTCATTCTTATATTGAGATTGTTTATCTCTTGTACACAATTTCCTGTGTATATCTTACAATACATTCATTGATTGATTAGTTGAATAACTTCAAGGGGTATTTAGCCTATAATAGGCAATTAGTAATAACTAATAATAATATTAATGAGTATATATTGGTTGTTCGGATCTTCCCATCAATGTTTAAAACTATGATTGACTTGTCCTCTTTAGCATCTTATGCATATTCCATCGATATTACCGTTAAATCGTAAGCAATTTAAACAGAAATAGACAATGGGTAATAATAGCGAAAGGTTTTGGGTTCCAATCTCGGTGTGAATATCAGCTCTCAGATGCAGGTACATTCGACTGACGAGTTCCAGATGAGAACAAACATGCGTCCTGAGTTCCACTACTATCCGGTCTCATAAGGATCTTGTGGTGATAGTGAGTCATGATCTTAAGACCACGGCCCATTGCCGGGGTTTAGAACCCTCTAGGCCTTAATACGGACATTCACTAAGTTAGATACTATCATGTCCACTACAGTATACACAAACTTAGTGTGAAGTAAGCTTGAGAACTGCGTTCAGGCTACAAACCCCTGTTTAAAGGTGACTCGGATATTCTGGAAAAAGTACAGAGGGCAGCTACCCGTGGAATTCCAGAACTTCGAGGTCTACCATACAAAGAGCGGCTTGAAAAGCTAGACCTCTTTACTTTGTCCTATCACAGATTATGAGGTGATCTCATTTTGATTTGCAGAATACTAAGAAATGATTTTGGACTTAATATATTCTCTGTTTTTCTTTCCACTAGATTTGGACATCTCAGAGGACATAGTAGGCGAGTCGAAATGCTAAGAACGAACAAACTACCCATGGCATACAGATTTTTACACTGAGTCATCAAATTTTTGGAACCTGTTACCCGAAGCAGTGATGTCCGCACCTTCAATTGACGCATTCAAGACAAGACTAGACACTCATAGAAGTATACTAGAAAATGAATAGCATAGGCCGTAGGCCTTCTGTCATTACTACACAAATCTGAATCCATCTTTCTTTGATAGTATTAGTAACGATAATCTTATCCTTATCATATGACCAATTATAAATGAAATGAATTTTTTTCATCTTCTGTATATATCAAGTGTATAATTATCATGCAAATACACACAAATACACATATTTACATTGTAAACATCTAATTACTTCTCTGTATCTGTGTTCCTTTGCATATTATTGTTATAAAAATCGATCAGTGTGTGGGAAGATTGTTATTTTTAGGGGAGATGTTCCTATTCATATATCAAAGTTAGTCTTGATTTTGATGGACTTTTATCCTCTGAGATTGATGGTTTGGTCGTTGGGCTTTCATCGATCTTCTGAACGACACAATCAGCAAAGACGTCAGTATCATAAAACCAATTTAATGCAAAAATCTATATTATAGATCTAAGTAAATAACAATTCACTGGGAATTAGTGACTGATTTAGAACTGAGTTTTTCAAAACTCTCGTAAGAAAGTGCTACATTTAATTGATTGGAAAATGAAATCGAATGGGAGATACAACCAAAATAAAGAAGAAAACAATGACTGGTTAGACGTGAACAATAACCAATCAACATCGAGGTCTACCGGACGAGCTGTGAGTCATATGTGGAGAAATTCGTGCTGATGATGTTGCTCAGAATAACGATGAAAGCTCTACGACCAAACCATCCAGCTCAGAGAAAAATACTCCATCATAATCATCCACCTGATCAACAAGTGTTCACCACCATTTGGAAATCGGTTGATGGTTACTCATGCTATATTATCAAGTGACTGGAGTTGGAAATTGTGATTTACGTGATTTCGTGGAGTTCCAACTCAGTGGTTATTTGACATCATTCATACTTGTAACTTAATTCGTGATATGATGGACTATTGTTATAATAATATGAAAACTAGAAATTCCCTGTTGACTACTAAATGAACTAGTAGTAACATAGATTTGTATTTAGAAATTATAATGCCTTAAATGTTTTGTTGATATGAACAGGATTGTTATCAACATAAGTTTTCTGAAGGTATTATTTTCATAGAATGTTAAATGATAGTCTCATCGAATTAGAGGACTTTTTTTTCGAATCCTATTGATAAAAACGGATAGTGACTGAAATCGTTATCAGTGATCTTAGTGTAGTGAACGAAAACACAAGTGGGGACAATCGAATGCATTTAGATGCAAAATTACAGAATCACTTAGTAAAATCCGAGGACCATACAATAAATACTTCATTTGCAAAATGTCAATCAATCGTCTCAGTTTTCATCGTTCTTTCGTTTCCATACAAATCATTCCTTGTTCTCATTCTCTTTACTTCAATCTTCTTAATCTTCTACCACCAGGTATTTCACTTTCGATTGATGATACATACTACTTATATCTGTCGACGTCGGTAGCATACACCATACAACCAGTTTACTTTTATAATAATAAAATAATGATTTTCAAGATATGTTCTCTATGTGTATATCTTCCAGGTGAGAATTATTTAAATATTTAAGAGTATATATCTTTAAGGTAATGGTCATTTGTGATGAAACCGTTAAGTGACTAATATTCCATATTATACAATTTAGTATATGGTATTTGTGGAGTTTACCACATTTTATAGTTTATATTAATGACTGACCATTTTTAACCTGAAGACCTTTAATAGCTGTCTCTTTTTAGTATGGAACTCTTTAAGAATACGTACTAATGACCGCATCTCAATCGATTGAACCCAGCAATTTCAAATCTCAAGAAGAGGGCATAACTTTATACACTTGGTATAATTTGTTGAGAAAAACAAATCGATGCAGTAATACGGTTAATTAATCAATATAAGTTAAAAAAAACAACATAGTTTTCCCATTATAAATTACCTAACAACCATGGTGCACATGATTCATCATTATTATCCAAAGCTGATTTAAGTATTGTTTTAGGTAAAGGCAATGAATGTCGAACCATAGCTCCATATAAACCATATTCAGCCATAATACTACTTTTACCCCATTTCTTTTCTGTTTTACGCCATTTTGCTCGTCGATTTTGAAACCAAACCTGAAACAAGGTAAATTGAAGAGAATATTTGATAAATTTATTGATAATTATAAGAAAAGAATAATCATCAGTTGATGAATTAGCCAGATTGTAGGTAAACAAATGTATACACAATTATAAGACTTATCAATGTTCACTAACAGTGCTAAATTTATCATTTTCCTTCATTCTTTACCGTCTGTCTAATGGGTGAATACCGTATATCAGTGTAATTTATATTGAAGATTTCATCTAGGATGTTAAACTGAGTCACAATGAATAGGTTTTCATAATAGATGAGGATAACTTCAATCTCTTGAAATAAAATCTTCATTGAAAATAACTCTTCAATCTGAAGTACTCATCTACTAGATGAAGTAATTGAATGTAATGAATATATCATAATCAGTCCATATTGAAAACGTTGAAAATGTCCTCAGTTGTTAGTATATTTACTGGAATAAAAATAAAACTTTTCATCCTGGTGTCATGAATGAAATTTTTTTGAATTGTAGAAGTTAGTATTATCCCAGCATTTAATATTCGAAGTAAAAGTACATGAGTTCTGTCCTTAAAGAGTCAAACACTGAAATGGGTAAATTTATGTAGACATGTAAAGCATTTAGAATAATACGTTTTAAGCTAAGATTCCATTGTAACATGAATAGATCTATTTGTTATATCCCAATGAGAATAATGAATGGGAACTGTTGGAATCGATTTCTGCACTATTACTATACATATATTTTTATTGTATAATTGTTAAGTAACTAAACTATTCATATTCGTGTTCCTCTTATCATAAGCTTTATTTTGACCTATAGTCTATTATTATACGATTTACTATTCTTGAGTTATACCCAGTCTATCAATTACAATCTCCCACATTCACAGATACTTTTGACTAAATCTTGTACAAATGTTATTTTTCATTTTATGGTATGATATGGTCTGTTTGGATTGTATATAAACCCAGTATATTTGAAATAGGCAATTCATATCGTAGAGGCTGAGATTGGTGTTCTGGACTCAAACAGGCAGGACTAGGCGGGAAGAAGGACCAGTAAAGATTCTAGACTGTTGGTACGGGTTTTATGCGCCATTGGTCCGGCTAATAATTCACTGTTTTTTAGTTGGCGGTATGATTACGTTATACATTGATAGGGGCACAAACCCACAAGTCATAACACTATGCTTCCTTACTGTCAAAGAAATACCATGATAAGATTAATGGTAATATCCAAATATTTGTACTCAGAGTTTGTAAATCAATACGAACCTTATAAATTAATATTTCGAACTATATATTTAAATGATTGAAATTAGTTACTATGTGAATAGGTTTCATGTTGCTTGGTACTCGTTAGCATAGAGTTACTACAATCTTGAGCGAATTTTCGTTCTCTGAAGCATTTGATTCCATATTACCAAGTGTCATATTAAATTTTATTTAAAGCTGAACTGCCTAATCCATCGCTCACCTCCTGTGATACTGAGGTATTCATATTAGATGATGACTACATGACAATCAATATCATATCTGTTAAGTCTTTATCGCTGATAAATTTCTGTCGATAAAGTTACCTCAGCATTTATTAAGCTTGTAGAAACTAATATTATATTTATTTAGGGTTCAGAACTTGAAAGTGATCGTCTTCAACCACACAGAGCATGAGATACCGAATAACTTAAACTAATTGCTATGTTGCAATATAATCCGTTCAATTCAACCAGAGCTGAAGGACTATGAAAATATGATATTAGTCACTAACCAGTGACAAAGCAGTTGTAAATATCAATCGTAGCATGAATAGTTCAGTTTCAGATTCTCAGGATATGGATTTGGGTGATGCTGTAGTGAACAAGAACACGGGTAGGGACAAACGAATGCATTCGACACGAAATTACAGAGCATCTCACTAAAATCTGAGAACCATCTAGTAAATCGTTAATTTACAAAATATCAATCCATCATCTCAAACTTGACTGTTCCTGTTGCAAAAATCAATCAGCTGTCTCAGATTTCATTGTTCATGCATTTTCATACCAATTGCATTTCGTTCACATTCTCTTCTACTGAAATACATTCTACGCCTGACCACTGTTATATACTACTTATATGGATATAAGTAACCCATATCACAATGCTGCTTCGAATTTTATAAGAAACATCATTTTCATCGAAATTGTTAGTATACCCAACTAACCCAAAACCTATGTTTAAGGTTTCCTGCTGATTAATTACAATAACTTAACTTTTAAACAAACACCATTCATCAATAAGATAACCCTTCCCCCCCCCCAAAAAAAAACAAAGGAAAGTAAACAATTAAAAACACTTGTATTTACTTGAATTCTATCTTCAGGTAATTCAGCTTTCATAGATAACAATTCACGCTGATAAACATCTGGATAATGTGCTTCATGAAATGCTTTCTCTAGTTCATTTAATTGTCCACTTGTAAATATTGTTCTAAACAAAATATACATATTTAACAGAAGCGATCAATATAAATAGGAAAGAGGAAAGAAAGAAAGCGAGCGATAAATAACAAACTTTCATAAACAGGTCGTCAACTTGTATATGGGAAAAAAACTAAGATATTCAAATATAACACAGAAGAATACTAACCTAATCACATTTGATGGAGAAACTCTAGAATAGGTGGAAACTTTCTTGTATTTGGACAATATCATTGATGAACGATGGAGGATCTGATGAAGATATGAAGGTAAGGATTAACAAACTAAAGGCAGCATTCCTACAGTTGAAGAATATATGGAATTCAAAATAACTTTCAACTAATATCAAAGTCAGATTCTTCAATATGAACATCAAGATAGTCCTACTGTACTGAACTGAAACTCGGTGAATGGCCACAACCATCATCAAAATGGTACAGATATTGATAAACAATTGTTTGCACAAGATATTCGATATCCGTTGTTGACTGGATACCATCAGCAACAGTTTACTATGGGAGAGAACAAACCAACTTCCAGTTGAGGAGGAAGTTAGGGAATGATGTTGAATGTGGATAAGAAATACATCGTGGAAATCATCAAGCTGCTTCACGAGACAAGCCCCAACTTCGAATCGTGAAGGGAAACGAGAAAGCGGAAGGTCAAAGAACACACTGCCTCGAGTAGTGGAAGCAGACATGAGAAGAATGAACAACAATTGGATAGAACTAGAAAGGAAGGCTTAGGATAGAGTGGGTTGGAGAATGTTGGTCGGTGACCTATGCTCCATTGGGGGTAAAAGGTGTACAAAAAATTGTATTGACGAAGATTATTACTTAATAGTATGTGCAATTCGTTATTAAGTATCAGCTTCCAGATCACTGAAGAAAATAACTGAGTCATTACCACACTACCTTACTTTAATACTACACAAAAAACGTGTTTGAAATGAATGAGAACAAGAAAGAGGAAATGGATATTTCGCAATATAGTGTTTAAGATTAGAAGGGCTACAAATAGTTAGCTCACTAGCATCATGATTTGCAAATAAGTTTGAAACCTACCTGAAAGTCTTTACTATCAACATATACATATTGCAGGAATAAATTATCATAGCTGATTGACTTACCTGTGCCTTCTTCGTTTGCTCGATTTAACATTATTGTTATTGTTATTATTACTATTATCATCATCATCATTGAGGCTATCACTATCTTCATCATCATTATCGTTACCACCGCCATTGTCGTCATCACCGCCACCACTATTGAGTTTTAACAATACATTATCCTGATTCATATAATTTGTCAGTATTTCAATGTTGTTAGGTGATGATATATGACTTGATGTATTGTTACTTTTTCTATGTAGAAAATTAGTAGGATTTGTCTTTCTAGATTTGGTTTTATACTCACGTATATTAGTATTACTACTGCGATTACTTTTATGTTTATAAGTAGTAGTACTACTACCGATATTAGTAGTTGCAGTAGTAGTAGTAGCAGGAGTAATAGTAGAATTATCATTATTAATTCTGGAAATGATATCAGTAGTAGAAACAGCAATAGAATCAACAGGAATCGTGTCAACTGATTTATTTGTCAACTTAACAAGATTATCTGAAGCAGTATAGTTCAATGAAAGTGAAGACTGTGAATGAGCACAATTTTGTAGTGTATTACCTTGTCTATTATTAACTTCTGTACAATTATATGATAGATTTCTGTAAGAATTATCACAAGTATAAGGGTTATATCGCTTTTCCAATGATTGATTATTTAGTATAGTGAGTGAAGGGAATAAATATGGCATAGAGATGGATGATGGTAGTAACACTGGAGATGATAACGCATTATTTTCATATAATGGTTTGTTTTGTGATGAATGATTGAAAAATTCTGAATTGTAATTACAAACATCAGCAATTGATGGAAGAGATGATTGAATAGAAGAACTAATGGGACATTTAGTGTTGAAAAGAGTTTCTGTCATAAAAAAAATATAGTAGAATAAAGATAAAGATAAATCCATCTTTTATTTCAGTAAAAAAAGGCATACAAAACAGTTTCAGTTTAGTCAGATGACAAAACTGAAGTTTTTAATTGAGATCATGAACTGACTGATGTTAGATCACCATTGAAAACCTAGAGGCTAAACGTTCGCGCGCGAGACTGAAGACCCTGGGTTCGAATCTCGCAGGCGGTATCATGAATGCGCACTGTTGAAGAGTCCAACAATAGGACGAAATGGCCGTCCAGTGCTTCCAGGTTTTTCATGGGGGTCTAGCTTTAATTGACTCATGAATTCAACTATTAAAACTACTATAATATCCGCAAAAAAAACCCTTTCTGATTAAAATCCATCCGCATTCAGTCATTTTCACTCAGTATTTATTTGTTTATTTATTTAAACACATAAACATTGGCACAAGGAGGCACCAAATAAATATGCGCCACATAAATCGAATGATTTATGTGATAGCTGGGATACTGCCCGGGTGCCCAAACCGAAGCAGGTGGTTTTCTTAGGAGGTCACACTCAAAGTCTTTGACCTGATCAACATGGCTGTGGAGCATCGTAAGGAGATGCAGTCCTATGGTAGTCGATGAACAACAATTGGTTCATAAGCCATTTGTTCCTTCAGGATCCTGGAGCTCATGTTCACCATTGGTTTGGAATAATAGTTTTCCGACTCCTCTAGATGGACTCTGTGTCCACCAACCCGGTTAAAGCGCCGGACATTTGCTTTTTCGTCCTCCCAATTTCGTAAGCAACACCACCGCCACAAGAATGCAGTGGGTAGGACTTCCTTGGCTGTGGTTCAGTCAGTAATAAATGTTCATTAAAAATCAGATAAGAATTGTATTCTGATCTAAAAAATAGAACATTAATCGGATGTAAAATAATTTTTAGATGGGAAATATGATAGAATCAAACGAAGTAACAAATGGATGTTAAGTATTATGAAGTGGAAAGACAATTAGAATTACCATAGAATGAGGAATTGAACATGACATAGTATAAATAAATCTACACTACTTTCAGTTCCTAGACAGCTTTTGTTTGATTGTACAGTTGAACCTAAATGATTCATTACTGATATTTGACACTTTGATGATGACAGTTATGACGATTAATACGGAACAACTATCTCATTATATTGTTAATTAAATAAAAATTTGAATAATATACCGAATGATTCACTTGGTATTGTTAACTTGAATCTTCCCATTGATGTTTAGGCCTGCAATTGATCAGTCACTTATTGACATATGTGCATACTGCGCATATTGCCTCGAAATTAAACTTCATCCCATTGTACAAGCAAGTGGCTATCATGAGTCAGTAGCTCAGTGGATAACGGGATGGTATTTGAAGTGAACGGTACTGAATTCAAATCCCAGAGTAAATATATTCCACTGACGATTTCCAAATAGGACGAAATGCGTGTCCGGGATTCCACTGCTAGCCACTATCTAACGTTGCTTATAATATACCGAATGGTTACATGAGTAAACTAACACATGTGAATTGTTTATCTAACTATTTTTTACTATTCAGATCTCTATGTCAACATCAGTTTGTTGATGTATATATATACATAAGTCATGAGTATTGTTGTACATCATTCCTATGTTGTCTTCCTTCTGTTTTTTATTTGATTAGTCTAACTTCAGAAATATGCATTCTAACTAAACCAGCCAACACCTTATGATATTAACTTAATTCTAAAGTATAAATTCAATGAAACATAAAATAAAACACAGATATGACATGTGAATAAAGCTGAATCTATTTAATGTTCCCTAGTTTTCTTTTCCTTTTAAACTATCCTCCATTAAATTATAAGAATTCAGTCAAACAATATCATCTATAGGATAATTCTAAAACCATTAGGAACTAAGTAGTAATTTGTTAGTTTTCTTTTCACTCTCTGTTCTTTAATGGATTATTCAAATCCTAACACCATACTTCAATATTACAAAGAAATATGAATTCCAGATTGTTTTCTTTTTCATTATAAATAGGTGTTAATTGGAAAACCATGAAAAGAACTCATATATTAAAGTTGTCATTTCTTCTCAATAATATAACATGTTAAATGTTAAGTATATATTATTACCCCTCTCTGATTATAATCATCATATGATCACTAGTGACTGGCTTCAAGAAGGTATTTCCTGAAGTTTTAGTGAGAAGCATTGATTAGTGGAGTTCAACTGAGCCTGTTGTGAGATAGTAACTCACTCAAGACAGTGGTGGATGTATTGCTCAATTTCGTGGACTAGTTAAAGTTAGACATTAACATCATTGGATACTAGCCGGCTCAGTGGTCTAGAGGTCAAGCATTCGTGCACGAGGCTGATAGGTTTCGGGTTCGAATCACGCGAGGTGGGATCGTGGATGCGCACTTCTGAGGAGTCTCATACTAGGATGAAACAGATGTCCAGTAGTTCCAGGTTTCCCATGGTGGTATAGCTTCAATTGACTCATGAATTCAATTATTAAGTTATTGAACTTTTGTTTACGAATCCATGTTTTCTTCAAAATATTTCATCCTAGTTTAAGATTCATCAGTAGTACACACACTCCTTAATGAGATCGATTCCACGGAACTCAAGTTTTGTAATGACCGCGTTTACATTTCAAGGATCTAAAAATCTCTATAAGATTTAGGTAAACTAGTAATTATTTGATTTAACTCGTTGTTGATATTTTGATAGAATTCTGGTCAGTCTTAGTTGAAATATGTGCATCCTATGAGGACATTATGACACAAGTCTATAAATAATAGATGGAATATAGCTAGCAGTGGAGTTTCAGAACCCCGTTTCGTCCTGCCTAGGATTCGTCAGCTAAATGTACCTTCAATTATGAAAATTCAACAATGGGACAATCCTAAACCATTACAAATTAGATTAAAATAGATACTAGTTAAAAAGTGGGAAGCTCTGTGGATTCAGTAGCCAAGTGAATTACTCATTGGTGTTTCAAGCTAAAGTACTGGGTTCAAATCCTGGAGCAAACATCAATATGTGTGGGTCCCGAATGGACTGAAATGCAAGTTCTATATCTCGCTGTTCATCACTATCCAACTTTAACAAATTCCTTTACAAGATTACCTATATCATCTATGGATCCAAATCAGTCTAAGTTTTTAGTCTTTTCATTGATCTATCAATAAAAAGAAATCAACAAGATAAGGAGAGAATAAGGAACCATAGTTTTAACATCGGTGTAAAGTTAGATATAAGGGGAATAGTTTAAAAAGAAGTGGAGAAGATTTGTAGTTCAGGTGGATGATTTTGATGGAGCTTTGTTCTCTGAGCTGGATAGTTTGATCGCGAAGCTTTCATCGTGCAACATCGAGGTCTACAGGACCATATGCGGAGAAATTCGAACAATTCACTTCCACCTGAAGTTTGTACTGGTGATGTCGTTAAAAAGAACGATGAAAATTCCACGACCAAACCATCTAATTAAGAACAAAACTCCATTTCAAATAAGTATATATGATTACGCCGGGAAATCGAGATGGACATCAGAAAAATGAAAAAGACTTGGATGGAACTAGAAAAGAAGGCCCAGGACAGAGTGGGTTGGAGAATGTTGGTCTGCGGCCTACGCTCCAGTGGGAGTAACAGGCGTAAGTAAGTAAGTAAATAATGTATGTTTACAGAGTGAAAAGAATATGATGATACTAAACGCATACTTTGAAATACGATGAAGAATTAATACATTTACACTAATACAATTGAATTTCTAGAGGTGAATATATATAGATACAACTCAATATAAGCGATATTACAATATTTGTATATTCCATTGATTGAAAATTATATTGTGAACAATGAATCTCTTCAGCTTCTTCATTTTTCTATTTTATGAATAGTTAACCACCCTAGTTACATCATTCTTATCATTTAACCCTAACCTTAAACTCAATTTGTAAACAGGTTTATTTCTTTGAATACAAAAATCCTATATTTCAGTCACTATAGTTTCCATTATAGATTCTCCGATACAACACAACATGCACCAATCCAATCACACTTCACTGAGAAGATTTAAAAGATGTAAAAAACATTTACATATCTGGGCAGCATCATCGATGAACACGGTAGATCTGATGCAGATGTGAAGGCGCATATTGGCAAAGCAAGAGCAACACATTTACAATTGAAGAATATTTGGAACTCAAAACAACTCTCTGTCAAACGACACCAAATTCAGAATTTTCAACACAAATGTCAAGGCAGTTCTACTGTATGTGGCGGAAACTTGCACAACTACTAAAGTCATCATCCAGAAGATACAGGTGTTTATTAACAGTTGTCTACTCAAAATACTTCGGATTCGTTGGCCAGACATTATCATCAACAACGTACTGTGGGAGAGAACAAACCAGATTCCAGGAAGCAAGGAAGGAGGAAGAATCTCTGGAAGTGGACAGGATGCACATTGAGGAAGGCATCGAATTGCGACACAAGACAAGCCCTCATATGGAATCCTCAAGGCCAAATGAAGGAGAAGAGGAAGACCAGATAACACATTACGTTGAGAAATGTAGACAGACATGAGAAGAATAAACAACAATTGGATAGAGCTAGAAAGTAGGCTTAGGATAGAGTGGGTTATAGAATGCTGGTCGGTGGTTTATGCTCCATTTGAAGTAACAGGTATAATTATATTAGTAACAGTTTCTACCATAATATTGAGGTCAGTAATAGTGGGTTTTATTGTTATAAGTGCTAAGTTTAAGGAGATTGCGAAATCATCCAAACGGGCGAACGGAACGAAGGTTCAGCAACATAATAACAAGACAAGCTAACTATTCCGATACGTCCTAGTTCTGCTAACTATATAGAGAACACCATGTTCAGATGAGAGAAAGGTATATTCCACGAACAGCCAGAAGCACGAACAAACCAAGCACACAACTCAGCCATATATATATCAATATACATAAAGCATAAAAAGGTCCTTGGGAAACGTCACAAAATATCATATTCACACAGATAACAAACCAATGACATTTAAGTTCCTCCGAAGTGATGAAGTCGTTTGAAAGAACGTTGAAAGTTCCAAGACCAAACCATCTAGCTCAGAGAACAAAGCTCTATCAAAATTACAAAAATAAGCCGTTTACCAATTGATTTCTAAGGATGGAACACCCCCCAATCATAAGTTTATAAAAAAAACTTAAAAAAACTTTTTTCTTTCAGTAAATCACTGCATCACTAATATGAAAGAAGGTTAAAAAAAATAGAAAAAAACACACACACAACATCTGGTTACTAATTTCTTTCTACCTTGCCAGAAAAACAAAGAAGAAGAACTTTAGAGAATTTTTTTTGCTTTTGACTTTATAAATTAAAAAAATTTCACAGTCATTTTGAAATAAGAAGTTTGATACAAGTAATGCAAAAAACATAGTGGGTTCTTTATTTTTTACCGACTAAAGAAAACAGGTGAAAAGGTCAATTATTATTTCATTAACACAAGACCACTTCATCATCCTCATCCTCATCATCATCAACACAAATATAATGTACATTATATAATACATAAACAATTAAATAAACCTTGACTGATTATCCCTTAGATTATCTAATACTAGTATTGATGTATGCAAATGTGAGTTTGTATGTGCGGGTGTGTGTGTGGGGGGGATGGATGGATGGTTTACTCAGCTCCTTCAAATCTAACCCATATACATATATATTAAGATGTAGTAACAACAGAATTAAAACGATGACAATAATGTTAATTGTTTGTTTATTATGCTTATTCTATTCATCTAAAGTAGATTTTTTTTTTATTATTATTAATTGTTGTTCCACAATAGGACGAAATGGCCATCTAATACTTCCTGGTAATTCCATGATGGTCTAAATACAATTGACTCATGATCTCAACTATTGAAATTACTATAATATCCATAATGACCCCACGTTTTTGATAATAAAAATTAATTGAGCGTATCATTACCAAATTAAAGAAATAAATAAATAAAAGACACTAATCCAATCATCATTTGATTAGTTCTAGTATACTTCAAATAATAATCATATGTATCCTATTTAATTCGTTCAAGAAATTGTTACATAACAATATGATACTATAATATGTAATGAGGGTGAAATTAGAAAGATTATTGAATAAGACTTTTTTTTATTCATGAATCATAAAACAGAGTTGATTTAAGGGGATCATTTGAAATTCAGTAGTATCGGAAGTCTTACTCATTGCCTTGTCGTGGCGGGGGTGTTGTTTCTGAAGTTGAGAGGACGAAAAGCGAGTGTCCGGAGCTTTAATCTGCTTGGTGAGGGAGTTGCAAAAACTCTGATTCTAAATCACCGGTGACCATGGGCTCCAGTATCCTGAAGGAAAAAATGGCGTATGGACCTATTGTCAGTCACCGACTACCATGGGGCTGCATCTCCTTACGTTGCTCCATTGCCCTGTGGATTAGACCTTCAGGTCGAATGTTCCGGGTGTAGCCCCCTAAGGAAATCATCTGTTTCGGTTTCGGCACCTGGGTAATATCACAGCCCTCACATAAATCGAATGATTTATGTAACGCATATCTATTTGGTGCCTCCTTGTACCAATATCTATGTGTTAGAATAATAATAATAAAGTATTGGATAGAGATTGTTTTTACTCTTTGTTTATATCTGTAAAAATGAAATATAGTCAATATCTAATTCAAGGATTGAAACTTAGACTTTCAGATCACAGTTTTGTGCTTAGACTATTGTTTACATCTGTAATTAACATTAGTAACAATATACAATAGTTGAGCTCATGAGTCAACTGAAGCTAGATCACTATGGAAAACCTGAAGGCAATGAATGTCCGTTTGAGTCTTATTGAGGGACTCCTCAGCAGTGTGCACCTACAATCTTGCCTCGCGAGATTCGAACCAAGGATCTGTTAATCTCGCGCACTAGCTCGAGTTTCAATTGGCTCATCATTTCAACTATTGAAATTACTATAATATTGACAAGAAAACCATACTGATATTAGTAACAATAATTTTGCAATATATAATGTTTGAGGTTACGGATGGGTACTGCTGAACAGTTGTAAATTAAATGAAAGAAACCTATCTATTTCGTATGATTCGATAAATTATATTGTTTCATATTAGAGAATATCTTCAAATATTTGGTTAAATCAATTACAATAGTCATCATAGTGTTACTACTTACACTGTATTAGTAGTATAATATTTTTAAGTCAGACATTCTAAGAGACAAATCTGATGAACTTATCATTACTTCTGTTTGTTCGAAAATACTTCTATTGAAGCATACTATGTTAATAAGTGTTCATGTTATTTAGATATACAATTTATAATTAATTTATAAACTGATGTTTGTTCTTTACTTCCACACCACATACTGAACTCAGTTAGTGAATCATTGTAAATCAGATGGTTATTTCATCCTAGTTTGAGATTCTGTAAAAGTGTCCACCTAGTTCTCCATCAACAACCGAACCCGTAACATTCAGGTTTTCACTAACTTAGCATCCATAATGTGCCTAGTACTTCTGCCTATTCGCGGTATTGAAGAACCATAATCCACTACCATTGATAAGTTTTATTTCACATCTAATATGAGAGAAATCTATTAGTCAATACTTCTCATTAAAACCCTAAGAATTGCTGTTTAAAGTTAGTTACTATTAAGTATACAGTGTTCATTTATTCGGTTTTTTTTATTAGAAAGGAAACTAATGATTAGCACTAATAATTATGTTGATCATTCTTATTATCTACTACACAAATTTCATGGTTCATATAAGATTGAATATAGGAAGATAGATTCACTCAGAAATTTTAACGAATCCATCTAATCTAGTAATGATCTACACAAAGAAGAGTTGTATTAGATCATTTACTAAAGCTAATATAATTCCTCAACAATTTACTTCTTGAACAGGTATCGACTAATGAATCATTGTAAATTAAAGAATATTAAGTAGTTGACTACCCAACTGCGTCACAATACAAGCCCTCACATGGAATCCTCAAGGCCAAAGGAAATGAGGAAGATCAAAGAACACATTACGCCGGGAAAGGGAAATAGACATGAGAAAAATGAACAAGAATTGGATGGAACTAGAAAAGAAGGCCCAGGACAGAGTGGGTTGGAGAATGCTGGTCTGCAGCCTATGCTCCATTAGGAGTAACAGGCGAAAGTAAGTAAGTAAGTAAATAGTTGACTGATCATAGTTCAAGACTTATTGTTAATTCACACACACACACAAACACACTGGTTTTAATCTAGAAATGTTGATTTGAATTGATACAGTTCACATCACCATAGTGAGTTGTAATTAATTACATATAAACTAAATGTATTAAAATCATATTATCAGTGATCTTGGAGAACTAAACATACAAAGTATGGTTTAATAGAAATGAATCAAAATCGGAATGAAACTGTTAGTTAGATATAAAAACTAAATAATATATGCATCTAAATTGAAGCAATCAGTTTCAATTCATATCACTTAATGCCTCCTGTCTAGTGTGTGAAGAAATCTCATCATGGATACAGAGGGCTCGACTAGCTTCTATCAACTTTCATCATTTATGGAGTAGGCGAGATTTCGGTCTATCAACTAAAGAACGAGTTTACTGAACAGCAATTCGTTCCGTCCTAGTTTATGGCTGTGAAACATGGCCGGTAAGAGTAGAGCATATTCGTAGGTTACCAGTATTCGATCATAGGTATCTTCGAAACATCGCTCGTATATCCTGGAACCACTGAGTAAGTAATGCAGTTGTTAGGAAACGGGTACTAGGTAAGGATGGCAAATCAATTGATGAAATTGTGAAACATCATCATTTGAGATGACTGGGACACATACCACGTATACCCAACCACCGAATGCCACGACGAGCGATGTTTCATGGTGCAGGAATAGGTTGGAAGAAATCTAAGGGTGATCAGAACAAAACATGGCAAAAATCCATGAAGTCACTGATAATTGGACTGAGTCACGTTGGTAGGTGTAGACTACCTGGTTGAGATCCGCTGGACGATAGCAAACGGTGGTTAGAGACCCTGAATGACATAACTCAAAATCGTTTGCGATGGTACAGGTGCATCCACTCCTTGTGTTCTCCCAAATCCCAATCTTCTGAATTCTTTGTGTCTCTTTCTTCTTTCTCTTTCCAATTTCATTTTACTGGATTATACTCTTTGAATAACATCTTCAGACCCTAATGTTTTTGATTACTGCTTAAACTCTTGCTAGCTCTACCACTATGGGATTTGAATCGGCAATAGTATATGTGTGCTTATGTGAAATGGCAACTTGAACTGATGTTCTTACGTACGAAGTTCTACGTTGTTGCTGACTGACTGAATGAATGCCTCCGGTTATATCTTGAAATTCTCTCATAGAAATTATCCAAGAAGTGTATATCTTCCAACAATCGGTGATTTCATATATTAGATTAATTGCCTTTAAACTTACTCCTTTTAATTATTATTCGCAACACATTCGTCCACCATTTTAGAATCGATCTACTAATCAATTTTGTTCAATATTGTAACTATTCTCCTTCCGTGTGAACTTACTTGTTAGTTAGATTGTGTTTATCTGATTTTGTTAATTATCCAAAGAGTGATACATTCTATATGACACGTTTAACTATCTAGAAATTATGAAGCCTTAAAAAGTAGCTTTTAAATACCGATCATATTCTACCTTTAAGATTTCTTGTTTACCAAAACAGTAATCATATTTATAGTGGCTTACTGTTCGATGTAAATTGAAATTGAATGACATAATTTATTATTAAAAGAGAAGAATTATGACAAACATTCGGATGTGTATCATCATTAACGATAACAAAAAAGGGCGAGACTATAATTTTAGAACGAACCAATCAGGTATAAGATAATAGGTCTCGGGTTTCGGCGTGAAATTCACTCATCCATTTAAATAAATAGAGTTTTGAAATTATAGCTGATGTTATTTGGTGATGAAAACGCGAAATTTGATTCCTAACCTTAATGATCAATTGTAAATCATAATTCTAATTCCACACACAGGTTTATAACCCTCGTTTGGTCCTAGTTATTAGGTGGACCCTATCAAGGTCATTTCAGTGTCGCTCAAATGTCGTTCACAAACTACAGTCTCACCCAAAAAAGTTAATAGTTTTATAAGATAATGTATATCATGGAATGACATCAGCTATTAAACCATTGGAAACCAATGTACACATAAGATCTTATTAAGAGATCAAACGGCTGAAAGTTATCATCTCTGGAACTTTAATAGGTCATCAGCAGAAATCCTGCTTGGTTTCACGGTTAGGTTAATCCTTCTGAAAGTTTCTTGGATTTTTTTCTACAAAAATTATAAAATCACTTTTCTCCCAAGTATCAAGAATACTTTCATAATAATGTAATTAATGAGTAAGTTATATTACTGAATAAAGATAAGTATCATTATTGGATTGTGGATATTATTAAGTTTTTGATTTAGATCATGAACCGATTGATGTTAGACCACCATTGAAAACCTAGAACAACTGGATGGCCGTTTCATCCTATTGTGGGTTAAGCGTTCGCGCGCGAGACCGATAGGTCTTGGGTTCGAATCCCACTAGCAGAATCGTGGATGTACACTGTTGTGAAGTCCTACAGTAGGATGAAACGGCCGTCCAGTGCTTCCATGTTTTCAACGGTGGTCTAACATCAACCGGTTCATTATCTCAACCATAAAGATAAGTAGTAAAGTTTTCATGCTCAGGGATATATTAACGTTTGTATACATCTTACTAATAAGATTGTAGGTAAATAATCTTGTCATTTTAATGGGTGCTGATGATTATTACACAATCTTAATCTTTCAAGAGATTTCCAAGGGAAATTTACTTGGAAGATTGGAGTATTATTCTGAAATATATAACCATTCGAATGTTGATTAGTAGGAGACGATAAGTGAAAATCAATGAACATAATTCATATATTAGATGGTACTGTGGTGTGTGCTACTTATATTGGCATAAGTAGTGTATGATGTTAGTCGTGAACGGAAGGTCTGGGAGCAGAGAGGCAAGAGGATCGAACAGTAAAGAATAGGAACAGAATGCAATTTGTATGGAAATGCAAGAACAATGAAGTCTGAGTCATTTTGAAACAATTGGTGGATATTTTGAAAATTAAGCATTTATTTTATGATTGTTAGATTTTATTAACAAGTCCTGATATGTCGTGTTAAATACATTCGATTGTCCCCACTGGTGTTCTTGTTCACTACATTTGGTGTCGCTGCCAACCAGGAGGTGAGGAGTGCTGTTCTGCGAACGCCGTTGCGGGCCTGGGGCTGAGGTGCTAGTTGGGGCAGTTTGGTGCGGAGAGGTGGCGTCGAGTGGAGTGTTCAGTACAGTACCTCCTCAAAAATGATATATTTCTAATCTTAAGAGAATACAAGCTATTACACTTTTCATGCCGTATTACAAACTATCCAAATTTAAAATATAGATTATTTCATTCTAATTCAATCGTGTAAAAATAATGTTCAGATTTGATGATCTCAAAATCTTAGATTCGATTACTAATATAATCAATGTTATACATTGTTGAACTGTCCCATACTAAGATAAAAATCACTATTTTAATGAAAGATGGATATTAGCTAGCAGTGGAATCCAGAACACTCATTTTGGTCTATTTTGGAACTTATCAGCTAGATGTACTTGCATCTCAGAGTTGATATTCACTCTAGAACTCAAACCCAATACCGTCTGTTTCAAATGTCAACACGTTCTTCACTCAGCTACTGAGTGCTAATAGTTACCTACTTGTACAATGAAGTGAAATTACAAGTAAACAACATTAAATGGATTTAAAACTTATTTAATATCAGAAGGGGTTTTATGGAGATTTTAATAATTTCAATAGTTGAGATCATGAGTCAATTGAAGCTAGATCATCATGGAAAATCTGGAACCACTGGACGACTGTTATTGAATGCTTAATTCTTTTCATTGTTTCTATTAGATAATGTCAATTATCTACATTACTTAATTAATTCTTGATTGATGAAACCAATTAATATATAAGATCATATTTCATGGAATATTACTTAGTTATTATTGATTTTTGGGGAAACAGTTTATCCATTTATCTGTACATATATATATATATATATATATATATATATATATGTTTGTACGTTTGTATAGGCATGAAGGTGTCTGATTTCGTCATGTTTTCTAAGAGAAAAAAATTTTTTTCTTTTTTTTCAGGAACCAAAAACAAACAAAAGTAAACAAATAAGTCAATTCCATAAGAAGATATAACTTGTCTATTCGTTGTATTCAGCTTAAAGGAAATAGTCTATAGAAAGATAAAAGAAACAATTTACTTATGTCACAATTAATTTGTCTATATGATTAGCTAATGGTAAAATTATTATTATTATTACTGTCAGCTTATTAGTTCTTAAGTGATGAGAAGTGAAAGATTGTAGAATGTATAGAGGGGAGAAAATTGTTTGAAGAATAAATTACCATGTGTCATAGACTTCTGTTGTTATTGTTGTTTCAATGGTTGAGATCATGAGCCAGTTGAAGCTAGATCATCACGGAAAACCTGGAAGCACTGGACGGCCATTTCGTCCTATTGTGGGACTCCTCAGCAGTGTGCATCCACGAACCCGCCCCGCTCTGCGTGATTCGAACCCAGGACCTATCAGTCTCGCGTGAGAATGCTTAACCACTAGGTTTGTACGTTTGTATAGGCATGAAGGTGTCTGATTTCGTCATGTTTTCTAAGAGAAAAAAATTTTTTTCTTTTTTTTCAGGAACCAAAAACAAACAAAAGTAAACAAATAAGTCAATTCCATAAGAAGATATAACTTGTCTATTCGTTGTATTCAGCTTAAAGGAAATAGTCTATAGAAAGATAAAAGAAACAATTTACTTATGTCACAATTAATTTGTCTATATGATTAGCTAATGGTAAAATTATTATTATTATTACTGTCAGCTTATTAGTTCTTAAGTGATGAGAAGTGAAAGATTGTAGAATGTATAGAGGGGAGAAAATTGTTTGAAGAATAAATTACCATGTGTCATAGACTTCTGTTGTTATTGTTGTTTCAATGGTTGAGATCATGAGCCAGTTGAAGCTAGATCATCACGGAAAACCTGGAAGCACTGGACGGCCATTTCGTCCTATTGTGGGACTCCTCAGCAGTGTGCATCCACGAACCCGCCCCGCTCTGCGTGATTCGAACCCAGGACCTATCAGTCTCGCGTGAGAATGCTTAACCACTAGGTCAATGAGCCGGCCGGCATCTAACGGTGTTAATGTCTAACTTCAACTAATCCACGAAATTGAGCTAGACATTCACCATAGTCTTCAGTGAATTACTATCTCACAACAGACCTGGTTGAACTCCACTAGTCACTAGTTCTCACTAGAACTCCAGGATATACCTCATGAAGCCAGTCTCTAGTGAGCATATGCTGATTAATATCAGATGAGTTTTGTGGAGATTGTAGTATCTCACAGAAGCCAGGTCGTGGATGCGCATTGCTGAGGAGTCCCACAATAGGACGAAATGCCCGTTCAGTGCTTCCAGATTTTCCATGGTGGTCTAGCTTCAACTGACTCATGATCTTAACTATTGGAATTACTACAATCTCCACAAAACCCATCTAACATATATATGCGGTTTTTATCGTGGATTGATATCTATTAGGATATTAGGTAATATTAGACACTTACTTCATCCAGGTGTTCAATTGTTCAGGAATGTACAGCCTTAAGCCGGCTAGGAATCAAACCCATAACATTTAGTGCGCTCTATGAACCTGCTGTGTTTTAGGACTTACGAGAGAAACAATTATTCAGTGATATTGTTAATAATAGTCTCACTATACAGATGATTGAATAATAATCAATAGTAGTTACGGTATTTTTGAAAATCAGGGACCGCTAGAAAGTTGTTCATGATTATAGTGTAAGATACTTGAGAAAACTTTTTATGATGAAGCTTTGTCCTCTGAGCTGGATGGTTTGGTCGTGGAGATTTCATCGTTCTTCTGAACGACATCTTCAGCACAAAAAAACTCTATCAAAATCATCCACCTGGGCAAGAAATCTTATCCACCATCTCAAAACTTTTTATGTATTAACAGAAATGTCTAAACATAATTTTTAAGTATAGCATCATAAATTTGCCAAATCTATTCATCCATTAGAAATTGGGTACATTATAGGTTATAGGGTAATAGTAAATTTGTAAATATGTTTACAATTAAGTTGAATTCATTGGTAAGGAGAATAACCAAATAACTAAGACAATAATGCAACGATTTATAGAAATAATATGAGACTATTGAAGGTTGAAATTGTTTGTAGTTTTGTGTAAAAGAACCTTGTCATCAATCATCTTTATTGGCTAAATTCACGTTGTATATCACTTATACTACAATATGAAATTAATTAAATGCGATGATGTTTGAAGCGAACGGTACTGAGTTCAAGTCCCAGAGTGAATATCAACTCCGAGATGCAGGTACATCCAACTGACAAGTCTCAAATAGGACGAAATGCGTATCCTGAATTCCACTGCTAGCCACTATCAATCTTTGCTTATTTTCTAGTATTTTTAAAGTCTAGAGAAAAATTCTTGAGACAAAATACAATTGTACCTTGTTTGATTAGACTTATGTGACATTTATCATGTCAAATTATAATTAGTCTATATACTCAATGGTTGCATCGACTAATCCTAATGGACAACTGTTTAATGGATCTCTGTTCAAAGAAAGACTATAATAGAAATTTTGATGGAGTTTTGTTTTCTGAACTGGAAGATTTGATCTTGGAGTTTTCATCGTTATTGTGAACGACATCATCAGCACAAACTTCAGGAAGAAGTGAAGTGTTCGAATTTCTCAACATATGGCTCACAGCTTATCCTGTAGACCTTGATGTTGCACGATGAAAGCTTCACGACCAAACCATCCAGCTCAGAGAACAAAACTCCATCAAAATCATCCACCTGAACTACAAATCTTCTCCACCACCATATTATAAAAAAACATACTTAGTACAATAGTTTTTTCCATTGTTCATTGCATATACTTTCATCAGCCATATACACTTATTATTGTTTACTTTCAGAAATGATATTAAAATTAAATGTATTTATTAGATCAAACTACATTTTACCTTAGCATTTGAAGAATAAACTAATCCTAGTTAAATAAGGGAGTACTTCTCCACGAATTCATGAATTGTTGTTCAGTAAACCTTAAATTTTAAGAAAAATTAAAATGAATTTTAATAGTGGAGATCATGAGTTAATTGAAGCTATACCACCATGAAAATCCTGGCCGTTTCTTCGTAGTATGGGACTCTTCAGCAGCACTCATCTACGATCACGCTCCTGTTGTGTGACAAAACGGCCGTCCACTATTTCTAAGTTTTCCACGGTAGTCTAGCGTTAATTGGCTCATGATTTCAACTATTGAAATTAATGTAAATTACTTGAATTTTTCGACTTATTGTTTCTATTGATCATTTCGTCTAGAATATATTACCCAACTTCTGGATAATAATTAGTGAATACAAACAAAAATGAAAGGAAATCGGCTAGAAAATATATACGATATAAAATAGCTCAAAGTGAAATAAATGGTGGAAGTGGATAGGATATACATTGAGAAAAACACCAAACTGCGTCACAAAGCAAGCTTTCACTTGAAATTCTCAAGGTCAAAGGAGAACAAGAGAAGACTTAAGAACAGATTACGCCAAGAAATGAAGGAAGACATGGGAAGAATGAACAACAATTGGATAGAACTAGAAAGTAAGGCCTAGGACAGAGTAGGTTGTAAAATGCAGGTTAGAGGCCTATGCTCCATTCCGGGTAACATTCGTGAGTAAGTAATTATGTACTGAACAAGGCAATTAGAATAAGAAAGAAGTTGAAAGTATATCTTTGTAAAATTATACCAACTATTTAGACTTAAAGCATTCATTGAATACATTCAATACATCAAGACTGTTCATAACTTATGGCATTTACAAAATAATCCCTAATAAATCTTCATCTTGAAATGTATTAAAATCAAGTCAAGTTCAAGAATGTAACTAGTCATACGTCTTAATCTAAATCGCTATCACACTATCGTACCTGCTTCAAATTGAGCACCTGGGCAGTATTCCAGCCCTCACATAAACCGAATGATTTATGTGGCGCATATCTGTTTGGTACCTCCTTGTACCAACGTTTATGTGTTTAAATAAATAAATAGATAAAATTGTATACTGTTTCAGTAGAATTGTGGTGCGTGCTACTTATATTGATATGAGTAGTAGATAACGTGAGTCAGGAATGTAATGTCTGGCAGCAGAAGATGAGGAAGATCAAGAAAGGAACAGCGGGAATAAAAAGCAATTAGTATGGAAATGCAAGAACATTGAAGTTCTAGACAATTATTGAATATTTCGTAAATTAGGTATTATAGTATGGTTTTTCTATTTTACCAAGTAACTCTGTAATTTTATGTTAAATATAATTCGGTTGTCCTCACCTGTATTCTCCTTCATTACAGAATGACCAATTACAGATCCAACTGTAGTCCTTCAATAGATATTGTCAATAATCAAGTTACAATGATTACATTCATCCATATATATGCATAATATAAATAAAGTATCAAAAACTTACTTTTCTGAATAACATCCTCTCTATATTGACTATTCGATAAAAATGTACATTTAGATTGTAAATGATCAGAATTCATATGTTTTAATGTAGATTGAATTACATCAGATTGATCATTAAATAATAACAATGACGATGATGATGATGATGATGATTGAATTGATTGAGATGGTGAATGATATGTTGTAAGATTTAATAATTGTGACCAATGATCTGTTTGTAAATAATTTACAATATTATTAATACTAGGGATATCATAATTCATATAGTTGTCATGACTACTATTACTACTACTATTACTAGTAGTATTAGTAGTAGTAGTAGTACTAATAGTAGTGTTAGTATTGAATGGTAATTGAATTTGTGATAAATAAACATTTTTAAATAATTGTAAAAATAATTTTTCATCTAATTTATTTGGTATCCAATTAGAATCTTGAGTTTGTTTTCTATCATTAATGATTGTCATTGAATGTTTCATTGATTGTTTTATTGATTGATATGGAGTACCATTTTTTATAAAAGTTTTTTGTAAATGTTTCTCGATAGGTAATTGTTTTGTTTCATTATTTAATTGATTATTCGAAGTACTATTATTATTATTATTATTAGTATTATTAAGTTCTAATAGAGTATGTATTGTAAATGGTAAATGTTTAGTATCTGAATCGTGTTGTTCTATCATATTCAATGTATATTCAGAATATTTTAACGATTATTTTGATGAATAAGAATAAAAACAAAAACAAAAAGAAAAAGAAAAGAAAAGAAAAAGAAAATTAATACAATAATAATTAAAAATTAATTTTTGTTACCCACTAAGGTTTTTCTTTCTTTCTTTCTTTCTTTCTTTCTTTCCTTCTTTCTTTCTATGGTTTTACAATTAAATTTTTTTTATAATAAATTTAGCTAATCGAATGTTGATTGGCTTAAAATATTTACGCTTCTTCTCCTATTTCCCACCCACCACCATAAAATCAGCCACCCAACTACCCACCTACCCATCGCTCCTTATTCTAATGTATTAACAATTTTTCTGTAGGTTTTTCTCTTTTGTTTTCTCTTTCTTTTTCTTCTTTTTCTTTTAACCAATAATTTAAAATTTATTTCTATGTAGGATAGGAATAAAACACAGTTATATTATAAAAGGTATGAAAATTTGTATATCTAATTTAATAATAATGATAATAAGTAAATGAAGATAGCCAATCATAATGTAAAGTTTACGGAATTATCTAATTCTTTTGATTGGTGATTTCAATTTATAGTTAATTTCTTTAATTTGTTAATTGCCTTTTAATTATTGTCATTTCTAGTTGAGAAGCTATGACCAGTGGAGTTCAACCAGGTCCATTGTGAGATATCAACTCATTGAAGACAATGGTGTAAGGTAGTCCTAAACATCAATGGGAAGATTCAAGTAAATAATAGAAAGAGGTCTGAAAATAGTTTTTAAGAAAGATTCATTGAACAAGACGTTGGGATGTACTGCCAATAAAAATATATTATTTAAATTGATAGATTATATCCTAAGCAGTTGCTGTCCTGCTTATTTCAGGAGGGTTCACTTAAAAGAATTTTTAGTGTTTAGGATTAATCTAAATGGAATCCTTTTTCAAAGCAAATTACCTTTAGACCACTTTGCTGAGAACCAATTATTCGTAATCAAACCTAGCTTGGGTTATGAATGTAGATTTTAACGGAGTCCCTAATTCCAGTTGTCAGTGCCTCTTTAGCTGTTGTCGGTTTGTCAGTCAGTCAGTCAGCTACAACGTAGGACCACGCACATATATGCATCGGTTCAAGTTGTCATACCTCATTAACACAATAAAATGAACGCTAAATTCATAGAAGTGGTTAATTCAATGGCAGTAATATATAAAATAAAAGGAAGATTGCATATTATGATATAGTACAGGAAGAAAGAATTAGTTCATAGAAAGAAGGATATGAAGCGATTTTAATCTCTTAGTTTAAGGAAAGACAAACAGTGTATACACCGACGCCACTGTGATCGATTCTGAGCCATGTCACCAATGAGTCTCCAACCATTGGTTACGATAGTCATGCGAACCCCCAACCAAGTAGTCTGCATCTACCAACATGGCTCAGATTAGAAGTTAGTGACTTCAAGCACTGATGCCACGTTTTTGTTTGGCCGCCCCTAACTTTCTTTCAACCATCTCCAACACCGGTTAGCATTGCACGTCGGGGTAATCAGTTTGTGGTAAAAACTATTTCATGTTAATTAATTTAACCAACATACTCGAACAAACGACCAACGATTATCAGTATAAACCATAAGAATTATTAAATAAAGAGTTATTAATTTATGGGGAGCTAATTAGTCTTTTGACTTTTGACGGTAATATTCATTACACTTGTATTATTTAAGAGAAAAAAAACTATTGTAAATGAAACATATTCTAATGGCTTTAACTAATTACCTTTGTCTAGAATCCAATGCATGATCAGAGGTCATGTTATCTGCCAGCTGTTCATTTGAACTACTGGGATAATTTAATAGTTAATCGAATTCCTCAAGATATCACCATAATAGTCAAAGGAAGATCGGAACCATGAGCTTGTCAATACTGTTCTAAACAATCTATTCATGATCTATTATAAAATATATCCACTTAAAATAGCCTTCAGTAAAGCTTGATTTTAACAAAATGACAGTTTTTAGTTGTGTTATAATCACATTATAGTAGCCACTAATGGATAAGAATGTAAGGAATAGAAAAGATCATCTGTACGTATAAATGAATATGAAAAGTAGCTAGGAAAGGAGTGCGGAAATATAATATTTTACCAGAAGTAAAGTCATAATCAAAAACAAACCAAGTTAATTTGTCATTAAAAATTCTGTTTTCAGTACGGGGATTTGTAGACATTGTAGTATTTTCATAGTTAAACTCACTAGTCGATCTATATTAGACCATGGATCAATTGAAGTTATACGTTAACACCAGTGGATGCCGGTTCAGCGGTCTAGACGTTAAGTGTTCGTACGTGAGACCAAAGGTCCTGGGTTTGAGTTTCGTATGCGAGATCGTGGATACGTACTGCTGAGAAGTACCATACTAGAACGAAACGACTGTCCCAGTGCTCCCATGTTTTCACTAGTGGTCTAGCTTAGATCAACTCGTGAATTCGACCATGGAAATTCTGTTTTTGTAAATTATTTGATGCTTATTATTAGAAACAGAATTTTGAGCAAAAGTAAGACTTTTACATTGTCATGTTTCAGTCTGATTAATTTGATCATGGATTTCGATAGTGCAATAAGAAGATGAAGATTATCAGAAATATCTGATGATATATATTAGCGCAATACATTTCGAACAATCTGATCACACACATAATACACTTGTTTAGAACACTGATATATATATATAAAGAAATAAAAGGTTTTCTAACCTACAAATGGAGGTTAAGAGGAGACAAGGATAATAAAGAAAATAATGTGGAAACAATTTGAAACTTCATCACTTTGGATAATAAGGGTAGATTTAATGTGGAAACAAACTGCTCTTGAATATACAAAGGGGGTTATTTCAGATGGAATATTATTATTACATGTGCAAATACATCTATCGTTACTCAGTCAGTTAGCAACAAAGTAGAACTTCGTACATACATACATCACATATACTATTGCCGATTCAAATCCCGTAGTGGTAGAGCTAGCAAGAGTTTAAGCAGTAATCAAAAATATTAGGGTCTGAAGATGTTATTCAAAGATTATAATCCAGTGAAACGAATTTGGAAAGAGAAAGAAGAAAGAGACACGAAGAATTCAGAAGATTGGGATTTGGGAGAACACAAGGAGTGGATGCACCTGTACCATCGCAAACGATTTTGAGTTATGTCATTCAGGGTCTCTAACCACCGTTTGCTATCGTCCAGCGGATCTCAACCAGGTAGTCTACACCTACCAACGTGACTCAGTCCAATTATCAGTGACTTGATGGATTTGTGCCATGTTTTGTTCTGATCACCCTTAGATTTCTTCCAACCTATTCCTGCACCATGAAACATCGCTCGTCGTGGCATTCGGTGGTTGGGTATACGTGGTATGTGTCCCAGTCATCTCAAATGATGATGTTTCACAATTTCATCAATTGATTTGCCATCCTTACCTAGTACCCGTTTCCTAACAACTGCATTACTTACTCAGTGGTTCCAGGATATACGAGCGATGTTTCGAAGATACCTATGATCGAATACTGGTAACCTACGAATATTCTCTACTCTTACCGGCCATGTTTCACAGCCATAAATTAGGTATCAGTGAATGGATTACTTAGTAGAGCAAACATAAACTTAACCAGTATACAGTTTGTTTTTTGAATTCGGAACTTTATTATCACTTCTCCTTAGTTGTTTTATCCCAGATACAAAAAAAATAGAAGATATATCAAATCCATGATTATTATTATATCATAATTAATTCATCTCTTAATCTATGATAGAATAATTTAGAGCAGTTTCATTTACAAAGTCATTCATTGCAATGCAGGTTGACCGTCTCCAGAATAGCTGTTCTTTGAAATCTTTCCAACAGAGCGTATTAACCTTTTAAATAATGGTCTATGGCCTGAAAACATTTTTCTAGTTTACATCTCACTAGGGTTACTTTTAGTGTGGTAAGCATATTTTCATTTAACTCTTTAGAATTTTATCTTAACTCTAATACACTTCCAAAGCATTTGATTGTATTCAAACGGTAACTGGTTATAGTCTATGAGTAGCGGCGTAATTTGAATTCAAAGTTACTATATATATGAACTAATAATAAAGATTCTTCGTCAATTTTCGAGTGATTCCTCTGATTTGCATTGATCAAATGCTTCGATTTTTTTGTTTTAGAAACTTTTTAATTTGTAAGTTGCATTCACTATTGGTTGATCTCAGTTAGAATTACATTGAAAACTGGAGAGCACTGGACAGCTTTTTTGTCCTATTATAGAATGACCCAGAAATTTATATTCACAATGCTTTCCAAGATGAAATATAGGATATTCAGGTTACAGGGTGGTTATAGGTTTACGCTAGTGAGTAACCCTATACTAAGATGAAATCGCTATACACCATCTTCTGATTGTTTATTTAACGTTGATCTATGATATAAACTAAAAATTGAACAATCTTTACAAACCTCTTATACTAAATTGTTTTTATTACACTCATTGATTAGTAGTAAATCTCATGTTTATTAAATAACTATCCCTTATCTGGATAGTAAACAAGGATGTATGGTATGGTATTTCGGTAGCTTTTGTAAAGATTTTCAAGTGTTCTGATGTGAGTGTCCTTTGTAGCTCCATCTTTTGGTCCTCTATGACATGTTGTTATTTGCGTGCATCTGTTATCATTAGGTGGACCATTTTTCTTCCACTTCTCTCAGCTATTCTCCATCCCAACACGTCATATAGGAACAAAAGTTGAAGCTACAAAAGACACTCACGTCAGATCCAATCAACTGCCCACAAAGATGTTTAGACCACAACTTAGAATCGGTTTGATGTTGTTGTTAACAAAAAAAATGTTAACTGAATCAACTTTGGCTACATAAATGATGGAATTAATTAGTAATTAGTGTTATTGAGATCTTATGTCGTAATCATTCCTTTTCAGCTAGGGACCGATAGCGATGTGCGTTTCATCCTATTTGGGACTCTTCAGCTAGATTCACCTGCATCCCATAGTTGATGCTCACCCTGGGACTCGAACTCAATATCGCTCGCTTCAAATGACATCCACTTAGCTACTAAGTCCTGATGGCTACTAGTTTGTGCGATAGGGTGGAGTTTAAATTCATTTGGTGTTGTTTTATTTGCATCTTACCATTGATACAAGTAAAACAACAAGTGAATTTAAAGTATCAATATTTTTTAATTACATCAGTGATACCTAACTCACTCTACTGACATGGCTGAATCATATCAATTAAAACTTCTGATTGAAATGTCCAGGATTTATTTCTAAAGTAAACCATGGAAAACACTGTTATTATTATACATTTATTTGAAGGGGGTTTTGTGGATATTATGGTAATTTAATAGTCATACGTCAATTAAAGCTAGATCAACATGAAAACGTGGAAGTACCGGATGACCGTTTCGTTCTTTGTTAACTAAAGTTAGACCAACATAGAAAACGTAAAAGCATTGGACAGCCGTTTTGTCCTATTAAGGGACTCCTCAGCAGTGCACATCCATGGTCCCGCAAATGGTAATTCAACTCAGGACCTTCGGTCTCGCGCGTGAACGCTTAACCTGTAGATCACTGAGCATACATTCAACGGTGTTATTGTTTAACTTCAACCAATCCACAAAACAGTGCCACTGTCTATTATTGTCTTCAGTGAGTTACGAAACGAATAGGTCCTAGGTTCGAATCCTGTGAGTGGGATCGTGGGTGCACACCGCTGAGGAGTCCCCTGATAAAACGAAACAACCGTACAATGTTTCCATGTTTCTTATGATGTTCTAGCTTTAATCGACTTATGATTTCAACTATTAAATTACTATAATCTCCATGAAACCCCTTTCTAAACAATTTTCATTAATATTTCCATTTGAATACCGGCTCAATAGTTTAGAGGTTAAGTGTTAGCTTAGGAGATTGATAGGTACTGTGTACGAATCACACGATCGAGATTATAAATGTATATTTATTTATTTGATTCCCTAATAGAAAAGTCTACCATTTCATTGTGTTGGAAATTTTCTACAAACATGAAGTCTATCAATTAAAATTATTTTCTTTATAGTACAATTCATTCGAATGTATATTAGTGTTAACTAAGTAAAACTGGAATATTTCCTCTCAATCCATTCATTCATTCATCTATTCATTCATTCGTCTATCTATTCACCTCTATACACACTTACATTAATGTTTATCATATTATTATTATTATTATTATTATTATTACTGGTATTGGTATTGGTATTCCTTATAATTTTTCATTGCTCTTATTAAGACAACTGTCAATTGTTACATAATTGAAATATATTTTCACACCCATTGTGTGTGTATATTTATGATTGGAAACGTCAGCTGTCAATTAAAATAAACGCAATTTAACAATAATGATAATAATAGTAGTAGTAGTAATAATAATGGTAACGGTAATGATAATAGTAATAATAATAATAATGGTAATAATAATAATAATCGTAAAGACCAATAAAGAGAGAATGTATATTCATCACCATCACCATCACCATCACCATCATCATCATCATCATCATCATCACCATTAACAAGTATGAACAATTTACTTTAGATGTATGTGTACTTGTATAAATGTCGGTATGCCATTTAGATTATTCTAATCACTTCATATTAAACAATAAAGGAAACTATCTGATAAAATGACTTTTCTTTATAGAATTATCATTCGTTTATTTATTTATTTATTTAATTATTTATATTTAAGAGAGAGCGAGAGAGGGGAAAAAGGAAAAGAAAAGAAAAAAAGAGAAAAAATTTAGGAAAAAGAAAAAAATGTTCATGTTTTTACTAGAAAAAAAGAGGAGAAAAACCGGAAAAGAATAATAACTTTATTAAGTGGAAATTTTCACCTCTATTGCATACTTTGTATCAAATTGATTCTTATTTATAAGATTTAAACTTTGATTGTAAATAAGGGAGAGGGGGGAGAGATAGAGAAAAAGGGAGGGAGGGAGAGAGAGAGAGAGAGAGGAAAATGGTGTAAAATATTGTTCTTAATGGTTTGTGAATCTTTCTTTTTCTGTCTATTAAAAATATTTTAGTGATATTTATTTAAAAACAAAAGAGATTTATTATGCGAACTGCTGAGGAGTCCTATACTAGGACGAAACGGCCGTCCAGTGCTTCCAGGTTTTCCATAGTGGTCTAGCTTCAACTGACTCATGAATTCAACTATTAAAATAGATAATTGATCATTAAAATATCTTCAGCATTAAAAAATCACTGTAATACATAATACATAATAATGATTTACCTTATCCAACATTCTTTTCATTTAATTGTGAGATTATTCTTATAGATTTTAACTGTTACATATTTTGTAAAGAGCAAAAACAATCATTCTAACAGAATAACATGAATTCATTTTATTTCGTAGGTTCTCGGCAGCTGCTTACAACCTGTGATATTTAAAATCATAATTACATAATGGGTTTGGTTGAAAGTTATATTGAAGACATATTAGTATAGTATAGCAAGAGTATAGACAAGTTTAATAAACTGAATATTGTAAATACATACATATATACATGCATACTTACTTACTTACTTACTTACTTACTTACGCCTATCACTCCTCGTGGAGGAGCATATGCCGCCCACTAGCACTCTTCATCCAAAATATATGCCTTATGTAAAATCAAATTCTATAACATTGATCGTGACAAGAGTTCAAACAGCCAGAAACAAATGATTACATAAAATGTCTAAAACTCAGTTACTGATTTTCCATACACGGCCGTTTTTCAAATAAATTGTTATCATTCACTTCAGTCATCTCAGATAACAAGAATTTCTCTTTTGTACATGAAACACTTGTTAAATATTATCAACCATTATATATATATATATATATGGTCAAATAAGTAGTAATATGGTGTATGCTACTAATGTCAACATATATAAGTAGTATATATCAACAGTCGAAATTAAAATGCCTAGTAGCAGAAGGTTAACAAGACCGAAAAGAATAGGACGAAAACAGTGAGTGATTGGTGTGGAAATAAAGAAACAATGAAGTCTGAGACAATTGATTAACATCGTGCAAATGAGGTATTTACTATATGGTTCTCAGATTTTACTAAGATATTATGTCATTTTATATTAGAATACATTCGATTATTCCCCACTGGTGTTCTCTTTCACTACAGCATGACAAATTATATCATGACTTTTCATATTAGTTTTACATTTATTACTAATCCAATAGTGGATACCAATAAAATTCTAACTATCCATCATTACTTCTTGAGTATAAGTTCATTGAAATAGAATTTTACTTAGTACTTATTTACTTTCAATAGTTGAAATCATGAGTTAATTGAAGCTAGACCGCGATAGAAAACCTGGAAGCACTAGACTGCCGTTTCGTGAGATATCAGCTCACTGCAGACAATGGTGTACGGTGGCACAATTTCGTGGATTGGTTGAAGTTAGACATCAACATCTCTGGATGTAATCCGGCTCAGTGGTCTAATGGTTAAGCGCTCACACGCGAGACTGATAGGATCTGAGTTAGAATCTCGCGGAAGGGGGGCGGAATCGTGGGTGAGCACTGCTGAGGAGTCCCACAGTAGGACGAAACGACCGACCAGTGCGTTCAGGTTTTCTATAGTGGTCTAGCTTCAATTTACTCATGATTTCAACTATTGAAATTTCTAAAATCTCCACAAAACTCCTTCTGACTTACTAATATAAATATAAGTTGAATAGAATATAAGAAAGATGATTACTTTATAAATTATGCAATTTCTTAACCCTCCCCACCAACTAATCCACTTCTTATTGTTTTGAAGTGTTTCTTTTGCTACCATTATTATTATTATCCATATTATTGTTAAAGTATTTAGGTAATTTGATAACTATATTTATCTAATATCTTGAATAACTCATAATATCAGGTGAAACCAAATAAAGCTATTCATTTGTTTGTTCATTTCAAAGTATATTCCATTTTGCAACTCACTTGATATTTACATAATGACAATAATAATAATGTTTTCTTTACTTTCACCCCTCCCGTCTACTCCCCATCCCCATCCCCACCTACCCCAACCCCCACCCCCTTATTGTACTACCCTTATTGTAATTGTATGGTACAATTATGAAAGATAATCGGTTTATCTATTTTTAAACAAAATAAAAAAAAACAGACCAGTTTTTATTCGTTACAGTATGGTTTATTCACTTATGAAATTAATTAAGCTTATAATTTGTAAAATAAAAAAAGAAGAACAAACGAGTTAGCCAATGAATGACCATTGAATGGATTCATAGAAGGATTGAAATGAAGAGTAAGATAAGGTAGATCAAAGAATATCTGGTTAATTATTAATCGATTCAAGTTGGAGATGTTAATCATTTAATGCTAACATAGTGAACAAGAACACAACTAGGGACAATCGAATGTATTACTTAGTAAAATCTGAGAACCATACAGTAAATAATTCACTTGGTATTGCTTGAATCTTCCCATTAATGTTTTAGGACTGAAATTGACCAGTCTCTTATTGGCACATGTGCATACTGCGCGTATGCCTTGATATTGCCTTAATTTACAAGCATTATAAGCAAAGATGGATAGTGGCTAGCAGTGGAATCCAGGACACGCGTTTCGTCCTCTTTGGGACTCGTAAGCTAGTAAACAGTTTATTTGCAAAATGTCAATCAATTGTCTCAGACTTCATTGTTCTTTCGATTCCACATCAATCATTCTCTGTTCCCGTTCTCTTTTCTTCGATATTCTTAACCTTCTGTCTTAAGGCACTTTACCTTCAATTGATGATATATACTACTTATATCGATCGACAGTATCACACACCACAGTCTAAAGATAATATGCTCACAATAAGATATGAAGGTTATGGATTCGATCTTTTTTAAGATTGTTTGAAATCACAGACGAGTAGTTCCATATTAGGACTAAGTGTTTGTTTAAGAAACGAGAGTCAATGAACAGTTGCTTCGTCTTAGTAATGACAGTCGTCAACAGCGCACACCACAACTATTCCAGATATCTAACCTAGTTACCTTAGATCTGATAGTGAACGCTTAGCTATGATAACTACTAAGTCAGTTTGGACAATATTATTCTCAATTCAAACAATTTACGATATAACACGATGATTATCCAATGTCATTTATGATATTTATTTGGCTGTCAACATGTCTGAAATTTACCAGCCCGATATACCACTAGGTCTTTAAGATACCAAGCCATTGGTTATATTGTTCAAGTGTACACTATATGAACTGAACATTCCAATCCCGATCCTTGAAGAAATCATAAGTTTGAACTATTAAGAAGTCACATACTAAGAAAACATTACCTATTCAATACTTTCCAGTTTTCAAATATACTCAAATTAATATCAGTCAGTGACTCATATCATTGACAATCATTCATTTCTCTATAGATCAGTTTTCTTTCTCAACTTAAAGTAATCAAATGTATATTTTATACTTTTTACAATAATTATACGAATGAGCTAATTGATATGTCTTGCGGATTGAACGCTATGTTCGTCTCCTAAGCTATTCTGTAACCCCCAAGCTAGAACTATACATCGACCTGAACATGAGAGAGAAGATGCAAAGTTTGCGAGAAGTACTTTACTCCAAAGGTTCATTTCAATACAGAAAATATAGGGTTTCTATAATATTTTAAATGTCCTTGGGTCGCTCGAAGATTCTGGAATGCTACTAAACATAGTAGCAGTGTAGCAACCAGCAATCAGAACCTCTGCATGTAACGTTTCACTTCCTTGATATTTTTGGCTAAAACTTCAAGTGAACGCTGATTGGATGAAACGCATCTTAGTGTTTCCTGATCCTTGCTTGTCTTTTGTGAGAAATTTGCCGGATCATCTCAACACAAATGGAGAAGATTTATAGGTTAGGTGAATGATTTTAATGAAGTTTTATTCTCTGAATTGAATGATTTGTTCATGAAGCTTTCATCATTATTCTTAATGACATCATCAGCACAAACTTCAGGTAGAAGAATTCTACGAATGATTCAAAGCATAATTTAGATATTTTTTTTCAAAAAATAGATAACTATAACTGCCAACATTTAATTGAGTAATGAATCGAAATTGAAAGTAAGTTTATATCTGTATGTGAAATAGGCGTTAAAATCTATGGAAAATAAAGAAAACAACAATCGAAATAAGCCGAAACATTTCAAGGAATTTGTTTAATGGAAGACATTCCTGTATTATTTTTTCCTTAGGAAATGGTGAAGAATTAATAGATAATCATAATATGATGTATACTACTGATATCGACTGATATAAGTAGTATATATCATCATCACTCGAAAGTAAAGTGTATAATGGCAGAAGTTTAAGAAGATCAAAGAAAAGAGAACAAGAAAAGAGAATGATTGATGTGAAAACGAAAGAATAATAAAGTCTGAGACAATTGATTGACATTTTACAAATGAAGGATTTCTTGTATGATTCTCAGATTTAACTAGGTAATACATTTAGTTGTTCTTATTTGTGTTCTCTTTCGTTCATTACAGTAATAATCATAATAGTTAGATAAGTATAGAAATTGTCACATTCATTATCTTAATTAATTTCACTATGAAACTTTTCATTATGCATCAATGCATGTGATCATAGGCAAACCTCATTGTCCAGTTAAACAAACAACTGACGTTAAGATATCAGGAAAATTTATGACACATACTATATGTGACAAATAAGTAGCTAAAAAAGATTTAATGAGTAATTTGGAAGTTGAGTGTTTTAATGGTATAATCATTATCAATAATTAGATCATTCAAGCTGATCTTAAGAGTAGAATTCGATTTTCTTTTGTCTTTCGGGGAGTGTGGTGGTGGTGGTGATGATGATGGTGGGGAATTCTTAACTTTTTCCCCGTTAGTTTAGTTTGTTCATTCAAAGTTAAATAACCGAAAAAAAATCATTCACTATACTTTCTCGGATTATATAGTAGAAAATAAGCTTTTATTAATGGAACAATATAGTTTTAAATCTATTTATATATGACTTGCTAAAAGAATATCGCATTTACTTACTTACCTACTTACGCCTGTTACTCCCAATGGAGGAGCACAGGCCGCCCATCAGCACTCTCGATCTAACCCTGTCTTGGACAATCCTTTGCAACTTTTTTCAGTTGTTATTCATTCTTTTCATATATGCTTCTATTTCCCGATGTAATGCGTTCTTTGACCTTCCTGTTTTCTGTCATAACTCTTCTAAATGAAGACCTCCTAACTCTCAGGGCAAAGTTTAAATGGTTTGAGTTATTCTTTTTCTGGTTAGCGTTCTATTAGTACGTTTGCTTTCTACAGGATTGAGTCGCTAACCCCATGCCTAACCTTCCTCCTTTACCTGGGTTTGGGACCGGCAGTAACTCTAGAACTGCTAAAAGAGTAGTTAATATCGCATTCAGATCATAGTAAAGCTTCTAGTGTGGTTTTACATTCAAGAATCAGAGTGAAACTGAAAGGTTTTCGAATTGAATTTACAATTAAGGAATATACCACGAACTGCCTTAGTAATAAAAAGTGAGAAATAAAAATAAATTTTACTTTAACTTATTCAAAGTCAGTGACTTAATGAATCATTATAAGGGACAATTTTTGACTCTTATCTGTTCTGACTATATATAAATGGTCTATGACCATGAATTGATTAAAGTTATGCATTAACACCGTTAGATGCCGGATCAGTAGTCCAGAGGTTAAGTGTTCGCAAGCGAGATCAATCCTGCGCTCGGGACCGTGGGTACGCACTACTAAAGAGTCCTACGCCGGAACGAAACAGCCATCCATTGCTTCCAGGCATTCACTAGTGGTCGTCTAGCTTAGATCAGCTCATGATTACTGATGATATTAAATCATACAAAACCATAAACGACAAATTTTATAAAACAGGATTTAGAGTCTATAATTCAATGGACGAATCGAAAGTTATTACAAGTGAACAAAATTAAAACTGTTGTAGGCTTCATCAGTCATATCAATAAAAGATAAACAGAATGACTTTATACCAGATTAATGAACATAGAGATCTAGTGATTATAGTAAAGCTTGACCTCAGAATTAAAAAAGTGGATAGATGTAATAGACTTTCATGTCTTCTCATTAGTTACAGTTGATTGATCATTGAGTAGTGATTGACATCATTTATATTAAATATTTTTTTGTCCTAATTGGATTCTATCGATAAAGTTGCATTATAGCCACTCGTTTAAATGACTTTATAAGCCTATCACAGGGTGCTTAAAGAAATGATGGAGACATGATACCTGGAATATATCAAACGAAAACTTAAACTGGTACGAAAAGATTGCATTAAATGTCCAGCGGTTTTTTTATATGGTTCCCTAAATGATATCGGATGACGGTGACAGAATAGTTCTGCAAGCATTTAGAAATGAAGTGTTGTAAATCACTCCTTAGAAATACTTAGATGATGATGTACCATACATATAAAATTAAACACATATTTTTGATTAATATCAGAAGGGGTTTTGTGAATAGTATAGCAATGTTAACAGTTGAGATCATGAGTCAATTGAAGTTGGACCATCATGGAAAACCTGGAAGTTCTGAACGGCTGTTTCGTCCCATTGTGGGACTCCTCAGTAGTGCTCATCCACGATCCCGCCTCGCGTGATTCGAACCCAGGATCTATCGGTTACGCACGCGGACGCTTAAACTCTAGGCCACTGAGTTGGCATGCAACAGCCTCTTAGATTGAAGTTTTATTATTCGAATTATTTAAAAGATAAAGCATTTAAAGACTTAGCATTAAATCTGCTCACTCCATTTCATCTTGACTTCATTCATGTTTGGTTTCTTTTTTAGAATTACGTTTTATTACTTACTAAAATTCAGTAATTAATGTCATTTTGAATCATTTTTAAGCATGTGAACAGTAATTCACTTTGATTATTGCTTAGTATTTCTCAGTATTTACAAAAAAGTGAGATGTTCAATTCGTTTATTATTTAAATTGATCTTTATGACATTTACATTAGTCCCCTCCATTTCTTGTTTGTTTATTTATTTGTAACAGTTTCCCTTTTTGCGCGTTAATTTTAAATATTTAGTGCCACTGCTTTCTTGAAGCAGCTACTGAATATTACGTATGCTTTTGTAATAATCTCTGTCTAACCATTATAATAAATGTTCTTTCTTTGACTGTAAACGGAAACTGTAAAATCCTTGGGTTGCTCACAGATTGACATTTATAAATGAATTGCTCATATTCTCACCGTAATTTAGACATATCTTGTGTTTTCATTTAGGGTATTTTACGCACCAATTAATCATTTATTTAAACAGATCAGGCGAAATTAATACCGGGTAACTGAGGAATGATAATTATAATCAATAAATGCTCAGATCAAAGATGTCTCCAAATGCCCTGATGCGGCCAAGGGTAGGAAGAATCCACTCTCCTCGAAATTATCTGACATGGCCACGCGTATATAGTCACGGCCAGGGAATTCCTACTCACTGCCTTCTCGTAACAAGGGCGTTGTTTACGAAATCGGGTTGACGGATATGGAAGATCCACCTAGGGGAGTTATAAAACCTTGACTACAAACCAATGGTCCAGGATCCTGAGTGAACAAATTGCGTATAAACCAATTATTGATCACCGACTAACATGGGACTGCATCTCCTCACGTTGCTTCACTGCCATGTAGATCAAAATTTTAGGTCGAATGTTCCAGTTGTGGCCCCCTAGGAAAATCACCTTTTTTGGTCTGAACACACAGACAGTATCACAGCCCACTCACAAACCAAGTGACTTATGTGGTGCATATGTATTCGGTGCCCCTTTGCACCAATATCTGTGTGTGTTCAAATAAGTAAATAAATAAATAAATAAATAATAAAGCTTAAATTTCAACTAAATCAACTTTCTGTACTGTTGGAATTTTTATAATTTGCAACAATCTATGTGGAACAGTTCAATGCAATGTGTCTTCGATTAAACGTCATCTCCAGTTTAGCAAAAAAGACACTGAAGGTAGAAATGATCATAATGAATTAAAATACCATAGACTTCAGAAGATGTTAGTTATCTTCTTAACTTTCTGCCACTAGGCATTTCACTTTCGTTTGATAATATTATTATAACTTGTGGCCTGTTTGCCCTGTTTATGTATCGCGTGATGATATAGCCAATTAGAGAACAGTGAATTATCGATCGGACCAATGTATGAATGTGTCGGAAACGCTTATAGGAACGAGCGACCTCTGTAAATATATACTACTTATATTTATCGACATCAGTAGTACACACCACAATACAACGTAACACTGCTACTTGTTATTGTTCAGTAGTTTGAGTTGTCTTTAAACAATTTATAACGTTTATTTATCATAATATTGCATTTCTTAGTTAAAACATATTGTGACTTTGTTTTTATCTACTTAGTTCAAAGAGATATTTCATCTCTGGTGTCACGAGTGACCCTTAGATGACTCAAGATTTGAGCTTTTTAAACTTCTATCATTCGTTTTGCAGTTTACGTTATGGATTGATAACATCTAAAGAATCACTAGAAACTAGTAGGTGCTGAATTAATGTGTAATTTTAAAAAAGGACTATTTAAGCAATGAACATCTACAACTTCATTAGAGATTAAACGCAAGACTTTTAGTGCCTATAGCGATCTGCAAAATGATGTTTTATGCATGTTATGCGTTTTCAGTAAGATTATGAAAACAATTTTTAGATTGGTTGAAGCTAGAAATTAACAGAGTTGAATGCCGGCTCAGTGGTTTAGTGGTTAAGCGCTCACGCGCGAGACTGATAGGTCCTGGGTTCTAATCTCGTGAGGCAAGATCGTGGATTCGCACTGCTAAGGAATCCCATACTAGGACGAGACGGCCGTCTAGTGCATCCTGGTTCTCCATGGTGGTCTAGCTTCAATTGACTCATGATTTCAACTATTTAAATTTCATATTATTTTACAAACGGTCCTAACTTTCAATATTGTAATTGGAAACAATATGGTTTGCCTTGTATCTGAACACTTTTTGGAATGTTAATTTGGTTATATGACTGTAGAATGTGAAGAGAGTTTATTGAAGAAAATATTCATATAAACCTTTCAATCCGAACTCTAGATTCGATTACCTATGATCTTCTAGTAACCACTAGACTAAATCTATACAGCGAATTGAACACGAGAGGAAAGGCGCAAAAAATGGAAGAAAAGCTTTACTCGTTTATATACAGAAAATCGATGATATTTATAGCATTTTAGATGGCCTTAGGCTTCCGAAAAACTCTGGAACGCTACCAAACATAATAGTAGTACAGGTAATTATCCAATCAGAAACGTGACATGTGAATTTCTACCTTCTAGATGTTACTGGTAAAACGTCTAATAAACGTTGATTGGATAAGATGTTCTCAGAATTTTCAAAGCCATTTTTGGCTTTTTCAAGGAATTTTCTGGATCTTTTCTACATATCCTTCTTTCATATAATAATGTTTTAATATGATAGGGATTTTTAAACAGTTTCGATGCGACAAAAGGTAGACGTATTTTATATTTCTACCTTCCTATTTGTACTCTATTTAAATATTTATAAGATTATTCAGGTAGATAATATTTTGAACATAGAAAACTTATCGACTAGGAAAAGTATCACGTTGCTATGGTAATTACTATGAGAAAACAATAAAAACTTACAAAGTTCACTACTGTAATTCAGTAACCATATTATTGTATTATTAGATTGGTGACAATCATTATTAAATGTTAGAAAACATTTCCGTATACTAGTGATTTGTTACTATTTGAACATAAAATGTGATGTTAGTGTCATAGGTTTAGGTGAACTCGTGTTTCTATAATGACTGTATTTATTTGGATAACCTATGGCGTCCAAATATGGCATTTGTCTGCTAAATTTTTTTCCATAAATGTGATATCACTGGAAATACTTTTAGTCATCAATATAATTTAGCTGATGCTTTGAACTAATTAGTATTAGAATTAAAGACTATAATCTTTGCATTACAACTTCTCCATATAGTCCTGATAAAGGCGATCATTTTAAGATTGCATTGATCTGTTGGTGAGACTATAATTTATGGACGAACCATTCAGATATAAGATAACAAGTCTTGAATTTCGGCGCGAAATTCACCCATCCGTTTGGCTAAGTAGAATTTTGGCATTATAGCTGATGTCAGTTCGTGATGAAAATCCGAAATTTAATTCCTAACCTTAATGATCAACTGTAAATCATAGTTCTAATTCCATACACAGGTTTACAACTCTCATCTGGACCTAGTTATTAGGTGAACACTCTCAAGGTCACTTTAACGTCGCTGAAAGGTCGTCCATAAATTATAGTCTCATCGATCTGTTCTTAAATCTGATGGTTCATGTTGAGCATCTTAAGGAAAATTAGGGGAATCTCGTCTTTTATAGTTAATTCGAGTGGAAAGTTTTAGAAATAAATGTAAAGAAGAAGTATGAAGTTGAAGTTTTATCGCGTATATATGAATTCTCCTCTCCATATATTTTAGTATAAATTGTTTAACTACTTATGAGTAGTCAAAAGTGACAGAACTAAATTTCTGTAGTTTTTAAAGATGTTGACATTGATTTTTATGTTTTCAAATTAGTATAAAATTGACTTTTTATCCATAGCGAAAATAAGACTTTAAGTGTAAAATGTCTTTTTTGTATATACGCTAAAAGCATGGACATCAAACAATCCAGGTCACAGAACATTTAAACGAAATTATACTTAGCGTATTCCTACCGTCAAAACAATCAAGCCTGATAGTCAGCTCACATTTCCATTGACTAGTGAGCCACTCAAAGAATTCCGTATACCATAATTGATTGTATTTACATAAACAATTTTCATATTTGTTTTATAGTTAATTATTTTGCATTTTTATTGATTGAGATCATGAACCGACTGATGTTAGACCATTATTTAAAACCTGGAAGCACTGGACGGCCATTTCGTTTTATTGCGGGACTCCACAGCCATGCGCATCGAGGATCCCACCCACGGGTTTCGAACCCAGGGCTTCCAGCTGCACGAATGTTCAGAATATTAGACCAATGAGCCGGTGTCAATGTCCAATATCAACCATGTATTACGCTGTCAAGTTATTCTTTGTCCCAATATTCTTTCACATAAGAGCATTAAATAATTAAACTAGGCTTTGGTATTGGCTACAGGAGATTTTATACAAACTTAATTATTTCATTTTACTCATTTTGGTTGGTGGTGTTTAGCAAGAATTTTTTCTACGGGATGAGGTTACCGACCTTATATCTAACCCTCCTCCTTTATCCGGGCTTGGGACTGGAAGTAGCCTAAGAGAGGCTCCAGGTTTCTTAATGAGCAGTATATCACTGACCCAATACATTAAAATGAGATTGTCATCAGTTCCAATTCCAATCATTTCTACAATAATAAATTCTAAGGTAACAATTTAATCTAGTTGCCTGACTAATCCTGGGTTCGATCTCTGATTAGGTCATGTATACTTATTAAGGAGGAGTTCTTTAGAAGAAAAAAAAAAGAAAGAATAAGAAACTGCTTGTTTCACCTTGGTTTTCAATTATTTTCTAACTAAACTAAATAAATAATGTTAATCTATCTTTAAATTTACATAATTTAAAGTGTCCTTAATGTTGTGTATAATTGAAACTTATGGTAATGATAAGTTTCACATCTTAATTTAAGTATTTTCATGATGAAGTTCATTTAACTATTCACCATTATTAATATCATCATGCATAATGAATAGACACCTTTCGTTTTTTTACATAAGTTCATTTTTACACTTTCATCATGAATTGATTGATGTTAGACTACCATTGGAAACCGTGAATTACTGGATGGTTATTTTGTTTCAGTATGGGACATCTTAGCAGTGCTCATCCACGATCCTCTCGCGGATTGCGAACCAAAGACGTTCGGTCTCGCACGCGAACGCCTAATCTCCAGACTATTGAACCGTTATCCAACAATATTAATGTCTCACTCCAACTAATCCACAAAATTGCACGATCATCTTCCATTGTCTGAGATAGATACCTATAGTTATAATTATGCATAATTACTTACTTTTATACTTACACTTGTTACCCTCTTGGAACATAGACCGCCAACCACCATTCTCCAACCTACTATGATCTGGGTCATCATTTCTGATTCTATCCAATCGTTGTTCATTCTTCCCATGTCTGACTCCATTTCTCGACGTAATGTGTTCTTTGGTCTTCCTCTTCTCCCTTATTTAGCCTTGAGGATTCCTTGTGAGGACTTGTCTTGTGTCGCAGTTCGGTGCCTTCCTCAATGTGTGTCCTATCCACTTCCAGCGACTCTTCCTCCTTCCTTTCTTCCTAGAATGTGGTTTTTTCTCTCCCACAGTACATTTTTGTTGATAATATCTGGCCAACGAACCCGAAGTATTTTGAGCAGACAACTGTTAATAAACACATGTATCTTCTGAATGGTGGCTTTCGTAGTTCTGCAAGTTTCCGCCACATACAGTAAAACTGTTTTGACATTTGTATTGAAAATTCTGAATTTGGTGTCGTTTGACAGAGAGTTGTTTTGAGTTCCAAATATTCTTCAATTGTAAATATGTTGCTCTTGCTTTGCCGATATGTGCCTTCACATCTGCATCAGATCTACCGTGTTCATCGATGATGCTGCCCAGATATGTAAATGTTTTTTACATCTTCCAAATCTTCTCCATCAAGTGAGATTTGATTGGTACATAATAAATAGACATTATTACATAACTTCATTTTTACACTTTAATCAACCAATATTATAACAAAGTGAGATTGAGATTGAGATCATGACCCTTATTGAAAACCTGGAACCATTAGATGACCATTTCGTCCCAGTATGAGAAACCTTATCAGTGCTCATCCGTGATCCTGTTCATGAACACTTAAACTCTAGATCACTGAGCCAGTATTCAATAATGTTAATATCAAAATTCAATCAATCCACAAAATGGCATGATTATCTTCTATAATCTGAGGTAGATACCTATCTTTATCGTTATAATTATGCATAATAAATAGACATTACTACATAACTTCATTTTCTACACTATAATTAAACAATAATAATATATAACAAAATTACATTTTATCCATTCAATATCTATAATTAAACTAAAACAAAATATCAGATGGATTTTGTGGATATTATAGTAATTTCAATGGTTAAGATCATGAGTCAGTTGAAGCTAGACCACTACGGAAAACGTGGAAGCACTGGACCAATATTTTGATTCTCGCAGGGGGCGAGGTTGTGGACACACACCGCTGAGGAGTCCCGCAATAGGACGAAACGGTCGTCCAGTGCATACTGGTTCTCCATAGTGATCTAGCTTCAACGGACTCATGATGTTAACCATTAAAACAATATAGTAGACATAAAAAACCTAAGTATATTTTTTATTTTTTATTTTTTTAATTTTTTCTTCAAATTATACATCGTCACATTTTCAAAACAAACGAAAATAATAAAAAAAAGAAATTAAAAAAAGAGTTTGAATTTTTGGCGCGCACGATGGGAAGGGGGTGGATGATTGTTTATTGAATGAATTATGTAGTTGAAATAAAAGAGAAAAAAAAACAGAAAAAAGCACATTATTTTTATGCAAATTTATTTTAAATAGAATAAATCATAAGGGTTAGTTTATTTGAAAAAAAAATCACGTATTCTGATTGAAATTAAATTGATAAATTTACATTAAAACACAATTCATTTTGATAAATTAACTTGACGAGGGCTAAACAGGACGAAACGCACATCCTGGATTCCACTGTTAGCCACTATCCATCTTTGCTTATAAAATAACTTGAGGATAGTTTACATTAGGCATTATGGTCATCAGGAGAGCTTACTTACTTACTTACTTACTTACTTACTTACTTACTTACTTACTTACTTACTTACTTACTTACTTACTTACTTACTTACTTACTTACTTACTTACTTACTTACTTACTTACTTACTTACTTACTTACTTACTTACTTACTTACTTACTTACTTACTTACTTACTTACTTACTTACTTACTTACTTACTTACTTACTTACTTACTTACTTACTTACTTACTTACTTACTTACTTACTTACTTACTTACTTACTTACTTACTTACTTACTTACTTACTTACTTACTTACTTACTTACTTACTTACTTACTTACTTACTTACTTACTTACTTACTTACTTACTTACTTACTTACTTACTTACTTACTTACTTACTTACTTACTTACTTACTTACTTACTTACTTACTTACTTACTTACTTACTTACTTACTTACTTACTTACTTACTTACTTACTTACTTACTTACTTACTTACTTACTTACTTACTTACTTACTTACTTACTTACTTACTTACTTACTTACTTACTTACTTACTTACTTACTTACTTACTTACTTACTTACTTACTTACTTACTTACTTACTTACTTACTTACTTACTTACTTACTTACTTACTTACTTACTTACTTACTTACTTACTTACTTACTTACTTACTTACTTACTTACTTACTTACTTACTTACTTACTTACTTACTTACTTACTTACTTACTTACTTACTTACTTACTTACTTACTTACTTACTTACTTACTTACTTACTTACTTACTTACTTACTTACTTACTTACTTACTTACTTACTTACTTACTTACGCCTATCACCCCTCATCGAATAGCATAGGATAGTCTTTAATATTCTACATCGAATTCTGTCCTGAATAATCCTTTACAGTTGTTTTTAATTGCTCATTCTCTTTTTCATATCTGATTTTAATTCTTTTGCGCAATGTATTCTTTGGGCTTCCTCTTTTTTCTTTTCTTTTAGGATACAGTTTGTTGATTTTCGCAATGTATGTCCTATTCACTAACTCCATAGTATCTTCCTTATCTGGAAGCTGGTTTGTTATCTCACACAGTAGGCTGTTGCTGATGGTATCCGACCAAGAAAAGATATTCGGTATCTTGAGCAGAAAATTGTTCATAAATAGTTGTACCTTTTTGATGATGGTTGTCATAGTTCTCCACGTTTCAGCTACGTACAGTAAAACTGACTGTTTTGACGTTCGTATTATATATTTTGATTTTGATATTGGTTAACAGACAGTAATTTTTAATTGCATACATTCTTCAATTGTAGGGATGCGGTCCTTGCTCTGCCAATCCCCTAATTTACATCTGCACCGGATAATGCAGCTGTCCAGATACGCAGAACCTTTCATCTCTTTCAGATTTTGTTCATCAAATGTGGTATCGGGAGAGCCATTAGATCATTATTTACTCTTTGTTTAGAACTCCTCAATGGTTTACACTATTCTAACCATATATATGATCGAACCTAGGACACATGTATATCTTAAAGTTCATAATACCACTCACATAATGGTTCTAAATTCAAATGGTCATGAACCGATTGAAGTTGAACATTTGTATAAGTATCTTACACTTCAACAATTTCGAAATATTGTTTTTGATTGAGATCACGAACCGTCTGATGTTAGGCCACCATTGAAAACATGGAAGCACTGGACTGCCAGTCCGTCCTATTGTGGGACTCCTCAGCAGTGAGTATCCACGATCCTGCTCGCGGGATTCGAACCCAGGGTCTTCAGTCCCGTGCGCGAACCCTTAACCTACTGGACCACTGGGCCAGCATCCGATGGTGTTAATGTCTAGCCTTAATCGATCCACGAAGTTGCGCGACCATCTTCCATTGTACTGAGGTAGAAACCTGTTTCTACCCGACACGGTTTAGCTCCACTGGTCACGGCTTCTCACCAGAACTCCGAGAATTTTCTCACGAAGCTAGTCACTAGTGAGCACATGGTAATTATCAGTTTAGAAGTTGCGGAGATTGTGTTCCTTGTAGAATCTCAGTATATTTTTTAAAATTTGATTTAACGTTGGTGGAGCATATTTCTGAAGAGTGGAAAGTTAGAATACTTCCTAGTTTCTACTAGTTTACTTTGATTGGTGATAACCTATAAATCAAACTATCTTCAAATGACCCTTTCATTTGAATCTAAAATAATTATTCTCGTCATCAATTCAAAACGTTTTTCATATATTCAGAAGGGGTTTTGTGGATATTTTAGAAATTTTAACAGTTGAAATCATGAGCCAGTTGGAGCTAGACCACCATGGAAAACCTGGAAGCACTGGAAGCGTGTTTCGTCCTAGTATGAGACTCCTCAGCAGCGTGAGCCCACGATCCCGCCCCTCCCCGAGAGGTTCTAACCCAGGTCCTGTCAGTCTCGCGCGCGAGAGCTTAACCATTAGACTACTGAGCTGGCCTAAATCCAGCGGTGTCGATGTCTAACTTCAACCAATCCACGAAAATGCGCCACCGTACACCATTGTCTTCATATAGATTTCACCCTTTCCTACTACTAATAATAGTATTATTCACAATTATTCATCAACAGAATACATTCTCATTAGCATTGTAAATGAGAGCAAAATTATGTGTAAAGACACACATATATAGAAGAGATAGATTGTGGTTGGGATTGGAACCCTAACTACTCGTTTCATTTTATTTTTGGGACTCATCGACTCAGAATGTCAATAGTGGGATCATTTAAACACTTATTAAAAATCACGTTGGCGATACAGAAACAAGTTACTAGATATCTAGAATTCATAGCTAAATAGATAATGCGTTACTTTCTGTCATGAAATGTAGGAGATTTGATTATTGGTGTGAGCCTAAACCGTTGGATGCAAACACATGCAGCTGATGAGTCCTGAGAAGGACGAGACGCCAGTTCGCAAATCCTATGCTAGCCACAAACTGTTTACTCCATTTAAATGATTTTGCATTTACGCAACAATATAGTAGAAATAGTAAGCCTTTTATCATATGCATAAATATCGTCAACACAAAGTCACAAATCACCTAATTCAGATAAAGCAACACTTAAAATGTTTCTTATGACCCACAGATTTTCTTCAACATGTAGATAATTTCAATAAATGAGACAATGAGTCAATTGAAGCTAGACCACCATGGAAAATCCGGAAGCAATGGACGGCCATTTCGTCCTGTCGTGGGACTCCTCAGCAGCGCGCATCCACGATCCCACCTCGCGAGATTAGAACCCAGAACCTATTAGTCTCGTGCACGAGCGCTTAACCACTAGACCACTGAGCCGGCACCCAACGGTGGTTTCAACTATTAAAATTACTATAATATCCACAAAACCTCCCCTGATGTAGATAATTAATGAAAAAAAAACAGTTGAAGAGATAGTCTCTCGAAGTTCAAAAAAATCGGGTTGATAATACGATTTGAATAATTATAAAGGAACAAGTTTCTCACTATAAGATAGTGACTGATGTTTCCATACTCACCGAGGTTAGAATATGTATTTCAACAGAGGATTCTAGTAGTACAAACAACACTCAAATGATCTCTCAATATTCATGAAATATAGTAAATACAGCTTGATTACACAATAAGATTTATCTTAAAATCTTCATCGACTTGTAGTACATTTTATATTTCATCGTCATATCCGTATTCATTTCAATGATTCATTAATGTCGCAGTAATACAATATGTATCAGAGTATGTAATGTAGATCCTGTTAACTCAAGATAATCTAACAATAACTATCTGACTGAGATATACGATAACTTTGGATTATATATTATGTTGCCAACCATCTAACAACTGAGTCATTGTCAGATACTATTCAAGCATTAGATTCAATTCAATCCAATTAAATATGGAATATAGATTAATACATCCTTTGAATATGTCAATAATCACAGCTCTAGATCATTATAACAAAAACAAATGGTTTGATCATCTAATGAGATTAGAATCTATCGACGACTTTTGAGCGACGCTAAACTAACCTTGAGAGTGTCTACCTACTTACTAAAGCTAAATAAGGGTTATAAAGCAGTTTGACGAATAAGAATTATAACTCACAATTGTTGGTTAAGGTTAACAATTAGATTTAGTGTTTTCATCCCAAACTGTTATCAGCTATCATAGCAATACTCTATTTATCCAAATGAATGAGTGAATATCGCGCCAAAATCCAAGACCTGTTATCCTAAATCTGATTGGTTCATCCTCTATAAATTATAGTCTCGTCTATCATCTAAACGTCTACAATAGAATATACATAGTTCCTATTAATAAGCACATTTACCCTTGAATATAAAGTACCACAACCTTATTATATAAAACAACAAGTTATGATGTAACTATAGAGATAGAACTAGTAAACATAGACATTTATATATTTTTTTTCAATAATTTTTTTTCATTTTCATTTCTTTCTTTCTTTTTTTCTTTCTTTTCTTCAATGTATGTTACTTTGGTTCTTTCCTTTGATAATGACTTATTTAAATATTATTGAATCATCATTATCTAATGAATTTAATTGAGATCCTTTCCATAAATGATATTTTATTCCATAATGATCCTTTTCGTTATTATTATTATTATCATTATTATTCATATCAAGATTGATCTGTTTATCATCAATAGGATCATTGTCATATTGATTATGTAATTCTTTCCATATTCGTCGATCAATATATAGATTTGGATATTGATTAATCATATGTAAAGGGATGACATTTTTATCAAGTTGTAAATAATCATTATGATTATTATCACGAGAATGATCGTAATGATAAAGATGATGTTGTCTATAATCTTTCTTTTCTTTTTTTTCTTTTTCTTTTTCTTTCGATTCCCTTTGTTGTTTTATTAATTGTCTTAAAATTAATAAACGTATCTTTTCTAAAGTTAATTGTTTTTTAATATTTTGTTCAGAATCATTTAGTATCATATTCTTGTCGTCGTCATCATCACCATCATTATCATCATCATCATCATCTTCTATATATTCATGAAGAGGATAATCATATAAGTGTTGAACATGTAATTCATTATGTGGATCAGGTACAGGGAAAAGATTTCTCTTTTTCTTCATATTCTCATAACGTTGATGCTGCTGCTGCTGCTGATGATGATGATGTTCACGATGGTCTTGGTTACGTTTTTCTCTATTGTTATCATTATAATCAGTAATGATTTGACCGCCTACTTCTTCATCAAGTAAGTAGTCTTGATTTATTTTCGGCACTTCTATAAATGCTCGCTTCTCATGAATGTTATCATCATTTGAAAAATTATCAATGATATTGTCATTATTATTATTACTATTAGTAGTATTCCATGATTGTTTTAATGAGTTCAATATTTGTCCAACAAGTTGAGCACGATATTTAGCTTCATCAGCTGCTTTATTTAATAAATCAGCTTGTTGAATTGATTCACTAGCAGCATTCTCTAAATGAATTGCTTTATTCACTTCTGAATCAATTTGTAAAGCTAATGCTAATTGTAAACGTAATATTTCTTCTTCATTTGGTATTGATGAAATAGATGATGATACTGACCCTATTGTCGGCAATAATAACGATGATGACGACCAGGACGACGACGACGGTTCAACTGATGTTGGAATATAAGGTAATACATCATGTACTAATAAATCTTCATTATTTATATTGTCAAATTTAGAATGATCAATAGAATTCACATAATCTCTTGAATGTAACGGTGAATTAGATGTATGTTTTATACTACTGAATAAAGTAATTACTAAAGTAAAAGTACCGTATAAATTCCAGAACATATATTATGTAATATGAAATATATATGAATATTCTTGTCTTTATAAAGGATATAGTAATGAAGCATGTAAAATTTACAATTATACTATGTTTACTATAGTTTTAACAGTAGAATACTGTTGGTTTCCTTTCTATACTCATGCTTTTGGTATTATCAACTTAACGACAAAATTCAATATAAGTACACGAGTTTTTTTTTCTTCTTATTTTAGCCATAGATACTAAACTTGATAACAAACAATAATATGATTGGTTATTAACATTGGGGTAATCATTCCTATACTCAATATGCCCTATTCATTTAGATAGGTAGACATAATCTTAGAAATTGTATAGAAAATATATCACTGTTTGTATGTAAGTTAACTTAGAGTAGGTCGATACTACTGTTTACAAAATGATAAATGAAATATTTATGAAGAAGTTGATCGATACATTAGATAGATGCATAAGAGTGTTAAATAACCAATTAAAAGTGTTAGACCTACCTTTCTGATCCAGGGTAAAGAAAAATATTATAATGTAGGGGAATGTGAGCAATAATGGAAAGAGAAAAAAACAAACATAAATGCTTCATTTTGCAGCGAAAAGAACAAGCATGTCTGAGAGTGATTGTGGTTTAAGGATGCTTGTATGTGAAAAGAGTCAGTAGTACAATTATAATTTTATGCAAAACAGATCCTGTTGGATTCACTATTGGTACTGAATAGCTCCAATTAAAAAAACAACAGTTTTTTGTCACCAAATGGGTTACTGATAAAGTATGACCTTAATATACTACTCATTACATAAAGTTTGAATAATAAATTGATCTTTGATTGTATCCTAAATTGTGCACATTATCTCTTAACTCATGTTTAGATTATAAGCAAAGATGGATTGTGGCTAGCAGTGGAATTCAGGACGCGCGTTTCATCCCGTTTGGGACTCGTCAACTGGATGTACTGGCATCTCAGAGTTGATATTCAATCCAGGACTAAATACTATCCCGTTATCCATTTAACTATTGAGTCCTGTTAGCCACCTGTTTGTGCAATGGGGTGAATGTACGTTAAGCTGACGAGTCCCAAATATGACGAAACCTCACATCCTGAATCCTACTGCTAACCACTATCCATCCTTACATATAAAGCTTATGACTTGAGGCAATATCGAAGCAATCCTCAGATGATGTACATATGCCAATAAGAGATTGATCAATTTCAGTCTTAAACAACAATGGAAAGATACAGACAAATAATACCAAGTAAGAAGTTTTATTGTTTAGTTATTTTATCTTTTGATAAGGTAATCAATATTGATTGTTTAGAAAAGATGTTGTTTGTTCGTTAAACAGTTGAACTAATGAACTCTAAATTGAAAGAAAAACAATCTAACAATTTAGAATGACTGCAAATGTAGAAACAAACGAATAAAATTTGCCATTTAAAAAATCAATAGACGTTATGAAACTCTGGTTATGACCTTTACCAGTAGAGGATTTTGTGGAGATTTTAAAAATTTCAATAGCTGAAATCATGAGTCGATTGAAGCTAGACCACCAGTTGTCTAATGGTTAGGCCGAAGGTCTTAGACTCCAGCAGCATCATGGATGTTCAATGATGAGAAGTTTTGTATTAGGATGAATCGGCCGTTTAATGCTCTCAGGTTTTCAATGATGATCTAACTTAGATCGATTCGTGAATTCAACTGTTAAAATAACTTGAAATGTTGATATACTAAAAGTGGAAATTTTAAAATGGATTTCTCAAGTCTCTGCATTTTAATATAAAGAATTTATGTTGATTATGGATGAATAAATGCATATGGTTTTGGACTTATCACTGTGTATAGTTTTCTTTAAGATAATATAACTTAGAAATCAACCACAAGTTTCTATACGTAACTTTATACCCAAAGACTAACTTAAAGATTATTCATACAAGCTGAGCGATCAAACTTGTGATATAATAGTTGTAAATCTAGTAATTTAACCTATAAGTAACGCCATCATATTTCAATTAAGAAGTGCAACTATGGTGATGTGTATTTTGTTTTCTCTTCAAAAAGTAAATATAATTTGTTGAAAAATACAAAGACTTCTGAAGCGAAGATGGATAGTAAATAGCAGTGGAATTCACGATGCGCGTTTCGTCCTATTTGAGACTCGTCAACTGGATGTGCCGGCATCTCAAAGTTAATATTCGCTCTGAGACTACGAACTCAGTACCATTCGCTCCAAAATCCGCCGCTTTATCCACTTAGCTACTGAGTCCTGTTAGTCGCCTGTTTGTGCAATAGGGTGAAGTTTAAATTAACTTGGTGTTGTTTTACTTGTATCTTCCCATCGTTTAGGACCGCAATTGATCAGTCTCTTATTAGCATACATACATCCTGTGCTTATTGCCTCGCTATTGCCTTTTGAATTTCATTAGTATTTTTTAACTATCTACTTAAAAAGTTAGATAACGGTATCATAGAGTATAAAGATCCATACCACCACCATGCTTAATGTAACCAATGTGAAGACTACTAAACTGCTTTGTCCTCGACTAACAATCCTTTCATGGCATAACAATTAGCGCTGTTACAACACGTTACAGAGACAAAAAAGTTAATGAAATGGTATTTTGTGAAGTATAGATAGCTTTGATTAACGTTATGTGCATGTGTGGTGTGTGCTAATGATAGCCGACAGATATAAGTAGTAAATATCATCAATCGAATGTGAAATGCCTAGTGGCAGAAAATTAAAAAGATCGAAGAAATCAGAACCAGAACAAAGAATGATTGGTGTGGAAACGAAAGAACACTGAAGTCTGAGACGATTGATTGACATTTTCCAATTGAAGTAATCACTGAATGGTTCTCAGATTTTACTAAATGATTCTGTAATTTTGTATTGAAATACATTCGATTGTCACCACCTGTGAACAACATTAGAAGTATCACGATGATTCGTTAATTTTCCTCTACCTTTGTTGTCTGGAGTAATACAAGGCGATTACAGCTAAATTTATACATCAGATATATCAGAAAATGTAAAGAGATTTGATAGAAGCAAGATGGATGGTAAACATTTTAGGGATGAATAAGAGTGGCAGATAATCATCGTTTATAAACTTCCATACACATTTTTTTCTGAATGTTCACATGTCAACTACTTAAAAAACAGGAATTTCGTTACAACACTGTGTTTGTGTTGAGAATTGTTCGCTAAAGCCAAACATTTCGTATCGAACAAAGAGACCATTATTATTAACCAATACAGTTCAAAATGAATGTTAGACTTTATTTTTATTTATTTGAACATATCAATATTGGTATAAAGGGGCACCAAATACATATTCACGACATAAGTCACTTGATTTGTGAGTGGACTGCGAGACTGCCCGGGTGCCCAAACTGAAGCAAATGGTATTCTTAAGGGGACCACACCTGGACCCTTCGACCCAAAGGGTTGATCCATAAGGCAGTGGAGCAACGTGAGGAGATACATTCCCAATGGTAGTCGCTGACCAATAATTGGTTATTACACAATTTGTTTACTCAGGATCCTGGAGCTCATGTACACTATTGGTTCAGAATCACTGCTTTCCATCTGCCCTAGGTGGATCCGCCATATCCATCAACCCGGATAAAGCGCCGGACACTTGCTATTCGTCCTCCCAATTATGTAAACAACACCCCTGCCGCGAGAAGGCAGTGAATAGGACTTCCCTAGCTGTGGTTGTATACACGTGACCATGTGAGATAATTTAGACAGTGATAGCTGACTCTCCCTTACAGTCGGCATTATCAGGGCATTTTGATTCCAAAAACATTTTGGACCTGGACATCAATCTTTTTAGAACTATGAAAGGATGTTCAGAGATTTGTTTGTAACATGTAGTTTAAGGTCAGACCTTGAAACATACTTTTACATTAATATCGATTACGTGAAATTTTACTAATATCTAAACTTATCAAATGTCCAGTTGGTGTAAATCCTAAACCTTTGAACTCTTAACCAGTTGACAGAAATATTTTTAACTTTTTTTTAATGTCATAAGATACCGGTGAATTTCACTTGATCCATAAGTAATATCTTTTATCTGTTCTGAAAATTTCAGAATTATGAAAGGTTATTACGGTTACTTTGTAGGTTAAAAAATAAATCAAGGTTACTATTATATCCTGGTGAAGAATCAATTACGGGTAACTTCTGAGAACTATTAATGAATTAATATTATATACATATATACTCTCATTAATCCTGAAGGCCAAAGGAAAAGAGGAAGACCAAAGAACACATTACGCCGGGAAATGGAAATAGACATGAGAAAAATGAACAAGAATTGGATGGAATTCGAAAAGAAGGCCCAGGACACAGTGGGTTGGAGAATGCTGGTTGGCGGCCTATGGTCCATTAGGAGTAACAGGCGTAAGTAAGTAATTATCTCATTGTATAACTACTAAGTAGCTAGATTATGTATATTCATGTTTCTATTATTATAAGCTTTATTTTGATCTATAGACTATTATGATACGATTTACCATTATTAAGTTATGTTCAGTTTATTGATTACAGTCACCAACGTTCACAGCCACCTTTTGGCTTGATCTTGTATAAATGTTATTTCCTAATTTGTGGTGTAATGTGGTCTATTTGGCTGGTATATAATGCAATTATGTTTGGAACAAATGATTCGTATAATAGAAGCTACTATTGACGTTCTGGACTAAACTGAAACGTTTAAAAGGACGAAGGACCAATAAGGACTCTAGGTTGCTCATATCGGTTGAACGTCATTGGTTTGGCACAGTAATAAGATTGTATAAGTTGTATTTCGATTGGCGAATAAATCATGTGATAACTAGCCGGGCATAAAAACATAACAATTACTCCCAGTCTTTTTAGACGTGGTAAGAGAATGTTGAATATTTAGATGGTGGTTGGAGGTAGTCAACAGGAAACGCAAGTTATTACGTAATTTATTCGGTAATCAAATACGACTTATTCGCTCTTGTACTGTGCTAAAACAATGACGTCCAACCGGTCCGATCAGCCTAGCGTCCTATTGGTCCTTTGCTCGCCTAGCCCGTCCAGCTGAGTCCAGAATGCCAACAACAAACTCGACTGTACGAATCGTTTATTTCAGACATACTTGGTTTTTATATCAATCAAACAGACCGCAACGTAGCATAAAATAGGAAATAATATTCATACACAATAAAGCCAAAAAGTGGCTGTGAACGTGTGAGACTGTAATTAATAAACTGAGTATAACTTATGAACAGTAGATCGTACAATAATAATCTATAGGTCAAAATGAAGCTTATAATAAGAGGAATATAGATATACATAATCTAATTATTGAATAGTTATACCATAAGAATGCTTAGATAATATTAGTCAATTAATATGTCTCAGAAGGTACTCGTAATTCAACAGTTTCCATACCAATCATTCTCTGTTCTCATTCTCTTCTCTTCGATCTTCTTAATCTTCTACCACCAGGCATTTCACTTTTTTCTGATGATACATACTACTCATATCTGTTGACATCTGTAGCACACCACAATTTGACCTAATTTTTATTTTGCCAACTAGTTAAACTTCTATCTCTTGTATATGATAATGATTAGAGAAAAGCAAGATTCTCCGATACAACACAGCATGCACCAATCCAATCACAATTTACGGGGAGGATTTGGAAGATGTAAAAACTTTTACATATTTGGGCAGCATCATTGATGAACACGGTGGATCTGATGCAGATGTGAAGGCTCACATCGGCAAAGCAAGATCAACGTATTTACAATTGAAGAACATCTAGAACTCAAAACAACTGTGAACCAACACCAAGGTCAGGATTTTCAACACAAATGTCAGGACAGTTCTACTGTATGGGGCCGAAACCTGGAGAACTACGAAAGCCATCATCCAGAAGATACAACTGTTTGTTAACAGTTGTCTACTCAAAATACTTCAGATCCGTTGACCAGACACTATCAGCAACAACCTATCGTGGGAGAGAACAAACCAGATTCCAATGGAGGAAGAAATGAGGAAGAAGCACTAGAAGTACATAGGACATACATTGAGGAAAACATGAACTGCCTCACAAGGTACACCCTCACAAGGAATCCTCAAGGCTAAATAAAGGAGAAGAGGAAAGCCAAAGAACACATTACGTCGAGAAATGGAGACAGAAATAAGAAGAATGAACAAGAATTGGATGGAATTAGAAAAGAAGGCCGTGGACAGAGTGGATTGTAGAATGCTGGTCGGCGGCCTATGCTCCATTAGGAGTAACAGGCGTAAGTAAGTAAGATTTTTTATATCAAATATTTATCGTATACTCAGAGGAACTTAACACTTCTTTTTCTTCAATGTTCATATAATAATTGCATTGTGAATTAAATCACTATTTTGTAAAATAAACAACTTAGACCTCATGGTTGGATTCATGAGTCAGTTGAAGTTAGACCACCATGAGAAGCTTGGAAGCAGTAAACAGCAGTTTCGTTGCAGTATGGGACTCGTCAACAGTGCTCATTCGCGATCCAGCTCATCGGATTAGAACCCAGAACCCATCGGTCTCGCGCGCGAACACTTAAACTATAGACCACTAAATCAGTATCTAACGGTATTAATATCTAACTTGCGCCACTGTCCATCATTGTTTTAAGTGAGTTACTATCTCACAACAGATCCGCTTGAACTTCACTGGTCACAGCTTCTCACTAGAACTCCAAGAAATACTTCTTGAATCCAGTCACTAATGAGCATATGATGATTGACAGTAATTCATAAGTATTAGTTTATACTTAATTGATCAAATTTCTTGTTAAATTTATAAGTTAGTAAATTTGCTAGTCTAAAATGTCATACATAAATAGAATGAAACATCTCTGTCAAATGGATCCTCATTTTTACAAATATTCTCTTTGTCTTATCTTATTGATGTTTTTAACAAATTCATCTTCAGAAATTCATTAAATCCTACAAATCTTGTTATCAAGATCGTGGGTGCGCATTGCTGAGGAGTCTCATTCTAGGACGAAACGACCGTTCAGTACTGTCAGGTTTTCCATGGTGATCTAGCTTCAATTGACTCATGATTTCAACTATTGAAAGATGATTATATGTTAAGAGAAATACATCTTCAAGTTAACAACTTGGAAAGCACAACCAATGATATTTGTTATACAAACTAGTGGTGAACTGAATTCAGTAGCTCAGTAGATAATGAGTTGGGCGTTTGAATTGGATAGTATTAAGTTTACATTTCATTGTCAATATCATCACTGGAATACAGGTACATCCCAATAACAAGTTTTAATGAGGATGAAAATTATATTGTAGATTCTATTGTTAGCAACTATTCAACTTTATACCAAACAAAGGATTATCGTATTAAGTTTAAATAGTCATGTAAATCATTTCAAAATATCAGATTAATGAAATATGAAACTAAATAGTATTGCTAAATAAGCATTTAATGCTAAACAGTTTGTTCATTGATGAATATATCAATAGGACTCGATACTTATCAAAGAAAGACATGGTTAGTAGTCATAACATGAAATATTAATAATCTGTAACACTACTGATACAACAAATAATGTAAGTTAAATGTTTTATCTCAGATATTAATTTGTTTCATACACATGGTTCTCATTATCGCTTTGAAAAGAACAAGAACAAAGATTCTAGCACAATAGCATGAATTCATTTTGATTTCGTCTGGTTCTCATCAGATGCTTACAACCTGTGATGTTTAAACATCATAATTACATAATGGGTTTAAATTACTTACATGAGAGGGTTTGGTTGCAAGTTATATTGAAGACACTTTAGTAGACTATAGCAAGGGTGTAAATAAAATTAATATCTATGCTTATTTAACCTCACTGTCACAATGTATAACAGAAGTTTATTGTCAGTATTATTATCACCCAGTGAAAATAACTAAATATTGTACCTAATGTAAAAGAACATTCTACAAGATTGATTGTGACAACAGTTCAAACGGCTAGAAACAAGTGATTACATAATGAATAAATATTGATGCGAATGTAGTGAGTAGAGGTCAGTTGACAAAATAAGATTATTAATTTGAAAGATAATTGAAACAATACTCGATGATGTAATAAATGCACGAAAGAGTTTAAAGAAAAAGAAAAAAAAACTTTTTTAACATGCAGCGAAGAAGTATTTGTCACCAAGACAAGGAAAGATTAATAACCATCTCCTTTTGAACACATAGGTCAGTTTTTTGACGCCTAATGGCAATGGCTTCAACAAACTTCAGAAGACTGGAGTTTGCCTGTTTACTAATCACCTTGAATGATTGCAAGGTATATATCTACCTGATGTCCTGTATCAAAGAGATGTTTAGAGTCTTTCTTTCCCTTGTTCTGAAACTATTTGACACATGTTTCTAACCGTTTGAACTGTGGTCACAATCAATCTTGTAGAATGTTCTTTTACATTAGGTACAATATTCAATCTATTGAGTTTATTTACACCCTTGTTATATTAATTTGTTTAACTGTCAATCATTCATAAAGAAAAATAGAGAAAAAATGGGAGAAATAAAAAAAAAGATACTTTAAAGACTAATATTTGAATGAAGAATATTCTTTTTAATGAATTCTCTTCAGGTTCTATAATTCATATAACCAAATTAATAATCCGAAAAATGGTCAAGTTAAAGGTAAAGTGTATCGTTTAAAGCATGTGAAATTAAGATTGTCAAATAGAATAGAATTTCAATAGTTGAGATCATGAATCAATTAAAGTTAGACCATTATGGAAAACCTGATAGCACTAGATGGCCATTTCATCCTATTGTAGAACTCCTTAACAGTGAGCATCTACGACCCCATCGTGTAGGATTCGAAACCGAAATCTATCAAAATAGAATTATTAATCTGGATAAGTGATAATGGTAGAACCTGAAGAGAATTTATGAGAAGAATATTCTTTGTTCAAATATTCATCTTTTAAGATGATATGGATCTTTAAACGAAACAAAACCAAACAAAATAATTTGCTGAATGTACATTACGATAATGTAATAAGAAGACGAATATTATCAGAACTATGTGATGATGATATATTAGCGCAATACATTTCAAACAATCTAATCACACATATACTTGTTAAGAACATTTATATATAAAAATAAAATGTCAACTAGACTGGAAATGGGGTAAGAGGAGACAAGGATAATAATAATAAGAGTAATAATAATAATAATAATAATGTGGAAACAATTTGAAACTTTGGATAATAAGCCAAGATTCCTAGGGTAGGTTTAAAGTGAGAACAAACTGTTTTTGAATATACAAAGGGAGTTTGAATTTCATATTATCAAAAAAAGAACAAGGTGCATGCTTCATCCAAAACCTAAAAGACACGGAAACGATTGTGTCACATCCCACTGTGTTTACCAATTCAAATGTGTGTGTGGCCATACATACATAGGGAGGAGCAATCGTGATCTGATAATCTTCGTTTTCTTATTACATTATCGAAACTTCATCACTTTGGATAATAAGGGTAGATTTAAGGTGTGAGCAAACTGATCTCGAATATACGAAGGGAGTGTGAATTTTCAAATGGTTAACGTTTAGTATACGCCCTTTTACACTTTTATACAAAACCACAAAAGCCGAGTTAATATCAATCTTATGATCTGTTTCGATTATATATTTGACAATAGAGAATGATGGATGTTTATCCTCTACTCTTATAGGGTCACTTGACTTTATTTGTTTCTGCAACCATTTTAGTACATGTTCACACACCCTAATTTTGAGATCACGATCACTCCTCTCTATGTATGTGTAGTCACATACATATTTGAATTGGTAAACACAGTGGGATGTGGTGTAGTCGTTTTTTTGTCTTTTAGGTTTTCGATGAAGCATGAACCTTATTGTTTCCTTGATAATGACCTTCGCTGCACAATATGTCTTGTTAATGACTGACTTAAGCCTTTGTTTCAATAAAAAGCCATTTGAATCATCTCTAAATGGTAAGGTGATGTAGACAGGCTTTTTCTCTGCCAAAGCTATAATAGGTCACTGTACCATGAATTTTCCATCTATTTATGAATTTCAGAGGATAGCCATTTTCCATTAATGTTTTGTTTAGTAACCTAACATCATCATCAATGGCGCCATTTGTACAATAATGTGTTTACCAATTTAAATATGTATGTGACCACACATACATAGAGAAGAGTGAACGTGATCTCAAAATTAGGGTGTGTGAACATGTACTAAAATGGTTGCAGAAACAAATAAAATCAAGTGACCCAATAAGAACAGACGATAAATATCCATCATCATCTATTGCTAAACATAATTGAAACAGGCCATAATATGGATCTTAACTCGGCTTTTGTGGTTTTATATAAAAGTGTAAAAGGGCGTATACTAAGGTTTATTGAAGCCTTAACCATTTAAAAATTCAAACTCAATGTATTCAGAAATACTTTGTTCACACCTTATATCTACCCTTATTATCCAAAGTGATGAAGTTTCAAATTGTTTCCACATTATTTTCTTTATTAACCCTGTCTCCTTTTACCCCATTTCCAGTCTAGTTGACCTTTTATTTCTTTATATATATAAATGTTCTAAACAAGTGTATTATGTGTGTGATCAGATTGTTCGAAATGTATTGCGCTAATATATCATCATCACATAGTTCTGATAATCTTCATCTACTTATTACTTTATCGTAATGTACATTCAATAGATGAACTGCTAAACGGAAATATGCAGAAAACCCAGTAATAACAAAGCAAACAGCTGAAACAGAAGCAATATACCAGAGCACTACGTAGTAGAATGAAGAAGCTAGCTGAAAAATGTGGTAAACCAGAGCTACCAGTTAGCAACCAACAAAGCAAAATAATCGCTGAGATTCAAGAATTGTGGAATAGGCTGGTAGAGTACGTTGGAGAAATCTTGAACAGACCAACCTCACTGGACACACTGGAAATCGAAGTAGCACACATATAAATTCCTATTGAAGTTACCCATCAACAATAGCAGAAATCAGGATGGTCATGATCTGCACCAATGTGAAATCTACAACCATCATCAAAAATGTACAGGTATTTACAAACAGCTGTACTAGAAACATACACCAGATCCTTTGACCACTTACCATCACCAACCTACTGTGGAAGAGAACAAACAGCTACAAGATGAACAGGAAATGAATTATTGTGGCTGACTGTGGACAAAACGGCATACGATAGGATTGGATACAAATTGTGAAAACCCTTAAATCGCATCACGACGCATGCTCTAACTAGAAATTTTGAAAGGACAAGGAAAGGAGTAAGACAAATGAACAAATGAACACTGGAATTGGAGACAGACAGTGAAAGGATAAACACCACTTGACAACAACTGGAAAGCAGAATACAAGAGAGAGTAGACTTGAGATTTGTAGTCGGTGGTCTATGCCTCACGAGAATCAACAGGCTTAATTAAGTAACTAGGTATATCAACAAATACAGTTTAGTACAATCCACTTGATCTGTACTTATCTTATCTATCTTCACAAATCAGTGGTGAATACATGATGCTTGAATCATGAAACCACTAATTTCGTGCAATTTCGTCCTCTGTACTGAGTGTTCCGATTTTGTAGCTCCTGTCCTCTCACTCCAGGATACCATTATCACATATTTCCGATAGGACAAACCGCTCATTTCTTTCCATACACATATTCAGAACATTGTTTGAAGACAATCAGAAATCAGACAAATCAATTCTCTCAACATTATAAACATGTTCCTCTGGTGATTGCCAACTAACAGACAAACCAGCTAAAGCAAATCAACTTGCAAACTCACCCTAACCACCCAACATCTAAATATCTCACACATGATATTTGCAAATTAATTGTTTGTTTTCTCCTGTTCATTAGTCAATTCAATCATCAAATTAAAGGTGACCAAAGTTCGTTCACTCGATCGACCAATCAAGTCTCAATATTCAACTATTCAAACCACAATCGATTTGATATAAATGAGTATCATGTTATTTGACACCACAATGTAAACATCATGGATGATTAACATTTCTATATTCATATTCAAAACTACTCATTTATTCCATCAGTAGTAGTAGTAATAATAATCATACATGAATCAATCAGCATTTCATCACTTTTACTACTTTCAATGAAATCATTTGTAAAATGTAAGCAATTTGTAGTTCTCACTTCTTTTCTTTTAGTTCATTCTTCTTTTCCATGTATGTAGCATGCATGGATCTGTATCATGCATCATTAATCCGACTGTATTCTCCCAAATACATCACCACATATCTTGATTGTTTCTTCTTAATGATCTCTTAGAATTCATTGATAAACTGAATGGATAATTAACTGTTCATGTGAATTCACTCAGTCTCTTTGAAATATTACCATAATACAGTACATGCTCTCATCTGAATGTTGTTTGATCCAAACAGCTTTCCACCATTGAACACTGTATTTAATGATTTATGTTAAGTCAATTGTGAAACATGCATAATAGATGTATTTTACTCAATATCATATTGTTAAAATACTTGTATACATAAACAATTCCAATGTTCTCATACATATATGTAATTGCCATAATGATATAATAGAATATAGTTTCATAGTGTACCATTGTTTTCGATTTTGTGAATAATTGGATGATCTTGTTGATTTCTCAAATGGTCTATGCAATGGAGATAAATTATTTGATGAGAATTCGTTAAACATGAACTTTGTGCGTATTTAGCACAAGTTGTCAGTACGTTCTTTTGTTTTATACAACACCATAACAATGCAGTTTACTTCATTCTGTAATGAATATTCATTTAAGATGGTGGTTGGAGATAGTCAACAGGTATTTGTATTGGGAAATCCATTCTCGTATTTGACTTACTTCATTCCGTTATTCACTAGTGCGATCTAAGTCGATAATTATATACGATGAATGACGATATGTATATTTCAATAGTAATCAGAAACGATCTTACTAGAGTGAGATCCTGGGCAACTAAAGACACTAGACTGCTTCTACGGGTTTTATGTATCATTGGTTCGGTCGATAATTCCCTGTTTTCTAGTTGGCGCTATCATTATGTCATATATTAATAGGGCACAACCTCACAAGTTATAACACGTTATAAAATCATTTTTGATCAATTAATTTGCTTCTATTTTTGAAGTGAAAGTGTAATGCTTTGTTCCATTCAACTTATATTTGTCACGTTTGTGTGTTTGTTTTTCGTTGCCACAATCAATACATATTCCATAGTTACTTCTACAAGACTGGCAGGATTGTAATCCTGCACTCAACTTGGGTAGTGAGCAGATAGAAGTAGTCGAATGTCCATGTATCTGGGTGGCTGCATAAGTGCTGGTGGTGGCGTGAGTGATGAGACCAATGCACGTATAATGAAAACCAGGGCGGCTTATGCCAATCTGGGCCATCTTTGACTCCGTGATGTTAGTTTGGCTGTAAACGGTCGGATCTACAACGCGTCAGTGAGAGCAGTCTTGCTCTATGCTTGTGAATCCTGGCCTCTCCGAGTTCAGGATGTTAGACGACTCTCTGTGTTCGATCATCGTTGTCTCCGAAGGATTACTGACATCCAGTGACAATACCATGTTAGTAATGCAAAGGTTCGGCATCGTGTGTTCGGGTGCAGAGACGATAATGCAATTGGTGTCACCATCTCGAAACATCGACTTTGGTGGATTGAACATCTTCACGGATGTCGTCCCAGAGAATTCCACGTCGTGCCTTGTTTGCCGACGCTAGGACTGGTTGGAAGAGCCGGAGAGGTGGTCAGTGTATGACATGGTGTCGTGGCATGAAAGAAAGCTGCATAGGGCTAGCCTGCGTTGGTCCTTCATGACTCCTTGGTTGGGGTCTGAAAGATGGTGCTACACAGTTGCTAGAGACGTTGTCAGATATGGCTCAGAATAGAAGCCAGTGGCGATTCTGCTGTAACCTTCTTTTACTTTCCTCATAAAAAGTGTTTGTAACTTCCTTAACTGAAAGATCTTTTCTGATTGCACCTTTACGTTTCCCACACTAATCTGTGGTCGTTATTGTTTTTTCTCTTGTATGCGCCTTACCCTCCATTTCTCTTCCCATTTTCATTGTTTTGTGTGGTGCATATATATTTGGTGCCCCTATTGTACCAATATTTGTGTGTCCAAATAAATTAATAAGTAAAAAATACATATTCAAATACTGCATCTCATATAAGTGTTATATTACCAAAATATGAAATGGACGGTGGCAAAGATTTTTATCTCAGATCGATGTCATTCAGAAGAACGATGAAAACTCCACGATGAAATCATCCAGCTCAGAGAATAAAACTCCATTAAAATAATTCGTATTCAATACAAAACAAAGAAAAAAACAACTAGTTATCTGTTCAATCAAATATTCTGTAATTTTTTGTTCGCCGACGTTTAGATAGAATTTAAATCTGTCCACTTGACTAGTTTCATTATCTACTCCTCTCTGTAATAGAAATAAAACACTTTAGGCAAATTGAAAATTTACAAGTTGTGTAAATAGTATAAAGAAGTTTAAGAAAGTGATATTGAATAGTTGAAATCATGAGTCAATTGGAGCTAGACCATCATGGTAAACCTGGAAACACTGGACAATCGTTCCATCCTATTATGGGACTCCTCAGCAGTGCGCATCCACGGTCCCGTACCCTCCATGCAAGATTCGAACCCAGGACCTATGGGTCACACGCGGGCGCTTAATTGTGGATGCGCACCGATGAGGAGTCCCGTGCTAGGACGAAACACCCTTCCAGTGCTTCCAGGTTTTCCATGGTGATCTAGCTTCAATTCACTCATGATTTCAACTATTGAGATTAATAAAATCTCCACAAAACCCCTTCTGATAAAGTGATATTTCTCAAAGATAGTTCAATTGTTCTTTAGTCCGACACATAACAGTTCGTTAATCTATGTTTTCGCAAGTATAATTCATCAATTATTTCGTAATATAGAGTAGGCTGGTGAAGTGAACCACAAGAACCGTATACTTTTATAATAATAATAATAATAATCTTATGTGATGCAGCAATGAACGAACTAAGATACATCGGTGCAATATCCTTAATGAATACAATGCACTAACATATGGATAGCAAGTGTGTGTGTGTGTGTAAATGGATCTCTTCAGCATTTTCAGTCAATGAATTATTATGATCACTTTAGAAATTTCTAACAAGTTATGATCAATTAACTGTGATATTCACAGAACATAACTTTAATGTTAGCTGGTTTTGTGATGTGTGCTACTTATATCCACATAAGTAGTATATAACGATGGTCAAAAATAGAATGTATTTTAGTAGAAGATCGAAAAGGAAAGAACAGGAACAGAAAGCAATTAGTATGAAAGTGTGCGAACAATGAAATCTGAGACCATGGACTGATATTTGCAAATGAAACGGTCAAGTTTGAGACAATGGATTGATATTTCACATATGATTTTCAGATTTTAGTGAGATGTTCTGTAATTTTGTGCTCAAATACAATAGATTGTCCCCACTGTTCTTGTGTTCTTGTTCACTACAGTTACAACGTGCACGTAATGGATTAGCAATGATAAAAATTCGATCAGATAGATTCAATCAAACTATCACAGACAATACATGGGAAAGTAACACTTACATGTACGAATATAAAATTAATGGAAAATAATGTCCTACACTTTGGGTTATGTATTAAGTATAAGTATTTACACAATATCTTTACTAAATTATTGAAACATATGGTGAATAGTGATAATGAGAAGCAGTGACCAGTGGATTACAACCGGGTTAGTTGTGAGATAGGAACTCACTGATGACAATGGTGGATGTGTCGCTCAATTTCGTGGATTAGTTGAAGTTAGGCATTAACATCATTGGATGTCGGCTCAGTGGTCTAGTCGTTAAGAGTTCACGCGCGAGACTGAGAGGTCCTGGGTTTGAATCCCGCGAGCAGGATCGTGGATGCGCACTGCTGGGGAGTCCCACAATAGGACAAAATTGCCGTCCAGTGCTTCCAGGTTTTCCATGGTGGTCTAGCTTCAATTGACTCATGATTTGAACTATTGAAATAATAATGATTGTGTTATATCTTAAAGAAGAGTAAATGAATGATAACAATTAAGGATTTATTCACAGATCTGATCCAGTAACTACATTGATATGAATTAATGTTCCTAATTTATACCAAATCTAGTAGTTATATTCTTCTATACTCACAGTCACTTTTGGCTTCATCTCGTATGATTTTTATGTTTTTGTTTTATGGTGTGATGAGGTTCAGTTTGGTTGTATTTAAACTATATATATATATCTGAAATATACGACTGAAAAGACAAAAGTTATTATTTATGTCCTGGACTGAACGGACTGGTCTAGTTAGATAAGAATCTACAAAACAGAGTACCAAAAAGTATTTACAGTTGATTCAAGAATGTTGGAACTGGGAGATTAGAGATTGGTTTAGCATAGGGTGGGACAGAGTCAGAGAAGTTGGTACTGTGACAAGCGGTTTTGCCATGTGATGATTGACAGGGACAACAGTCATAACAGATTGAATGTACACTTTTATGTTAATAATGGTAAGTGTACACTTCATATCCCATGACTCACCACATGTCTGTAGTTTATTGCCTGCCTATAAATATTGCGTAACGCCTGGCTAGAAATGGAGTTGGCTTCCCAGCCATCTTCCCTGCGCGTCATTTTGCTCTGTTCTATTACATTCACTTTACATACAAAATATATGTATTCAAAGGCCATTCTCGTTAATCGACTTATCTAAATTCCGCTATTGACTAATGTGATTTAAGTCGATAATTGTATACGAGGATAGGTGGTAACCAACATTCATACGATCTAAATGGAGTCAGATCCACGGGCCACAAAAATTCCACTAAAGATGCACATATTGCAATACTGTGTTTGATATTAACAACAGGCAAATTCAAACCTCTATATAGAATCAAGCAATTAGTTGTATTAAAAACGAGATAAAATATTTTGCATGGTTTTGATTCAACTGCTATGCATAAACTAAATACCTTTATGTGTCCCGTTGATCTGACTCCGATTTGAATGTACGAATGAATATGTCATGAATATAAATCTTCTATTGAACTCCGTAATTATTACACTAGTTTAATCCGATTTGTGCGACGGCAGTAATAAGAAGTTAAATAAGTGTTGAGTTGGATTAAATAATTTCAGGTACTCATTTATCATCCAGATAGAAGTTAATATCTAGAAGAGAGGAATTGAAGCAGAGTGGAGAGCAGTGGGGCTGAGGAGGCCAGTATTCCGAGTCAATTTGATAAGGTGTGACTCAATAGACGAATAATCCACAATTTCGAGATGCAGCTCAATACCAACAAATCAATTGGTCTGTCCGGAAACTAGAATTATCCATATGGGCTTGAAATAGTACTAAACACTACAACCCGATCACCTAATTGTAATGAACACAAACAAAGTAATCTAATAACTCCATAACCGTAACAGAGAAGCGATGGACTGATATAAATAGGTATTTCGCAAATAAAGTTGACTTCTTCCTTCCTATTGAGTACATTGCTCTCTTTGTTGAACATTCGATTAGTTTACACGTTGAAAAACCTCATCAAACATGATATGTGTCGACATAAGTTCGAGCATTGCCTATTCATCTGCATATCATTCACAGCATGATAAAATGCTGTGTGATTTACCGAATCATTTGCTCAAATGAATATTCAATGTAGACATGCTTCTGTTGGGACGGCCGTCAGAAAGCGCAACGAAGCCATCAATGCCTCTGAAGAAACCGATCAGATTCTGTCTAGTCACAGCTCGATAGAACTTTTAGAATATCAAAGTGACACGCTGTGTTCGGACAACTGTATAAACTTCCTATTTGAGGACATTGTGGATAATGAAGATGTTACAGCCCTGAACCGAAAACTACAAATACAGGAGTGAGACAGAAATGGACAGGCACTACTGAGTTATGAAGTGTGAAATCGTTGAATTGAAGACCAATGAGTCGACACTAAATTCCTATCAGTGTGGTCTGAATGTTCTTAGTCAAGTATCTGTTCATTTGTTTGCGTGCATTTGTGAGAACTCCCAAGTCGGAGAGAAACATCTATTTCTATGTGTCTGGTATTCCAATCAATATCAGTGCATGACTGAAATCATCCTTGACTTAATGTTCTCTCTATCAACCACCTTACTAGACATATCTTCATTCATTTACAAATGAGATCATTCATTTTTGTAAACAATACTTGATTGTTTAAATTTGTAAGCAATAAATATTCATTTTCTCAACTGTTTACGGAAATGAACTGGGAAAATATTCGACAATGCGCTTTAACTATCCAATGCTCATATTACATTGATATGGAGATAAATTAAGTGCATAACATCATGCAAATGAACATTTCACAATTGACTGACCACTGGGTGGTGATCAATTTAATGTATGGCAGGTCCTTCTATCGATCAAGTTGCAATGTGGAAACTAGTTTAGGTGACTGGACATTGTGTGCACTATGTTGAGATAAGATGGTGGTTGGAGGTGGTCAACAGGAAACTCTGAACCAGAGATGTTCTCACACTGGACTATCTCTGACTGTGTAGTTGGGTGACACGGGATCGAATAAATTAAGGAGCACCAGTTCCCTCAAGATTACAGGTGCACCTTGCTGTCGAGTGCCAAATAGCACGAAACACGGGTGCAGGGTTTCCTGTTGACTACCTCCAACCACCATCTTAAATGAATATTCATTACAGAATGAAGTAAACTGCATTGTTATGGTGTTGTATAAAACAAAAGAACGTACTGACAACTTGTGCTAAATACACACAAAGTTCATGTTTAACGAATTCTCATTAAATAATTTATCTTGATTGAATAAAATACAGTAGAGTTTGAACAAATATGATACTAATACTAACTAATTACAAGATCTAAGTAAAAAGACATTAGTAGTATTACTATTCGTCGTAGTGGTAGTAGTAATATTATTAGTAATATTAGCTGTAATGGTAGTAGTAGTAGTATCAGTAGTGGTAGTAGTAGCAGTAGAAGTAAAAAATAGTGTAGTGCGTGACAACACCAATTGGGAAAACAAAATGTATTTTAATACAACAATACAGAATGTCTTGTCGAAACATGAGAACCACATAGTGAAATCTTCATTCGCTAAATGTCCATCAATTGTCTAACACTTCCTTGTTCCTTCGTTTCCATAAAAATCGCTCTCTGTTAACGTTCTCTTCTCTTCGATCTTCTCAACATTCTGCCATCAGGCACTCCACATTCGATTGGTGATACATACGCCACATATCTTTCGAAATCAGTAGCACATAACAAAGCTACTACGATGAATTGTTCTAGTATAGACCATTTGAGAAATCAACAAGATCATCCAATTATTCACAAAATCGAAAACAATGGTACACTATGAAACTATATTCTATTATATCATTATGGCAATTACATATATGTATGAGAACATTGGAATTGTTTATGTATACAAGTATTTTAACAATATGATATTGAGTAAAATACATCTATTATGCATGTTTCACAATTGACTTAACATAAATCATTAAATACAGTGTTCAATGGTGGAAAGCTGTTTGGATCAAACAACATTCAGATGAGAGCATGTACTGTATTATGGTAATATTTCAAAGAGACTGAGTGAATTCACATGAACAGTTAATTATCCATTCAGTTTATCAATGAATTCTAAGAGATCATTAAGAAGAAACAATCAAGATATGTGGTGATGTATTTGGGAGAATACAGTCGGATTAATGATGCATGATACAGATCCATGCATGCTACATACATGGAAAAGAAGAATGAACTAAAAGAAAAGAAGTGAGAACTACAAATTGCTTACATTTTACAAATGATTTCATTGAAAGTAGTAAAAGTGATGAAATGCTGATTGATTCATGTATGATTATTATTATTACTACTACGACTCTCTGTGTTTGATCATCGTTGTCTCCGAAGGATTACTGACATCCAGTGGCAATACCATGTTAGTAATGCAAAGGTTCGGCATCATGTGTTCGGGTACAGACACGATAATTCATTCATATATTACTGCTTCTACTACAACAACTACTACTGATGGAATAAATGAGTAGTTTTGAATATGAATATAGAAATGTTAATCATCCATGATGTTTACATTGTGGTGTCAAATAACATGATACTCATTTATATCAAATCGATTGTGGTTTGAATAGTTGAATATTGAGACTTGATTGGTCGATCGAGTGAACGAACTTTGGTCACCTTTAATTTGATGATTGAATTGACTAATGAACAGGAGAAAACAAACAATTAATTTGCAAATATCATGTGTGAGATATTTAGATGTTGGATGGTTAGGGTGAGTTTGCAAGTTGATTTGCTTTAGCTGGTTTGTCTGCTAGTTGGCAATCACCAGAGGAACATGTTTATAATGTTGAGAGAATTGATTTGTCTGATTTCTGATTGTCTTCAAACAATGTTCTGAATATGTGTATGGAAAGAAATGAGCGGTTTGTCCTATCGGAAATATGTGATAATGGTATCCTGGAGTGAGAGGACAGGAGCTACAAAATCGGAACACTCAGTACAGAGGACGAAATTGCACGAAATTAGTGGTTTCATGATTCAAGCATCATGTATTCACCACTGATTTGTGAAGATAGATAAGATAAGTACAGATCAAGTGGATTGTACTAAACTGTATTTGTTGATATACCTAGTTACTTAATTAAGCCTGTTGATTCTCGTGAGGTATAGACCACCGACTACAAATCTCAAGTCTACTCTCTCTTGTATTCTGCTTTCCAGTTGTTGTCAAGTGGTGTTTATCCTTTCACTGTCTGTCTCCAATTCCAGTGTTCATTTGTTCATTCGTCTTACTCCTTTCCTTTTCACCTAAAAATTTCTAGTTAGAGCATGTCTTGTGATGCGATTTAAGGATTTCCACAACGTTTATCCTATGCATTCCTACCCTATTATAAGCCATCCTATCCACATTCAGACACTTCACCTCATTTCCTGTTCATCTGGAAGCTGTTTGTTTTCTTTTAGAGAAGATTGTTTGTGATGTTATATGGTCAACGGATCTGGAGTATCTTGCTCAGATAGCTGTTTGTAAATACCTGTACACTTCCGATTATGGTTGCAGACCTCACATTTGTTCAGATCTCCTTTCTTTGGTATTTTCATGAGATGTCCTTATTTCCAGTTCATCGGCACTTTTTCTTCCTCCCAAATTTTCGTCAATAGAACATGGAGCATATTGCAGTTACTTCTATGTCTGACTTCAGAGATTCAGCTGGTATATTGTCAGGTCCTGTTGCCATCCCGCCATTGGTTTGTCAGACGGCCATCCTGATTTCATCGACCGTTGTTGGAGTAACATCTATAAGAAATTCTGTGTATGCTGCTTCGATGTTCGTTGGATTTACCCATTTGTTCCTCTGGTCGTGAATCTCGCTGATTAGCTTGTCTTCTTTTTCCCTGTATGGTCTGTCTGGTTTACCATATTTCCCTACCAGTTTATTCGATGTGTCATATAGCTGTCTTGCATTTTTTTCTCTTGCAGCTGTTTTGCTCTCGTTGCTAACCCTTTCATATATTTCTACTTGTTGGCTTTAATACCTCCTTCACTTGCTTGTTTGCTTCGGTGTATTCGGCTTGTGCCTTGACTGTCTCTGTTCTTGTTAGACTGTTGTTAATTGCTGTCTTCTTTTTCTTTCTTATTTGAATCTTGCCCACCGTTTGCACAGAGATCTATTTCTTGTGATGATGCTTCTGGAAGCCCAGCACTTCCTGGACGTTGGAGTTAGTGTTTGTTTATACCTTCCCAGTTGTCCTCCATAGTAGTTTCTTTTACTTTCAGTAGATCCTGTACGGATTAAAAACTGTTGTTGAGAGTTCTGTTGAATTCGTCGAGTTTGTCGGTATGTCGAAGGAAGACCGTATTGAACCCTTGTAATGCAGTTTCTATAGTAATTCAATGCTCCTCTAGCCTCAGCTTTATCATGGCAAACACCATATAATGGCGATCGGAAGCTTTGTCATATGACGAGGGCCACTTCTCGGAAACAATCTTGATGTATTCGAGCACCAATTCACCATTGACCGAAATACCATCAACGAGAAACCACAATTCACGAATAACTGAATAAGAATTAAATTACAAAAGAAACGATAATTCATAAATTAGAGTATACTCCAACAAAACTATCAACAATGTATACAAGTTGTTGTTATGTGGTCAAATAAATTGACTTATTCAATTGAATAATCATAAAAATACTTAGTGTGAATTGTATATTGAAAAGTCAAGAATGTGATATTGAAATGTGGTTCTAATCGCCTACACAATTAGCGATGATCTTCTTGACATAGATATTTGTGCTTGGAAATTAGTTAATAAGACACAAAGTTGGTTGAACTTCATTCTTTATTTAATGTTAATTCAAGGGTAGGTGATTTATGGAATTAATTAAAATGAAGTGAGAATATGCAACATAGAGAGAATGTAGATATGAAATTAGATGGTTTAGAGTGAGGAGGAAGAGAAGAAGAAGAAGAAGTAGTAGTAGTAGAAGAAGAAGAAGAAGAAGATAAACATACAAAGACTCATTGGCTAAATGGATAATGCGATGAAGTGATTGAAACGACCAGTGGTGGGTTCACGTTCCACAATCAACTCCAACACTGGGATGCATGTACATGCAGCTGATCAATCACAAATAGGACGAAACACGATTCCTGAATTCCACTGTTAGACATCATCCATCTTTGTGTGATAATGTATGTGAATGAAGTCAATATTGAGGCAATCTGCATACGATACACATATGCTGTTAACAACGATGGGAAGATACAAGCAAACAATACCAATTGAATTCAACTTATTATTTGTCTAAAATTTAGAACAGCAATACAGAAATTTTTCATTTTCATATTTGTTGTAATTCAATTAGTCCTAACGAAATTCGTAACTAAATTTACACACTGATTATTATGAAAAGTGAGTTTTGTGGATATTATAGTAATGTCAATAGTTTTGATCATGTGTTAATTGAAGCAAGACTGTCATGGAATATCTGAAAGTAGTGGATGGCCATTTTGTCTTACTGTGGGACTCCTCAACAGTGCGTATTGTTGAGTTGGCTTTCGGAGAACTTCAACGTAGCTCTCAGAGGCCCAAAAGGAGCCGAAGTGTCCAAGGCAATCAGAGCATGATGGAGCATTCTAGATTTCCAACGTGGCGTGCTACTATTGGTCAGTAGCATAATACGTCGTTAACGGATTGGCCGAAATATGATGTTGATTTAACAAACGATAACAACTATAAATACTCATGTTTTCTGTACAAAAATGAACCTTGGAGTAAAGTGTTTCTCTCATACTTTGCGTTGTAGCGTGCGAGTCATCAGAATAGATTAGGAACGAATATAGCGTCCAATCAGCAAGACTTAACATGTATCCACGATGTCGTCTCGCGCGAGACTGATAATCATTGTAAATCTTGTATAAGATAATCCGAAATCTATGAAAATGAATACACATCTACAATATTATATCACATTGATGACAAGGGTGGATGTGAGAGAGAGAGAGTGTGTGTGTGTACAATAGATTAAAATCAGTTAAATTCCACACTCCAAAGTCACTTTTCTACTTATTTCATAACACCTTAAACAAAGTAATAACGGTATGTTCAATTCCTATTTCTCAATCTCTATTTAAGAACATCGATAAGAAGTGTTTATATAATCGTTTTCGTTGCTTGTTCATTGTCAAATCAGTCAGTGATAAATCATGTACAATCTGGCACAAATATACATCAAACAGCAATTCTCAAACGTTGTATCAGCGCAAACAAAGAAAAGAAGGAAAAGTAACGAGTATTGTGTAGTATTCGTTCAATGAATTCATTATTTCATTGATATATAAAGTGATGGTTGGGATATTTGACCGGAAACATGCAACTATATATATAGATAAATCCTTGACATTTGAATGGTTCTCTTCCATGTGTAGTTACACAATTAAATTAAATTAAGCTCCATAGATTACTGATTTCCGTCAATAATAAAAATTCAACTCTTTGATTCTATTTTATATAAAGTTTATGAACAAATAGAATTCGGTAAACTGATTCAATGATAATTTTATTGTCCCCAAATGCCCAGATACGGCCGAGAATGGGGAGAATCAGCCCTCCCACTCGAAATGCTCTCACATTATCACATGCATATGCAGAGGCTAATTTCCTCCATATATGACTCCAATAAATAGTATCCCGTTAACACAGTATTTAATTCACGCTAAATCTCCTAGTAGAATTATGGATTTATTTGAGATCATTCAAAAGACTGAACATCAGTTACAGAGATAGTGTGCTGTTAAGGACTGGTAAAATACGCAGGCGTACAGGAAGCAAGCACACAGAGAAACCAAGACTGTGTGTGTGTGTATGTGTAAGTGTTAAAAATCCATATATATTAATCAATGTTAATCAGGTATGGATGAATTATTGATTGTCTGTGTATTACAACCAATGGGAGAATAGATCAAAGATTGATGTGCAGAAATGTGCTCAATCAGACTCATACAGAAATTGACATAGTGGATTAAGTGTCTAAATTACAATGAGTAGACAAATAATATAGTAGTGGAATGAGCTTACTACACATACAATCATTGTCAGTTCTACTCACTGCATTCTCGAGGTATGGGTTTTGTTTACGAATTGAGAGGACGAAAAGTGAATGTCCGACTCTTTAACCGGGTTGATGGATATGAAGAGTCCACCTGGGGGAGTTGAAAAACACTGATTTCAAACCAATGGTGAATATGAGCTCCAGTATCCTGAGTGAACAAATGGCGTATGAACCTATTGTTGGCCACCGGCTACCATGGGACTGCATCACCCTAAAGTTGCTCCATCGTCTTGTGTATTAGACCCTTAGGTCGAATGTTGCCGGTGTGGTCCCCTAAGAAAATCACCTGCTTTGGTTTGGGTACCTGGACAATATTCCACACCTCACACATATCGAATGATTTGTGTGGCGCATATCTATTTGGTGCGCCTTCGTACCAATATTTATGTATTTAAGTAAATAAACTTCGATTTGATTCGATTAAATGTATGCAAATGAAGTTTTTACACATTCTATCTCTAATTCGATTAAAATCAAAGTAAACATAGACTTATCCACAAGTGGTTTTTCATAACAAAAACCAACTGTTTGTAGAGTTATACCATTTTTAAATCAAAATGACGATGGATTAAATATTCTAGAAGCAAAAGAAAAACGAACGTAGACTTATCGTCACATTTGGAATAGTTTTTTTAGGTTACTGTAACTTGATTCTCAAGGTAACTGATTGTATTATTCAGTAACGTTAGATGCAGAGATTTACTTGACCTAAATAGATTGATTGATCTGGAAAAGTCAAGCCTATTAAACAAATTCCAAAGTATCTTAACCAAAGAAAAAAAAACAACATTGTACTGTAGTCAATCATTTGTTGTTGTAGTTACTTAGGCGAAACGTGGTCTAATTGTAGATCGGTAGGGTTTCACGATCATCACTTATGATGAATAGAAAAGATTGGGTGTTCCACAGAATGAATGTAAATCCTATTCCCATTGACTTTATACATTGAAACCAAGTGCTCACCTACAGTGTCTGATTAAGAATGAAATATCGCTGTAACAGAGAAACTAAACATAGGGGTGGCTGTTTTATATATGTATTGGATTGCCATATAACTAATAAAGTTGAAAACAGTGCCTTGATTAGTTTACCTGAATCAGTGTGGATATCAGCAACACTCCGAGTCATAATAGTTTACATGATTAGGGGAAATGTCTGTGATCATTTTCACTTGGACATTGTATTCATTTGTTTCATCCATTTCACAAGAAATTCACCTATGACACTATGCTTCATTCAATAAAGCTAACAAAACAATCGGCTACTAAATTGATATGTTTATTTTCTTAATCTCATACTTTGCATTCTATTTGAATTAACTAAGTAGTAGATGATCATATCAGTTCTACTGTATGGAGCTGAAACTTGGAGAACTACAACAACCACAATCAAGAAAGTACAAGTATTTATAAATAGCTGTCTACGCAAGATACTCAACATCCATTGGCCGGATACCATCAGCAATAGCCTACTGTGGGAGAGAACAAACCAACTTCCAGTCGAAGAAGAAATTAGGAAAAGATGATGGAAATGGATAGGACATAGATTACGCAAATCGTCAAACTGCATCACGAGGCAAGCCCTAACTTGGAATCCTGAAGGGAAGCGAAAAAGAGGAAGGCCAAAGAACACATTGCGTCGGATTATAGAAGCAGATATGAAAAGGATGAATTACAACTGGACGGAGCTCGAAAGGATTGCTCAGGACAGGGTTGGATGGAGAATGCTGGTGAGCGGCCTATGCTCCTTCACGAGGAGTAACAGGCGTAAGTAAGTAAGTAAGTAAGATGATCATATGCAATGAATGCTTATTCTCCCAACACATTCTCTATTTATGACCTAGTGTATGAATAGATATTGTTGCTGAATTGTTTAGTTAATCTTAATGGTGTTATTTATGAATGTTTGATGAAAGTAGAGCAATATGATCATAGTTTAGAAATCGATTAAGTTAGTTACCGTAGTTCAACACCATACTGTACTACTCATGAAGTATATTAAGATGATATAGTGAAGTTATTAAAACGAAACATCATCACTGGAAAATAAAGTTTATTTTCTTTCAATGTATAGCATGATTCATATATATACAGGTATCTATATTTTCAAATTTGGTTAACCAATTCCGAATCCGTAACGTTTCTCATCGACCGCTCCACCTCGAACTGTAAAAGAAACAAAACACTTGGACTCATTCAACTGATAAATGATGTAAAATACTACAAAAGTGTCTTTGTAATCTGTCATATAAGAAGTAAATTTATTTGTTCACTAGAATCTCAGTTATATTCCCTTCAAACTCCTCATATCAAACTAATGTGTTTTACAATATGTTCTTTTTCTTTCCATGAATCTACAAAATCCCCCAACTAACCCTTTGAACATGACAACAATGACAAACATTTACCATTTACAATACTGTTCAATGCAATGAATGTAAAGTTCATGAGTCAGGAGTGATTAAGTTCCAATACATCAATGTAAGATGTCCATTATACCACAAATTCTGAATAGCTCTCTATTGCCTAATTAATAATTTCATCGATCGGAATATATGTACTGTACACAATGTACAGGATATCATGTTGTCTTTGAGAAGAATGGAGACTAGAAATTTATCTAAGTATTTCTGTCGAATAAAATGTTTAGTGTAATGATATGTTACATACGTTACATAACATATAACCAGTTCGATAAACTAGTTATAAATGTGAACAACTATTGAAAGTTAAGATTTTGCATAATATCCTATATACAGTAGATGATCTAGGTGCTACATTGTACAATGTCGTAGATGCGCACTACTGAGTAGTCCCATTCTAAGACGAAACGTCCGTCCAGTGCTTACAGGTTCCCCACGATAGTCTAGATTCAATTGACTCATGATATCAATTGTTGAAATAACTACAATCTACACAAAACCCCTTCTGATACATATATACATATAACATTATTAGTCAATAAATGTATCCATGAGAACAGAACAAAACAAAACAAAATAAAACAACCCGGCTACACTTATGTATAACAACATGAAATGAATGAAATACTATCGCTTACCATTATTATTTACTAAGATAATGATGACTGATGTCAATAAAACAACTTGCTTCAAGTAATTCATAACATTACCAACTATGTTGATCTATTAAAATATCATAATATTTAAGCATAACTTACAGAATTCATTCTCATTTCTTTCTTACTCTGAATGAATATTGGCAAAGTCATTTGTACTAAGGCTTAAACAGTTCTTATTTCATTTCATTCACATGATCGCCTACATAAAATAAAACTATCCGTTTCATATAATAAATAATATGATTGGTGACATGATATTGATGTGTTGAATATTAATATTGATATTCAAAGTTTCATTAGATGAATGAAACGTTTGGTACTTCTGAAACTAATCAACATATGCTGACTAGTGACTGGCTTCAAGAGATATATCCTGGAGTTCTAGTGAGAAGCAGTGACTAGTGTAGTTCAGCCGAGTCAGTTGTGAGGTATTAACTCACTGATAACGATGTTGGATATGTCGCTCGATTTCGTGAATTAGTTGAAGTTAGACATTAACACCGTTGGATAGCGGCCAGTTCAGTGGCCTAGTTGGTTAAGCGCCTGGCGCGATACTGATAGATCCTGGGTATGGATACCGCGAGTGGGGGGTCGTGGATGCACACTGCTGAGAAGTTCCATGCTAGGATTACATATCCTCATTATTATCAACTTTAGTTTCATTGTCATAGACAATACTTTGTTGTATCGATTTTCAGTGATTCTTAAGTTGAAGCAGCTTTGTATTATAAAATCTTTAATCATATATCCAAATGATCAGTATTTCCCATTCTCATTAACATCGACTACAATAAATTAATTTATTGTATACGATATCTTATTTATCCTATTTGTTAATTAAAGAGATAGAAGCTACATCAAGACAAGAGGAGAAAGTTTCAGTAATCATAAGGAAGTCAATAAGATGAACTGTTTGTTTTCTTCTGAACTCCTTTACATACGTGAATGAATATTTATCATTAGATGTATCCCTTTAAGAATTACTTTAAGATGACTTTGATGAACTGGTTTAATACTAGAAACTTGAACAACACATATTCGACTATCTGTTTCAAATTCTCTCGATGTGCTTATAGCTTTGTGATCTGTGTTATTTGCCAATAAACTGTAGTTGCCACTTCTTATTGACTGATGATTTTACACCCAGTTGAGATTTATATAATAACGGTGACAAAGGTGATTGATTAAGGAAGACAAGTCACTACAACATTATTATCAAAGATTTACAATGGTTGATTATGATTAATGTCCAATTACAACAAATATGAAAATGAAAAATTTCTGTATTGCTGTTCTAAATTTTAGACAAATAATAAGTTGAATTCAATTGGTATTGTTTGCTTGTATCTTCCCATCGTTGTTAACAGCATATGTGTATCGTATGCAGATTGCCTCAATATTGACTTCATTCACATACATTATCACACAAAGATGGATGATGTCTAACAGTGGAATTCAGGAATCGTGTTTCGTCCTATTTGTGATTGATCAGCTGCATGTACATGCATCCCAGTGTTGGTGTTGATTGTGGAATGTGAACCCACCACTGGTCGTTTCAATAGCTTCATCGCATCACCCATTTAGCTACTGAGTCTTTGTATGTTTATCTTCTTCTTCTTCTTCTTCTACTACTACTACTTCTTCTTCTTCTTCTCTTCCTCCTCACTCTAAACCATCTAATTTCATATCTACATTCTCTCTATGTTGCATATTCTCACTTCATTTTAATTAATTCCATAAATCACCTACCCTTGAATTAACATTAAATAAAGAATGAAGTTCAACCAACTTTGTGTCTTATTAACTAATTTCCAAGCACAAATATCTATGTCAAGAAGATCATCGCTAATTGTGTAGGCGATTAGAACCACATTTCAATATCACATTCTTGACTTTTCAATATACAATTCACACTAAGTATTTTTATGATTATTCAATTGAATAAGTCAATTTATTTGACCACATAACAACAACTTGTATACATTGTTGATAGTTTTGTTGGAGTATACTCTAATTTATGAATTATCGTTTGTTTTGTAATTTAATTCTTATTCAGTTATTCGTGAATTGTGGTTTCTCGTTGATGGTATTTCGGTCAATGGTGAATTGGTGCTCGAATACATCAAGATTGTTTCCGAGAAGTGGCCCTCGTCATATGACAAAGCTTCCGATCGCCATTATATGGTGTTTGCCATGATAAAGCTGAGGCTAGAGGAGCATTGAATTACTATAGAAACTGCATTACAAGGGTTCAATACGGTCTTCCTTCGACATACCGACAAACTCGACGAATTCAACAGAACTCTCAACAACAGTTTTTAATCCGTACAGGATCTACTGAAAGTAAAAGAAACTACTATGGAGGACAACTGGGAAGGTATAAACAAACACTAACTCCAACGTCCAGGAAGTGCTGGGCTTCCAGAAGCATCATCACAAGAAATAGATCTCTGTGCAAACGGTGGGCAAGATTCAAATAAGAAAGAAAAAGAAGACAGCAATTAACAACAGTCTAACAAGAACAGAGACAGTCAAGGCACAAGCCGAATACACCGAAGCAAACAAGCAAGTGAAGGAGGTATTAAAGCCAACAAGTAGAAATATATGAAAGGGTTAGCAACGAGAGCAAAACAGCTGCAAGAGAAAAAAATGCAAGACAGCTATATGACACATCGAATAAACTGGTAGGGAAATATGGTAAACCAGACAGACCATACAGGGAAAAAGAAGACAAGCTAATCAGCGAGATTCACGACCAGAGGAACAAATGGGTAAATCCAACGAACATCGAAGCAGCATACACAGAATTTCTTATAGATGTTACTCCAACAACGGTCGATGAAATCAGGATGGCCGTCTGACAAACCAATGGCGGGATGGCAACAGGACCTGACAATATACCAGCTGAATCTCTGAAGTCAGACATAGAAGTAACTGCAATATGCTCCATGTTCTATTGACGAAAATTTGGGAGGAAGAAAAAGTGCCGATGAACTGGAAATAAGGACATCTCATGAAAATACCAAAGAAAGGAGATCTGAACAAATGTGAGGTCTGCAACCATAATCGGAAGTGTACAGGTATTTACAAACAGCTATCTGAGCAAGATACTCCAGATCCGTTGACCATATAACATCACAAACAATCTTCTCTAAAAGAAAACAAACAGCTTCCAGATGAACAGGAAATGAGGTGAAGTGTCTGAATGTGGATAGGATGGCTTATAATAGGGTAGGAATGCATAGGATAAACGTTGTGGAAATCCTTAAATCGCATCACAAGACATGCTCTAACTAGAAATTTTTAGGTGAAAAGGAAAGGAGTAAGACGAATGAACAAATGAACACTGGAATTGGAGACAGACAGTGAAAGGATAAACACCACTTGACAACAACTGGAAAGCAGAATACAAGAGAGAGTAGACTTGAGATTTGTAGTCGGTGGTCTATACCTCACGAGAATCAACAGGCTTAATTAAGTAACTAGGTATATCAACAAATACAGTTTAGTACAATCCACTTGATCTGTACTTATCTTATCTATCTTCACAAATCAGTGGTGAATACATGATGCTTGAATCATGAAACCACTAATTTCGTGCAATTTCGTCCTCTGTACTGAGTGTTCCGATTTTGTAGCTCCTGTCCTCTCACTCCAGGATACCATTATCACATATTTCCGATAGGACAAACCGCTCATTTCTTTCCATACACATATTCAGAACATTGTTTGAAGACAATCAGAAATCAGACAAATCAATTCTCTCAACATTATAAACATGTTCCTCTGGTGATTGCCAACTAGCAGACAAACCAGCTAAAGCAAATCAACTTGCAAACTCACCCTAACCATCCAACATCTAAATATCTCACACATGATATTTGCAAATTAATTGTTTGTTTTCTCCTGTTCATTAGTCAATTCAATCATCAAATTAAAGGTGACCAAAGTTCGTTCACTCGATCGACCAATCAAGTCTCAATATTCAACTATTCAAACCACAATCGATTTGATATAAATGAGTATCATGTTATTTGACACCACAATGTAAACATCATGGATGATTAACATTTCTATATTCATATTCAAAACTACTCATTTATTCCATCAGTAGTAGTTGTTGTAGTAGAAGCAGTAATATATGAATGAATTATCGTGTCTGTACCCGAACACATGATGCCGAACCTTTGCATTACTAACATGGTATTGCCACTGGATGTCAGTAATCCTTCGGAGACAACGATGATCAAACACAGAGAGTCGTAGTAGTAATAATAATAATCATACATGAATCAATCAGCATTTCATCACTTTTACTACTTTCAATGAAATCATTTGTAAAATGTAAGCAATTTGTAGTTCTCACTTCTTTTCTTTTAGTTCATTCTTCTTTTCCATGTATGTAGCATGCATGGATCTGTATCATGCATCATTAATCCGACTGTATTCTCCCAAATACATCACCACATATCTTGATTGTTTCTTCTTAATGATCTCTTAGAATTCATTGATAAACTGAATGGATAATTAACTGTTCATGTGAATTCACTCAGTCTCTTTGAAATATTACCATAATACAGTACATGCTCTCATCTGAATGTTGTTTGATCCAAACAGCTTTCCACCATTGAACACTGTATTTAATGATTTATGTTAAGTCAATTGTGAAACATGCATAATAGATGTATTTTACTCAATATCATATTGTTAAAATACTTGTATACATAAACAATTCCAATGTTCTCATACATATATGTAATTGCCATAATGATATAATAGAATATAGTTTCATAGTGTACCATTGTTTTCGATTTTGTGAATAATTGGATGATCTTGTTGATTTCTCAAATGGTCTATGCAATGGAGATAAATTATGTGATGAGAATTCGTTAAACATGAACTTTGTGCGTATTTAGCACAAGTTGTCAGTACGTTCTTTTGTTTTATACAACACCATAACAATGCAGTTTACTTCATTCTGTAATGAATATTCATTTAAGATGGTGGTTGGAGATAGTCAACAGGTATTTGTATTGGGAAATCCATTCTCGTATTTGACTTACTTCATTCCGTTATTCACTAGTGCGATCTAAGTCGATAATTATATACGATGAATGACGATATGTATATTTCAATAGTAATCAGAAACGATCTTACTAGAGTGAGATCCTGGGCAACTAAAGACACTAGACTGCTTCTACGGGTTTTATGTATCATTGGTTCGGTCGATAATTCCCTGTTTTCTAGTTGGCGCTATCATTATGTCATATATTAATAGGGCACAACCTCACAAGTTATAACACGTTATAAAATCATTTTTGATCAATTAATTTGCTTCTATTTTTGAAGTGAAAGTGTAATGCTTTGTTCCATTCAACTTATATTTGTCACGTTTGTGTGTTTGTTTTTCGTTGCCACAATCAATACATATTCCATAGTTACTTCTACAAGACTGGCAGGATTGTAATCCTGCACTCAACTTGGGTAGTGAGCAGATAGAAGTAGTCGAATGTCCATGTATCTGGGTGGCTGCATAAGTGCTGGTGGTGGCGTGAGTGATGAGACCAATGCACGTATAATGAAAACCAGGGCGGCTTATGCCAATCTGGGCCATCTTTGACTCCGTGATGTTAGTTTGGCTGTAAACGGTCGGATCTACAACGCGTCAGTGAGAGCAGTCTTGCTCTATGCTTGTGAATCCTGGCCTCTCCGAGTTCAGGATGTTAGACGACTCTCTGTGTTCGATCATCGTTGTCTCCGAAGGATTACTGACATCCAGTGACAATACCATGTTAGTAATGCAAAGGTTCGGCATCGTGTGTTCGGGTGCAGAGACGATAATGCAATTGGTGTCACCATCTCGAAACATCGACTTTGGTGGATTGAACATCTTCCACGGATGTCGTCCCAGAGAATTCCACGTCGTGCCTTGTTTGCCGACGCTAGGACTGGTTGGAAGAGCCGGAGAGGTGGTCAGTGTATGACATGGTGTCGTGGTATGAAAGAAAGATGCATAGGGCTAGCCTGCGTTGGTCCTTCATGACTCCTTGGTTGGGGTCTGAAAGATGGTGCTACACAGTTGCTAGAGACGTTGTCAGATATGGCTCAGAATAGAAGCCAGTGGCGATTCTGCTGTAACCTTCTTTTACTTTCCTCATAAAAAGTGTTTGTAACTTCCTTAACTGAAAGATCTTTTCTGATTGCACCTTTACGTTTCCCACACTAATCTGTGGTCGTTATTGTTTTTTCTCTTGTATGCGCCTTACCCTCCATTTCTCTTCCCATTTTCATTGTTTTGTGTGGTGCATATATATTTGGTGCCCCTATTGTACCAATATTTGTGTGTCCAAATAAATTAATAAGTAAAAAATACATATTCAAATACTGCATCTCATATAAGTGTTATATTACCAAAATATGAAATGGACGGTGGCAAAGATTTTTATCTCAGATCGATGTCATTCAGAAGAACGATGAAAACTCCACGATGAAATCATCCAGCTCAGAGAATAAAACTCCATTAAAATAATTCGTATTCAATACAAAACAAAGAAAAAAACAACTAGTTATCTGTTCAATCAAATATTCTGTAATTTTTTGTTCGCCGACGTTTAGATAGAATTTAAATCTGTCCACTTGACTAGTTTCATTATCTACTCCTCTCTGTAATAGAAATAAAACACTTTAGGCAAATTGAAAATTTACAAGTTGTGTAAATAGTATAAAGAAGTTTAAGAAAGTGATATTGAATAGTTGAAATCATGAGTCAATTGGAGCTAGACCATCATGGTAAACCTGGAAACACTGGACAATCGTTCCATCCTATTATGGGACTCCTCAGCAGTGCGCATCCACGGTCCCGTACCCTCCATGCAAGATTCGAACCCAGGACCTATGGGTCACACGCGGGCGCTTAATTGTGGATGCGCACCGATGAGGAGTCCCGTGCTAGGACGAAACACCCTTCCAGTGCTTCCAGGTTTTCCATGGTGATCTAGCTTCAATTCACTCATGATTTCAACTATTGAGATTAATAAAATCTCCACAAAACCCCTTCTGATAAAGTGATATTTCTCAAAGATAGTTCAATTGTTCTTTAGTCCGACACATAACAGTTCGTTAATCTATGTTTTCGCAAGTATAATTCATCAATTATTTCGTAATATAGAGTAGGCTGGTGAAGTGAACCACAAGAACCGTATACTTTTATAATAATAATAATAATAATCTTATGTGATGCAGCAATGAACGAACTAAGATACATCGGTGCAATATCCTTAATGAATACAATGCACTAACATATGGATAGCAAGTGTGTGTGTGTGTGTAAATGGATCTCTTCAGCATTTTCAGTCAATGAATTATTATGATCACTTTAGAAATTTCTAACAAGTTATGATCAATTAACTGTGATATTCACAGAACATAACTTTAATGTTAGCTGGTTTTGTGATGTGTGCTACTTATATCCACATAAGTAGTATATAACGATGGTCAAAAATAGAATGTATTTTAGTAGAAGATCGAAAAGGAAAGAACAGGAACAGAAAGCAATTAGTATGAAAGTGTGCGAACAATGAAATCTGAGACCATGGACTGATATTTGCAAATGAAACGGTCAAGTTTGAGACAATGGATTGATATTTCACATATGATTTTCAGATTTTAGTGAGATGTTCTGTAATTTTGTGCTCAAATACAATAGATTGTCCCCACTGTTCTTGTGTTCTTGTTCACTACAGTTACAACGTGCACGTAATGGATTAGCAATGATAAAAATTCGATCAGATAGATTCAATCAAACTATCACAGACAATACATGGGAAAGTAACACTTACATGTACGAATATAAAATTAATGGAAAATAATGTCCTACACTTTGGGTTATGTATTAAGTATAAGTATTTACACAATATCTTTACTAAATTATTGAAACATATGGTGAATAGTGATAATGAGAAGCAGTGACCAGTGGATTACAACCGGGTTAGTTGTGAGATAGGAACTCACTGATGACAATGGTGGATGTGTCGCTCAATTTCGTGGATTAGTTGAAGTTAGGCATTAACATCATTGGATGTCGGCTCAGTGGTCTAGTCGTTAAGAGTTCACGCGCGAGACTGAGAGGTCCTGGGTTTGAATCCCGCGAGCAGGATCGTGGATGCGCACTGCTGGGGAGTCCCACAATAGGACAAAATTGCCGTCCAGTGCTTCCAGGTTTTCCATGGTGGTCTAGCTTCAATTGACTCATGATTTGAACTATTGAAATAATAATGATTGTGTTATATCTTAAAGAAGAGTAAATGAATGATAACAATTAAGGATTTATTCACAGATCTGATCCAGTAACTACATTGATATGAATTAATGTTCCTAATTTATACCAAATCTAGTAGTTATATTCTTCTATACTCACAGTCACTTTTGGCTTCATCTCGTATGATTTTTATGTTTTTGTTTTATGGTGTGATGAGGTTCAGTTTGGTTGTATTTAAACTATATATATATATCTGAAATATACGACTGAAAAGACAAAAGTTATTATTTATGTCCTGGACTGAACGGACTGGTCTAGTTAGATAAGAATCTACAAAACAGAGTACCAAAAAGTATTTACAGTTGATTCAAGAATGTTGGAACTGGGAGATTAGAGATTGGTTTAGCATAGGGTGGGACAGAGTCAGAGAAGTTGGTACTGTGACAAGCGGTTTTGCCATGTGATGATTGACAGGGACAACAGTCATAACAGATTGAATGTACACTTTTATGTTAATAATGGTAAGTGTACACTTCATATCCCATGACTCACCACATGTCTGTAGTTTATTGCCTGCCTATAAATATTGCGTAACGCCTGGCTAGAAATGGAGTTGGCTTCCCAGCCATCTTCCCTGCGCGTCATTTTGCTCTGTTCTATTACATTCACTTTACATACAAAATATATGTATTCAAAGGCCATTCTCGTTAATCGACTTATCTAAATTCCGCTATTGACTAATGTGATTTAAGTCGATAATTGTATACGAGGATAGGTGGTAACCAACATTCATACGATCTAAATGGAGTCAGATCCACGGGCCACAAAAATTCCACTAAAGATGCACATATTGCAATACTGTGTTTGATATTAACAACAGGCAAATTCAAACCTCTATATAGAATCAAGCAATTAGTTGTATTAAAAACGAGATAAAATATTTTGCATGGTTTTGATTCAACTGCTATGCATAAACTAAATACCTTTATGTGTCCCGTTGATCTGACTCCGATTTGAATGTACGAATGAATATGTCATGAATATAAATCTTCTATTGAACTCCGTAATTATTACACTAGTTTAATCCGATTTGTGCGACGGCAGTAATAAGAAGTTAAATAAGTGTTGAGTTGGATTAAATAATTTCAGGTACTCATTTATCATCCAGATAGAAGTTAATATCTAGAAGAGAGGAATTGAAGCAGAGTGGAGAGCAGTGGGGCTGAGGAGGCCAGTATTCCGAGTCAATTTGATAAGGTGTGACTCAATAGACGAATAATCCACAATTTCGAGATGCAGCTCAATACCAACAAATCAATTGGTCTGTCCGGAAACTAGAATTATCCATATGGGCTTGAAATAGTACTAAACACTACAACCCGATCACCTAATTGTAATGAACACAAACAAAGTAATCTAATAACTCCATAACCGTAACAGAGAAGCGATGGACTGATATAAATAGGTATTTCGCAAATAAAGTTGACTTCTTCCTTCCTATTGAGTACATTGCTCTCTTTGTTGAACATTCGATTAGTTTACACGTTGAAAAACCTCATCAAACATGATATGTGTCGACATAAGTTCGAGCATTGCCTATTCATCTGCATATCATTCACAGCATGATAAAATGCTGTGTGATTTACCGAATCATTTGCTCAAATGAATATTCAATGTAGACATGCTTCTGTTGGGACGGCCGTCAGAAAGCGCAACGAAGCCATCAATGCCTCTGAAGAAACCGATCAGATTCTGTCTAGTCACAGCTCGATAGAACTTTTAGAATATCAAAGTGACACGCTGTGTTCGGACAACTGTATAAACTTCCTATTTGAGGACATTGTGGATAATGAAGATGTTACAGCCCTGAACCGAAAACTACAAATACAGGAGTGAGACAGAAATGGACAGGCACTACTGAGTTATGAAGTGTGAAATCGTTGAATTGAAGACCAATGAGTCGACACTAAATTCCTATCAGTGTGGTCTGAATGTTCTTAGTCAAGTATCTGTTCATTTGTTTGCGTGCATTTGTGAGAACTCCCAAGTCGGAGAGAAACATCTATTTCTATGTGTCTGGTATTCCAATCAATATCAGTGCATGACTGAAATCATCCTTGACTTAATGTTCTCTCTATCAACCACCTTACTAGACATATCTTCATTCATTTACAAATGAGATCATTCATTTTTGTAAACAATACTTGATTGTTTAAATTTGTAAGCAATAAATATTCATTTTCTCAACTGTTTACGGAAATGAACTGGGAAAATATTCGACAATGCGCTTTAACTATCCAATGCTCATATTACATTGATATGGAGATAAATTAAGTGCATAACATCATGCAAATGAACATTTCACAATTGACTGACCACTGGGTGGTGATCAATTTAATGTATGGCAGGTCCTTCTATCGATCAAGTTGCAATGTGGAAACTAGTTTAGGTGACTGGACATTGTGTGCACTATGTTGAGATAAGATGGTGGTTGGAGGTGGTCAACAGGAAACTCTGAACCAGAGATGTTCTCACACTGGACTATCTCTGACTGTGTAGTTGGGTGACACGGGATCGAATAAATTAAGGAGCACCAGTTCCCTCAAGATTACAGGTGCACCTTGCTGTCGAGTGCCAAATAGCACGAAACACGGGTGCAGGGTTTCCTGTTGACTACCTCCAACCACCATCTTAAATGAATATTCATTACAGAATGAAGTAAACTGCATTGTTATGGTGTTGTATAAAACAAAAGAACGTACTGACAACTTGTGCTAAATACACACAAAGTTCATGTTTAACGAATTCTCATTAAATAATTTATCTTGATTGAATAAAATACAGTAGAGTTTGAACAAATATGATACTAATACTAACTAATTACAAGATCTAAGTAAAAAGACATTAGTAGTATTACTATTCGTCGTAGTGGTAGTAGTAATATTATTAGTAATATTAGCTGTAATGGTAGTAGTAGTAGTATCAGTAGTGGTAGTAGTAGCAGTAGAAGTAAAAAATAGTGTAGTGCGTGACAACACCAATTGGGAAAACAAAATGTATTTTAATACAACAATACAGAATGTCTTGTCGAAACATGAGAACCACATAGTGAAATCTTCATTCGCTAAATGTCCATCAATTGTCTAACACTTCCTTGTTCCTTCGTTTCCATAAAAATCGCTCTCTGTTAACGTTCTCTTCTCTTCGATCTTCTCAACATTCTGCCATCAGGCACTCCACATTCGATTGGTGATACATACGCCACATATCTTTCGAAATCAGTAGCACATAACAAAGCTACTACGATGAATTGTTCTAGTATAGACCATTTGAGAAATCAACAAGATCATCCAATTATTCACAAAATCGAAAACAATGGTACACTATGAAACTATATTCTATTATATCATTATGGCAATTACATATATGTATGAGAACATTGGAATTGTTTATGTATACAAGTATTTTAACAATATGATATTGAGTAAAATACATCTATTATGCATGTTTCACAATTGACTTAACATAAATCATTAAATACAGTGTTCAATGGTGGAAAGCTGTTTGGATCAAACAACATTCAGATGAGAGCATGTACTGTATTATGGTAATATTTCAAAGAGACTGAGTGAATTCACATGAACAGTTAATTATCCATTCAGTTTATCAATGAATTCTAAGAGATCATTAAGAAGAAACAATCAAGATATGTGGTGATGTATTTGGGAGAATACAGTCGGATTAATGATGCATGATACAGATCCATGCATGCTACATACATGGAAAAGAAGAATGAACTAAAAGAAAAGAAGTGAGAACTACAAATTGCTTACATTTTACAAATGATTTCATTGAAAGTAGTAAAAGTGATGAAATGCTGATTGATTCATGTATGATTATTATTATTACTACTACGACTCTCTGTGTTTGATCATCGTTGTCTCCGAAGGATTACTGACATCCAGTGGCAATACCATGTTAGTAATGCAAAGGTTCGGCATCATGTGTTCGGGTACAGACACGATAATTCATTCATATATTACTGCTTCTACTACAACAACTACTACTGATGGAATAAATGAGTAGTTTTGAATATGAATATAGAAATGTTAATCATCCATGATGTTTACATTGTGGTGTCAAATAACATGATACTCATTTATATCAAATCGATTGTGGTTTGAATAGTTGAATATTGAGACTTGATTGGTCGATCGAGTGAACGAACTTTGGTCACCTTTAATTTGATGATTGAATTGACTAATGAACAGGAGAAAACAAACAATTAATTTGCAAATATCATGTGTGAGATATTTAGATGTTGGATGGTTAGGGTGAGTTTGCAAGTTGATTTGCTTTAGCTGGTTTGTCTGCTAGTTGGCAATCACCAGAGGAACATGTTTATAATGTTGAGAGAATTGATTTGTCTGATTTCTGATTGTCTTCAAACAATGTTCTGAATATGTGTATGGAAAGAAATGAGCGGTTTGTCCTATCGGAAATATGTGATAATGGTATCCTGGAGTGAGAGGACAGGAGCTACAAAATCGGAACACTCAGTACAGAGGACGAAATTGCACGAAATTAGTGGTTTCATGATTCAAGCATCATGTATTCACCACTGATTTGTGAAGATAGATAAGATAAGTACAGATCAAGTGGATTGTACTAAACTGTATTTGTTGATATACCTAGTTACTTAATTAAGCCTGTTGATTCTCGTGAGGTATAGACCACCGACTACAAATCTCAAGTCTACTCTCTCTTGTATTCTGCTTTCCAGTTGTTGTCAAGTGGTGTTTATCCTTTCACTGTCTGTCTCCAATTCCAGTGTTCATTTGTTCATTCGTCTTACTCCTTTCCTTTTCACCTAAAAATTTCTAGTTAGAGCATGTCTTGTGATGCGATTTAAGGATTTCCACAACGTTTATCCTATGCATTCCTACCCTATTATAAGCCATCCTATCCACATTCAGACACTTCACCTCATTTCCTGTTCATCTGGAAGCTGTTTGTTTTCTTTTAGAGAAGATTGTTTGTGATGTTATATGGTCAACGGATCTGGAGTATCTTGCTCAGATAGCTGTTTGTAAATACCTGTACACTTCCGATTATGGTTGCAGACCTCACATTTGTTCAGATCTCCTTTCTTTGGTATTTTCATGAGATGTCCTTATTTCCAGTTCATCGGCACTTTTTCTTCCTCCCAAATTTTCGTCAATAGAACATGGAGCATATTGCAGTTACTTCTATGTCTGACTTCAGAGATTCAGCTGGTATATTGTCAGGTCCTGTTGCCATCCCGCCATTGGTTTGTCAGACGGCCATCCTGATTTCATCGACCGTTGTTGGAGTAACATCTATAAGAAATTCTGTGTATGCTGCTTCGATGTTCGTTGGATTTACCCATTTGTTCCTCTGGTCGTGAATCTCGCTGATTAGCTTGTCTTCTTTTTCCCTGTATGGTCTGTCTGGTTTACCATATTTCCCTACCAGTTTATTCGATGTGTCATATAGCTGTCTTGCATTTTTTTCTCTTGCAGCTGTTTTGCTCTCGTTGCTAACCCTTTCATATATTTCTACTTGTTGGCTTTAATACCTCCTTCACTTGCTTGTTTGCTTCGGTGTATTCGGCTTGTGCCTTGACTGTCTCTGTTCTTGTTAGACTGTTGTTAATTGCTGTCTTCTTTTTCTTTCTTATTTGAATCTTGCCCACCGTTTGCACAGAGATCTATTTCTTGTGATGATGCTTCTGGAAGCCCAGCACTTCCTGGACGTTGGAGTTAGTGTTTGTTTATACCTTCCCAGTTGTCCTCCATAGTAGTTTCTTTTACTTTCAGTAGATCCTGTACGGATTAAAAACTGTTGTTGAGAGTTCTGTTGAATTCGTCGAGTTTGTCGGTATGTCGAAGGAAGACCGTATTGAACCCTTGTAATGCAGTTTCTATAGTAATTCAATGCTCCTCTAGCCTCAGCTTTATCATGGCAAACACCATATAATGGCGATCGGAAGCTTTGTCATATGACGAGGGCCACTTCTCGGAAACAATCTTGATGTATTCGAGCACCAATTCACCATTGACCGAAATACCATCAACGAGAAACCACAATTCACGAATAACTGAATAAGAATTAAATTACAAAACAAACGATAATTCATAAATTAGAGTATACTCCAACAAAACTATCAACAATGTATACAAGTTGTTGTTATGTGGTCAAATAAATTGACTTATTCAATTGAATAATCATAAAAATACTTAGTGTGAATTGTATATTGAAAAGTCAAGAATGTGATATTGAAATGTGGTTCTAATCGCCTACACAATTAGCGATGATCTTCTTGACATAGATATTTGTGCTTGGAAATTAGTTAATAAGACACAAAGTTGGTTGAACTTCATTCTTTATTTAATGTTAATTCAAGGGTAGGTGATTTATGGAATTAATTAAAATGAAGTGAGAATATGCAACATAGAGAGAATGTAGATATGAAATTAGATGGTTTAGAGTGAGGAGGAAGAGAAGAAGAAGAAGAAGTAGTAGTAGTAGAAGAAGAAGAAGAAGAAGATAAACATACAAAGACTCAGTAGCTAAATGGGTGATGCGATGAAGCTATTGAAACGACCAGTGGTGGGTTCACATTCCACAATCAACACCAACACTGGGATGCATGTACATGCAGCTGATCAATCACAAATAGGACGAAACACGATTCCTGAATTCCACTGTTAGACATCATCCATCTTTGTGTGATAATGTATGTGAATGAAGTCAATATTGAGGCAATCTGCATACGATACACATATGCTGTTAACAACGATGGGAAGATACAAGCAAACAATACCAATTGAATTCAACTTATTATTTGTCTAAAATTTAGAACAGCAATACAGAAATTTTTCATTTTCATATTTGTTGTAATTGGACATTAATCATAATCAACCATTGTAAATCTTTGATAATAATGTTGTAGTGACTTGTCTTCCTTAATCAATCACCTTTGTCACCGTTATTATATAAATCTCAACTGGGTGTAAAATCATCAGTCAATAAGAAGTGGCAACTACAGTTTATTGGCAAATAACACAGATCACAAAGCTATAAGCACATCGAGAGAATTTGAAACAGATAGTCGAATATGTGTTGTTCAAGTTTCTAGTATTAAACCAGTTCATCAAAGTCATCTTAAAGTAATTCTTAAAGGGATACATCTAATGATAAATATTCATTCACGTATGTAAAGGAGTTCAGAAGAAAACAAACAGTTCATCTTATTGACTTCCTTATGATTACTGAAACTTTCTCCTCTTGTCTTGATGTAGCTTCTATCTCTTTAATTAACAAATAGGATAAATAAGATATCGTATACAATAAATTAATTTATTGTAGTCGATGTTAATGAGAATGGGAAATACTGATCATTTGGATATATGATTAAAGATTTTATAATACAAAGCTGCTTCAACTTAAGAATCACTGAAAATCGATACAACAAAGTATTGTCTATGACAATGAAACTAAAGTTGATAATAATGAGGATATGTAATCCTAGCATGGAACTTCTCAGCAGTGTGCATCCACGACCCCCCACTCGCGGTATCCATACCCAGGATCTATCAGTATCACGCCAGGCGCTTAACCAACTAGGCCACTGAGCTGGCCGCTATCCAACGGTGTTAATGTCTAACTTCAACTAATTCACGAAATCGAGCGACATATCCAACATCGTTATCAGTGAGTTAATACCTCACAACTGACTCGGCTGAACTACACTAGTCACTGCTTCTCACTAGAACTCCAGGATATATCTCTTGAAGCCAGTCACTAGTCAGCATATGTTGATTAGTTTCAGAAGTACCAAACGTTTCATTCATCTAATGAAACTTTGAATATCAATATTAATATTCAACACATCAATATCATGTCACCAATCATATTATTTATTATATGAAACGGATAGTTTTATTTTATGTAGGCGATCATGTGAATGAAATGAAATAAGAACTGTTTAAGCCTTAGTACAAATGACTTTGCCAATATTCATTCAGAGTAAGAAAGAAATGAGAATGAATTCTGTAAGTTATGCTTAAATATTATGATATTTTAATAGATCAACATAGTTGGTAATGTTATGAATTACTTGAAGCAAGTTGTTTTATTGACATCAGTCATCATTATCTTAGTAAATAATAATGGTAAGCGATAGTATTTCATTCATTTCATGTTGTTATACATAAGTGTAGCCGGGTTGTTTTATTTTGTTTTGTTTTGTTCTGTTCTCATGGATACATTTATTGACTAATAATGTTATATGTATATATGTATCAGAAGGGGTTTTGTGTAGATTGTAGTTATTTCAACAATTGATATCATGAGTCAATTGAATCTAGACTATCGTGGGGAACCTGTAAGCACTGGACGGACGTTTCGTCTTAGAATGGGACTACTCAGTAGTGCGCATCTACGACATTGTACAATGTAGCACCTAGATCATCTACTGTATATAGGATATTATGCAAAATCTTAACTTTCAATAGTTGTTCACATTTATAACTAGTTTATCGAACTGGTTATATGTTATGTAACGTATGTAACATATCATTACACTAAACATTTTATTCGACAGAAATACTTAGATAAATTTCTAGTCTCCATTCTTCTCAAAGACAACATGATATCCTGTACATTGTGTACAGTACATATATTCCGATCGATGAAATTATTAATTAGGCAATAGAGAGCTATTCAGAATTTGTGGTATAATGGACATCTTACATTGATGTATTGGAACTTAATCACTCCTGACTCATGAACTTTACATTCATTGCATTGAACAGTATTGTAAATGGTAAATGTTTGTCATTGTTGTCATGTTCAAAGGGTTAGTTGGGGGATTTTGTAGATTCATGGAAAGAAAAAGAACATATTGTAAAACACATTAGTTTGATATGAGGAGTTTGAAGGGAATATAACTGAGATTCTAGTGAACAAATAAATTTACTTCTTATATGACAGATTACAAAGACACTTTTGTAGTATTTTACATCATTTATCAGTTGAATGAGTCCAAGTGTTTTGTTTCTTTTACAGTTCGAGGTGGAGCGGTCGATGAGAAACGTTACGGATTCGGAATTGGTTAACCAAATTTGAAAATATAGATACCTGTATATATATGAATCATGCTATACATTGAAAGAAAATAAACTTTATTTTCCAGTGATGATGTTTCGTTTTAATAACTTCACTATATCATCTTAATATACTTCATGAGTAGTACAGTATGGTGTTGAACTACGGTAACTAACTTAATCGATTTCTAAACTATGATCATATTGCTCTACTTTCATCAAACATTCATAAATAACACCATTAAGATTAACTAAACAATTCAGCAACAATATCTATTCATACACTAGGTCATAAATAGAGAATGTGTTGGGAGAATAAGCATTCATTGCATATGATCATCTTACTTACTTACTTACTTACGCCTGTTACTCCTCGTGAAGGAGCATAGGCCGCTCACCAGCATTCTCCATCCAACCCTGTCCTGAGCAATCCTTTCGAGCTCCGTCCAGTTGTAATTCATCCTTTTCATATCTGCTTCTATAATCCGACGCAATGTGTTCTTTGGCCTTCCTCTTTTTCGCTTCCCTTCAGGATTCCAAGTTAGGGCTTGCCTCGTGATGCAGTTTGACGATTTGCGTAATCTATGTCCTATCCATTTCCATCATCTTTTCCTAATTTCTTCTTCGACTGGAAGTTGGTTTGTTCTCTCCCACAGTAGGCTATTGCTGATGGTATCCGGCCAATGGATGTTGAGTATCTTGCGTAGACAGCTATTTATAAATACTTGTACTTTCTTGATTGTGGTTGTTGTAGTTCTCCAAGTTTCAGCTCCATACAGTAGAACTGATATGATCATCTACTACTTAGTTAATTCAAATAGAATGCAAAGTATGAGATTAAGAAAATAAACATATCAATTTAGTAGCCGATTGTTTTGTTAGCTTTATTGAATGAAGCATAGTGTCATAGGTGAATTTCTTGTGAAATGGATGAAACAAATGAATACAATGTCCAAGTGAAAATGATCACAGACATTTCCCCTAATCATGTAAACGATTATGACTCGGAGTGTTGCTGATATCCACACTGATTCAGGTAAACTAATCAAGGCACTGTTTTCAACTTTATTAGTTATATGGCAATCCAATACATATATAAAACAGCCACCCCTATGTTTAGTTTCTCTGTTACAGGATATTTCATTCTTAATCAGACACTGTAGGTGAGCACTTGGTTTCAATGTATAAAGTCAATGGGAATAGGATTTACATTCATTCTGTGGAACACCCAATCTTTTCTATTCATCATAAGTGATGATCGTGAAACCCTACCGATCTACAATTAGACCACGTTTCGCCTAAGTAACTACAACAACAAATGATTGACTACAGTACAATGTTGTTTTTTTTTCTTTGGTTAAGATACTTTGGAATTTGTTTAATAGGCTTGACTTTTCCAGATCAATCAATCTATTTAGGTCAAGTAAATCTCTGCATCTAACGTTACTGAATAATACAATCAGTTACCTTGAGAATCAAGTTACAGTAACCTAAAAAAACTATTCCAAATGTGACGATAAGTCTACGTTCGTTTTTCTTTTGCTTCTAGAATATTTAATCCATCGTCATTTTGATTTAAAAATGGTATAACTCTACAAACAGTTGGTTTTTGTTATGAAAAACCACTTGTGGATAAGTCTATGTTTACTTTGATTTTAATCGAATTAGAGATAGAATGTGTAAAAACTTCATTTGCATACATTTAATCGAATCAAATCGAAGTTTATTTACTTAAATACATAAATATTGGTACGAAGGCGCACCAAATAGATATGCGCCACACAAATCATTCGATATGTGTGAGGTGTGGAATATTGTCCAGGTACCCAAACCAAAGCAGGTGATTTTCTTAGGGGACCACACCGGCAACATTCGACCTAAGGGTCTAATACACAAGACGATGGAGCAACTTTAGGGTGATGCAGTCCCATGGTAGCCGGTGACCAACAATAGGTTCATACGCCATTTGTTCACTCAGGATACTGGAGCTCATATTCACCATTGGTTTGAAATCAGTGTTTTTCAACTCCCCCAGGTGGACTCTTCATATCCATCAACCCGGTTAAAGAGTCGGACATTCACTTTTCGTCCTCTCAATCTCGTAAACAAAACCCATACCTCGAGAATGCAGTGAGTAGAACTGACAATGATTGTATGTGTAGTAAGCTCATTCCACTACTATATTATTTGTCTACTCATTGTAATTTAGACACTTAATCCACTATGTCAATTTCTGTATGAGTCTGATTGAGCACATTTCTGCACATCAATCTTTGATCTATTCTCCCATTGGTTGTAATACACAGACAATCAATAATTCATCCATACCTGATTAACATTGATTAATATATATGGATTTTTAACACTTACACATACACACACACACAGTCTTGGTTTCTCTGTGTGCTTGCTTCCTGTACGCCTGCGTATTTTACCAGTCCTTAACAGCACACTATCTCTGTAACTGATGTTCAGTCTTTTGAATGATCTCAAATAAATCCATAATTCTACTAGGAGATTTAGCGTGAATTAAATACTGTGTTAACGGGATACTATTTATTGGAGTCATATATGGAGGAAATTAGCCTCTGCATATGCATGTGATAATGTGAGAGCATTTCGAGTGGGAGGGCTGATTCTCCCCATTCTCGGCCGTATCTGGGCATTTGGGGACAATAAAATTATCATTGAATCAGTTTACCGAATTCTATTTGTTCATAAACTTTATATAAAATAGAATCAAAGAGTTGAATTTTTATTATTGACGGAAATCAGTAATCTATGGAGCTTAATTTAATTTAATTGTGTAACTACACATGGAAGAGAACCATTCAAATGTCAAGGATTTATCTATATATATAGTTGCATGTTTCCGGTCAAATATCCCCAACCATCACTTTATATATCAATGAAATAATGAATTCATTGAACGAATACTACACAATACTCGTTACTTTTCCTTCTTTTCTTTGTTTGCGCTGATACAACGTTTGAGAATTGCTGTTTGATGTATATTTGTGCCAGATTGTACATGATTTATCACTGACTGATTTGACAATGAACAAGCAACGAAAACGATTATATAAACACTTCTTATCGATGTTCTTAAATAGAGATTGAGAAATAGGAATTGAACATACCGTTATTACTTTGTTTAAGGTGTTATGAAATAAGTAGAAAAGTGACTTTGGAGTGTGGAATTTAACTGATTTTAATCTATTGTACACACACTCTCACATTCACTCTTGTCATCAATGTCATTGTTGGGGACTTATTGATTAAATGTTTAAATATTTGTATTGGGGTCAATGGATGAACTGATCGATTAAATGTTTGAATAGCAGTCAATAGATGAACTATCGATTCAATGGGTAAATAGGTCAATTTATGAACTCATTGATTAGTGTTTAAAAATTTTCTATGACAATATCGATTATATATATATATTAATTGTGCTTGCTGCTCGCTCGATTCTGGCTGTTGCAGAATATATTTTCCATACCAAGCCTGGACTTCTTCTTCTAGATAGCGGGGCTGGGACGCGTCAATAGTTAGATCACTGGTCTTTGGTCACTGAGTGTTGTTCTCGTTCGCAGTTTAAGTGAACTCGTGAAGTTTCAAACATAACAGTCATGTAATATTGTAGATGTGTACTCATTTATATAGATTTCGGATTATCTTATACAAGATTTACAATGATTATCAGTCTCGCGCGAGATAACATCGTGGATACGCACTGTTTAGGAGTCCCACAGTAAGACAAAATGGCCATCCACTACTTTCAGATATTCCATGGCAGTTTTGCTTCAATTAACTCATGATCAAAACTATTGAAATTACTATAATATCCACAAAACTCCCTTTTTATAATAATCAGTGTGTAAATTTAGTTACGAATTTCGTTAGGACTAATTGAATTACAACAAATATGAAAATGAAAAATTTCTGTATTGCTGTTCTAAATTTTAGACAAATAATAAGTTGAATTCAATTGGTATTGTTTGCTTGTATCTTCCCATCGTTGTTAACAGCATATGTGTATCGTATGCAGATTGCCTCAATATTGACTTCATTCACATACATTATCACACAAAGATGGATGATGTCTAACAGTGGAATTCAGGAATCGTGTTTCGTCCTATTTGTGATTGATCAGCTGCATGTACATGCATCCCAGTGTTGGTGTTGATTGTGGAATGTGAACCCACCACTGGTCGTTTCAATAGCTTCATCGCATCACCCATTTAGCTACTGAGTCTTTGTATGTTTATCTTCATCTTCTTCTTCTTCTACTACTACTACTTCTTCTTCTTCTCTTCCTCCTCACTCTAAACCATCTAATTTCATATCTACATTCTCTCTATGTTGCATATTCTCACTTCATTTTAATTAATTCCATAAATCACCTACCCTTGAATTAACATTAAATAAAGAATGAAGTTCAACCAACTTTGTGTCTTATTAACTAATTTCCAAGCACAAATATCTATGTCAAGAAGATCATCGCTAATTGTGTAGGCGATTAGAACCACATTTCAATATCACATTCTTGACTTTTCAATATACAATTCACACTAAGTATTTTTATGATTATTCAATTGAATAAGCCAATTTATTTGACCACATAACAACAACTTGTATACATTGTTGATAGTTTTGTTGGAGTATCGTTTGTTTTGTAATTTAATTCTTATTCAGTTATTCGTGAATTGTGGTTTCTCGTTGATGGTATTTCGGTCAATGGTGAATTGGTGCTCGAATACAACAAGATTGTTTCCGAGAAGTGGATTACAATGGGTTTTACTGAGTGTTGTTTCACCCACCAATAATAGCAATGAATACGATGAATTTCATTAGCTAAGTTAAGAAATTGTGTCAAACATGTTTATTTGAAAAAGTGGAGATGATTTGATTTCCAGAAATATTTTCGTTTATGTTGAATTTTCGACAGAAGTGGAACTCCTGAGATGATTATAAGCACTGGACGTCCCATCTCTGCGCCTAACCTCATAGTTACTAGCTCTAATGTCCTATGATATGCAAGTAATACCTCGAATACACCTAGTGGAATACTAGTAACATATGAACAGCCTATATGGTACAGTAGACCAATCTACGCTCTCGCTTAGCTCCTTAATGAACATATGATGGCAGTCGATCCCATCATCGTCTTCAAAGCAAATAAGTATACATTTACTGAATATAATATAATCCTTTTGTTTTTTAAAAGTAGTACAAATATCAGTTAATAAAGCAGTAAAATGGTAATATACAGCAGTTGTACATTGCGTGACCTCTCTCCATTGATTACCTAAATATAGAATGAAGATATTAGCTTAGCAGATGCATTCAGCAAGACTTAGATGTCAGTTTGGAAGGAAAAACGAACTTACTAAGTGGTAAATAGTTCTAGTGTCACGACGAATGTCATCAAAATCGACAGTGTTCCAGGTGATACTAACCTCTGAAACTGCAATAATGTTATCCGAAGGTATAATTCAGACAGAAGGAAGCTGAATATTAAGACTGTTACATATTACACATACTTAAAACTGCATGTTTGCTTCACCAATGACAGATTTTTGAATAACGAAAATGTTGAAAGTAGATTGATGTGGTTCCATATTAGTTCGGTTGGTTGGCGTTTGCAGTTCCTACGAGTCAGTAATAAATAGGTCAAAAATGTTATAGTCTGCCATCATTATGTTTGAAAGATCCAAACATTGAGAGGTAATCTATTTATGGTGGTCAGACTAATGACAAGAACATGTAGGCAATTACCCTCGTCACGTTAATATACCACTGAGATTTCAATTACTACGTGGATTTGAAACATCATCTAACATGTGATGTCCCACATTTTATATCGACAAAAATATCTATCAACCAGCCGTTGACTCGACTACGTCGAATATTTACTCTGGTCACCATGTTTTCATTTTCACACAACAAACAGAACTTCAGACTACGCTTTATGTGAACACAGAGCAAACGACCAAGACTAAACATTTACTCATCATAAAGACACTCGCATTCGACTTTGAATAGATTTCAATTGTTTCTGCCCAATCAGACACAAAGAGCTTCGGTTAGAAAACTATAAGATTGTGTAATAAAACTGTGTTCATCAAGAAAGATCGAAGACGAAATAATTATGGTTAAAAGCGTTTGTGAGATGATGCTTACCGAACAAACTGATTAATTAGAATGGGAGAAAAGAAAGAAGGGAATGGAATACTCCAACGTAAATAATAAATGACTCAGTACGACTCAGCTCTGAATTTGATTGAGTTTCTAGCATGATTGAGTCCAGAATGTTCATTGTTGAATAGAACCCATCATGCCTAAATTCAAGTCTTGTTAAATCAAACCAAATGTTAACGAATTACTAGTAGGAATAATAATAATAATAATGATATTTGATAGAAGTCTTGTTAACTATTTTTTGTCCTGTCACTTCTGGTTTATATTCAGCTGTTGTTGTTAGAAGGAAACTACTATGACATTAATTTCATCTGTTCATTACTACATCATGTGATGACTTCAGTAGAACTACATGGCGGTACTACGTTAGTCAGTCGTTTTTCATCAAGTTCATAGTCTGTGCATTTCAAATATGAAAAACGTTCTGTTAACCGTTTCATGGTTAGCATTTTATAGCGAGTTAGTTTTCGACAGGTGAGATCACTAATCACATGCCCAACCCTCCTCCTTCATCCGTGTTTCGGACGGGTAGTAGTAGTAATAGTCTCAGAGAGGATCCTGGTGGAGCCCCAATGCAGGTTTATTTCTATTAGATATAAATAGAATTCTATTAGTGAATTGATGATTGTATTCTGTTGAAACTATTGTGGTGCATAATTCAACATACTACTAACTTCTTTAAGTAGTAAGGAATGTGAAACATGATTGAATGAATGAATGAATAAATTGTCAATAGCTTGTTTCAACATTATACAACACAATTCAAAGTTCATTTATTCATACAATTTGATTGTTATTAAGTGACTGTATTTGAACTTGTTATTATTATTATCATTATTATTACGGATTAGACAAAGTTCAATGCAGATTATCCAAGGTTTATGCATAGACACACATTGTATTGAAGTGAACATGAATATGAATCGGAAAATATCAATTGAACACATTCATATCTAACACTTAGATAAAAATTGTTGACAAAACATTATGAATACCATATTTTGGTAGGTGGATTCCTCATAACCAAATCATTGATTATATTGAAGTAGGAGAATAAACAGGTTTGTAGAGTGTATTACAATTTGTGGATTATACCACCATCTCATGATCAGTTTTACATCCAACATGATTCCAAGTAAAGTAATACGATATACAGTAATTAATATAATCATTTTAGTTTCTATTCATTTTCACTGGTTGTTTAACCAAAGTCTGTTGGCGATCCACCCATGATGGTTATATCATTTAGTGTATTTATATGAAATCTTTGCAGTTATAACTGTATTTATTATTATTATGATTAATTATTTGCTATATCAGATGGAATATTCAGTTGGCTTGTTAAATTGTGTACGGTAATTTATAAGAGTTTTCATCACGGGTAGATATCGTTAAGAGACCTATTTAAAATTGTGCCGCATTAAACGGTTGTTTCTTTATAGTTCGGAACTACACAGAAGTGAGTACCCATCACTTCCCACTAAATTGAACATAGGCACCACAGTTCTTGCAATCGAAATGATGTCAACTAACCACTGAGTTGGAACTCCACGAAATCACGTAAATCACAATTTCCAACTCTAGTCACTTAATAATATAGCACGAGTAACCATCAACCGATTTCGGGATGATGGGGAACATTTGTTGCTCAGGTGGATGATTATGATGGAGTATTGTTCTCTGAGCTGGATGGTTTCGTTTTGGAGCCATCATCGTTACTCTGAGCAACATCGTCAGCACGAACTTCATGTAGAATTGAAGTGTTCGAATTTCTCCACATATGGCTAACAACTCGTCCGGTAGACCTTAATGTTGATTGGTTATTGTTCACCTCTAACCAGTCATTGTTTTCTTCTTTATTTCGGTTGTATCTCCCATCCCATTTCATTTTCAAATCAATTAACTCGTCACACTTTCTCACGAGAATTTCGGAAAACCTGTCCTAAATCAGTCACTGATTTCCATTCAGTTGTTATTTACTTAGATGGATAGTAGAGACTTATGCATCACGTTTGTTTTATTTGATACTTAATAAAAACATATGTGAACGAATTATATGTCTCTAACAGAGTGTTGCTTAACCGGATGAAAGATTCAGTAGACGCCCAACTTCGAGATCAACAAGCGGGATTCCGTAAGGATCGGTCGTGCACAGACCGAATTGCGACAAAACGGATCATCGTCGACATTGAGTGATGAACGTTGGACACGGATCCTATTACAATTTGCCGAAATTCAGTTGAATCTGTTTCGATTGATCATTGTTACACAAATTGATTATTATAGATGACTATTGAATTTCGACACTCACCCATATGGTGTATCTGTAGTTTGCATAAATTTAATACTCATTCAGAAAATCCTTGACATCTAATTGTGTAGTCAATTATTCTGGAAATGAGTTATGAGATTTTATCACATGAGAGTCATATTGCACCACATCATCTTTTCATTTGTGATTTCCTTCCATACTCAACTCAATCGTCGTTAAATTGCATTCTATCAATTATCATAATCTGTCAGTACAAGGGATGTTACATAATTGTGGAATTAGAAAAGTGGTCAACGTGTGGACACAGGGAGCAAGCTACAATTCGGATAGTTCACAAGAAGCATCCATTAATCAACGACAATATTCGAATAATGACGGTGATATTTTTGCATTGAATGTAAGCTGAAATAATCTATGTATGCTTTGTTCGTCATCATGATACTTACCGACGTATAAATGCGATACAAATAAGAGACATTTAAAACTGCTCAATTGTTAACTATTTTACAGATTGTAGTGAACGAAAACACAAATGGGGATAATCGAATGCATTTAGATGCAAAATTACAGAATCACTTAGTAAAATCTGAGAACCATTCAGTAAATACTTCATTTGCAAAATGTCCATCAATTGGCACAGACTTCATTGTTCCTTTGTTTCCACACCAATCATTCTTTGTTCTCGTTCACTTTTCCTCAATCTTCCAAACCTTCTTCCATTATTCATTTCTCTTTCGATTGATAATACATACTACTAATATCTGTCTATATCAGTAGCACACACCATAAAATGAAAAATATAGAATGCCAAAATGGTTTAGTACATGATCTCAATGGTGAATATACTGCACATTCTAACAAATCGGATGAAATTGCGAAGGTCGCTACTAACAAACACACGTTCATCAGGGAGATTTTCTCGACCTTGTTATTGCTTAACTGTGGTAATATTTAGTAATGCTACGAATACATATGAACTGTTATTAAAAATTCATTTAATATGTGAAAATACTGATAATTATGTATATTTTAGAAAGATAGCTGGCAGTGGTTGGTTAAACATGAGTGCACCTATAAGAAGCATGCTCCAGACCTAATTTCCTGATTTACAATAGACCATTTATTTATATTCATATGTACCGAATGATAATACATGCAAGTTAGTTGCAAGTATCGAATTTCGCATCAGTTAAGAAACCATACAGTCATTATAAATTGAAGGACCAAGCAAAGTCATCAATATAGCGTTGTGTTTTATCAAACCTGGTTGATGATGGTTACATAATGAATGAAATTCACTTATTTCAAACAATCTACTATATTCATTCTCACTTTTCTAACAAGATTCGATATTATCTCTTTTATATTAGCAGAAACTGTAGGAATTCAAGTCAATAATACTAGTTCTAATGAAAAGCAGTGACCAATAAAGTTTAGCTGTGCCGATTGTGAGATAGTAACTCACTGAAGACAATTGTAGATGTGTCTCTCAATTTCGTGGATTAGTTGAAGTCAGACATCAATACCGTTGGGTGCTGACTCAGTGGTCTAGAGCATAAGCGTTTGCGCGCGAGACTGATAGGTCCTAGGTTTGAATCTCACGGGTCGGGATCGTGGATTTTTACTAGTGAGGAGTCTCACAATTGGACGAAACGGCCATCTATTGCTTCAAGGTTCTCAATGATGATTTAGCTTAATAAACTATTTTACCATATCATCATACTCGTTGTTTATTCGTTGTTTACAACATCATTTATACCATACAAACTGATTATTTATGCATTATGTATAAAGCAATTTTCATGATTACCAATTTGATAAAACAATATTTCAAAGTTGTATATTGAGAAGTATATTGAAACTGCACTTATATTAATGATATTAAATAAAAGGACAATGGTCAAGTTATGATTGATTGATTCATCCAAGAGGATCATTTCATTTGTCAGAGTTATGAGATAAAATTAAATATGAAGTGAATTTCAATATAGAAAGGTTGAAATTAAAAGTTCGCAGTTACTCACTTACTTAGTTACTTGCTCACTTACTTACTTACTTACTTACTTACTTAATTAATTAATTAATTAATTAATTAATTAATTAATTAATTAATTACTTGTTTTCCTGGTTAGTGTTTTTTTAGCGATTTAGTTTTCTACGGAATGGGGTCACTAGCCCTATGGTATTATTAAATCACAACTCATAGTAGAAATATATTTTGCTCTAGTCACTTGAAATTCAATCATAAACACATAGTCCAAGTTAAAAGAAGCAGGAAAATTCATTGATAAAGATTACTAGTGTAGTATAATAAAAATTCTAATTTATAAGTAAAACAAGTGACTCTGAAGTCAGCTTTCTCGCATCTCATTAAAATTTCCTAATCACATTCTACATGAACATCCATATATAGTACAAATATTTGCTAGCCCACGATCTGACTCCAATAAGATCGTTTCTAATTACTATTGAAATATACATATCGTCATTCATCGTATATAATTATCGACTTAGATCGCGTTAGTGAATAACGGAATTGAATAAGTCAAATACGAGAATGGATTTCCCAATATATATATATGTTGTATAGTCATTGATCGGAACTGATATTCAAAGAGATGTAGCGAAGATGAGAGAGCGAAACCCCCTCGCAATGGAGAAGGCATGTGAACCAACTTCATTTAATGAAGCGTTTATCAATATTCATAGTCACATAAAAATAAGCTACAGACATGTGGTAAGTAGGATAAAAAGTGTTCACAAATACGGTTACATAAAAATAGTCAAGTTTGATAAGTGAACAATTAACAAGGTTAAGATGTAACTCAAATAGAATGGATAAAATGGTTTGTCCAGAAGCTAGAATAATGTATATAGGCTTAACATAGTGACTGACACTACAAGATATTTAAGTTTCAGAAATCAGTAAACTTATACAAAGAGTAAAATAAGTCACAACATAACCATCATCCATGATATACATTGGCCACAGCAAAAATTGACCGTTTATTCAAAGACAAAAAAGAAATACTTGAGGATTCTTCTTCAACAAATATTTCCCTAGAATTGCATATTCAATCTAATTTAGTTAGAACTACTAAATCAGTTGAAGATTGAACATTCAATAAAATAGTACTGGTAGTAGTAGTATTCGTTGAATTCAAATTTCTTAAACCTGTCATTGAAGATAACCACATTAATGTTAAAAATAAATTCCACCAACAATTGTAAAGAATTCCAGCTGCTAATACTAAATCCATTTGATGATATCGAAATGTACCACCTCCAAATACCATCTTCATTTCAAATAATAATTTCTATGAAAAATAAATTATAAATATATGTGTAAATATACATATATGTACAATGAGATGAGGAATCATTGCACAATTATTCTTCATACGATCATTCAATTGACTAAGACTTCTGAACCAGTTGATCAGGTACTGAATTCATGATCATGTTAAATAACTTACATAGAAGATTTTAAAATACTAAGATCACTTCTATACATAAACTAGTTGTTAAGGTGTATATCGATTTGTATTATCCTCTCTCCAATTTCCTTTTTGATTTGCTTGTGTTAAACTAAACATCAATTATGTAGTCAGTATTAGATGATTTTATGCATCAGTAATATCATGAACAAATGGAATAGCTTATTTGAAAATATCCAGTTCTCACTAAAATATGAGATTCAGTCAGTTGTCAAACAATTTAGAAGTAGTATTAGTAGTATTATGAATGTTGTGGAGATTTCTGGATGTTAGTAAGATCACGAATTGATCCAAGTTAGGAAACCATATGAAATTTGGAGTCCTCATCAGTTCCTAACCATAACCCCATCATCGGGATCATACTGAAAACATTTGATCTTGTACGACGACGTATAACCTCTAGACCACTTAGCCAGAATTCAATGATATGTAAGTTTAACTTCAATCAATCTACGACATTATGTGATCAACTTCACAAGTTCAAATGGAGTATTGGGAAGCCTTCAAATTTCTAATAGTATTGATTATATAATTATGAAAGAGGAATTAAAAATGAATGTATGTTATGTAAAATTGACTTTCAAACAATATGCGTTTGATAGTTAGTTGAGGATGTTCCACCAAATGTAAAAACAAAAAGAAAACAGTTGACTTACAAAGACTGTTAATGGAAATGTAATTGCACCAGCAATAACTAGTACAATCTAATAAAAAATAGAAAGAAATAGTGTGATGAAATAAGTTTCAGGCTATCGAAAATCAATAAAGCGAGACAACTATTGATTTAATATGTAGCAAAAAATAAGTATGAGCAATTGAGCATATAATGTCATAAATCCCTTTCTACTAAACGTTGATTAACAGACCAACTTTCATTAACACAAACATTAACTCAGTTTTTTCAATCAGTCGAATGACAAATGAAGTTTGTTTTGAGACAGTGGAGTGGATTTTCATTCTCTGATCTGAATGGTTTACACTGAAATCATCCAGCTCAAAGAATGAAATTTCACGAAAATTTTACTTTCTTCACTGATTAACATCAACTAACTGAATATTATCAATCCAAAGTGTCATTGAACAACTATTTTGTATCAATTTCAATAGTTGAAATGAGTCAGTTCAAGGGTAAACCACCATGGAAAATCTGAAAGCACTGGACGGCCGTTTCGTTCTACTGTGAGACTCCTCAGCGGTGCGTATCCACGACCTCACATCGCGGGATTCGAAACAAGCACCTCGCGCACGAGCGCTTAACCACTAGACCACGGTGTTAATGTCTAACTTGATGGTGGTCTCGCTTCAACTGACTCATGATCACAACTATTGAAATTGCTCCAATCTCCACAAAACCCCTTCTGGTACTTTGTATCAGTTTAACATCCTACAGGAATATAAACGCACAAACATCCAATAACTATATATAATTCAGAGCTTTTAGGTGTACCAACGAATAAATGACCGACAGGAATTTTAGCTAGTATCCAATAGACTATATGTTCAACTTCGATCTAAGAACATTAGAATCAATTAAGTTTTTACATCAGTTACAAGTACTGGGTAGTGATAAAAGGTAGTGATAAACAAATAAACTGACTACTTCAATTTACTTCAATATAACAACATTGCCTTCTATTCTATACCGTCAGTGAGAATTTCATTGAATATGTGATATCTCCATTAGAACTGAAACTGTCTCACTTAAAATGCTTAGTCATTATGTTAGTATATTCATGAAAAATGATAACATACAATGAATTACATAATTTGAATTGAATATCTGAGCTTTAAAATGACAAACAAAATACAATTACATTATTCTTTTTCATTGTGAAGTAAAGAATCTGTCCAATTATGAGTATCAAACCAATACTTAATGTAACAAACAGATTGATGGTGTAAT